>CM063503.1:597767-638641 GCA_032207245.1 Pardosa pseudoannulata | reverse complement strand
CTGAAATTTTGTACATTGTCTTATAATGCGTTTTTGATTAATATGGGAAAGCTTTTAAAACGCAAAGAGTTTTATTGAGATACAAAGTGTTTAACCTGTCGAAACTACGAAATAATTCAACATAACCATATATAATTTAATACATTTTTATATAAATTGCATTTAACGTAAATAAAAATCGATACCCAATTTTTTCACCACATAGAGTTACTTACAATTAATTGTTAATATTCAACATCCAAGGAAAGTTTCTATAAAATATTGTTGGGGGACTCAACTTTTATGAAAATATTTTATTTTAATCTAAAACTTATTTCTGATGGATATTAGTGCCTAAGGCATCCTTTATGCTCATCTCAGGAACCAAGTTAAAAGTTTAAAGCTTTGAAAACAACCATTTAAAAGTCGCTTGTTTTCCTTAAAACTTTTCTTGATTTAAGAAGGAAATTTTTTTAAATAAAATATTATGTTTTTAAACTAATATTATTTACAGTTATCTATTTGCGCGCAACATCGCCCAATTTTTTTTTAATACAGTTTATTTGTTTAATTTAAAAATATATTTTGCGTCTTTTCAATTTTTCACCTTGCAATGATTATTTGTATCCATTCAAATAAAAAACTCACCTTTTTAAGAATATTTAAAAAATTTACCTGGTACAGTTAGATATAATTAATTTGTTTTCTCACAGAAATATCACGACAGCCGTCAATTTTAAATTTTCTTCTAAATAAGTTCAATTTTTGAGTTGTAGAATAAGGAAGATAAAGCTAATTTTGACGACTTTTGTTGTAGCTAAATGGTACCAGACCTTTTAAATAGACTTGATTTTTTTTTTTTTTTTTTTTTTTTTTTTTTTTTTTTTTTTAAAGATAAAAGCTTTTTAAGGTGTAAGAATTGTAATTACTGATTCACTTCAGATTTACATATGAAGTCAGATAGAGATTAACGTTGCATAGATTTCAAAGTACTATGCTTAGTCTCGGTAAAACTAAGGGGGGGGGGTGTCGAGAAATTCCATTAAAGTTTAAATATATTTGAAAACTTTTAAATTTCTCAAACTGGAATCATCAAAATTATTTAACAAAAATTTTGTTTCCGAAATATTTTAATTATAAACCACTTTTGTTAATTTTAACATCTGTGTTCATAGATAGTTAAAGGTTAAATTGCTGAATTGATAAGCTTTAAAATTTCTAGTAGTATTTTCCATGATTAAAAATTAAATTTTTTTAAGGCTTATGGAATGTTTACGCTTTCAAAATTTCTTTTGTTGTAAATAAATTAACAAGAAATGCTTCTCCCTCTACCCCTATTTCTTTAACATTGTCACTTTTTACAAATGAGTGTAAGGAAACTCATCCTTCTTATTGAAAAAAAATTACAACGAAATACATATCCTTAATAATAATAATAATAATAATAATAATAATAAATGAAAATCTTTGGTGCAGATACATACTTTGATCTATCTTTTGAATTTACTGATAATAATAATAAAACTATGAATTAAATATATTGAAGTAACTTAATTTGTGAGTCGGTTATTTTGTACTTAAGAGTATCTCATTTATTTAAAAATATTAATTTCTTTCTAATAACTTATAACTTTAAACTGTGAAAATTACATACTTGTGACAGCTAATCCGAAATGAAACAATTTTTAATAGTTAATAACAAGCTGATAAATGAATTAGTTTTACTCATTACTAAGAAACATACATAATCTAAACATTCTAAAACATTTATAAAGTTACTATTTATAGTAGTTTTTCAAAACTAAAAGACTATATTTTTGACTGGTGATACAATAGAATAGCCAGTACATGCATTTAAAAAAAATTTGGACTGAAACAATAAAATAGAAACCCCATGTAAAAAGTGTAGCTAAAAACATAGATCAATTCCCTCTCATTCGGATAAATAAAAAGAAATATGAATGATGGCAAATCTAATAATACAGTATACGTGGTCAATTAGGTAGGGCGCTGCACTCCGGTACCGAAATGTATGGGTTTGAATCCTACTACTAGCATGGATGTTAATAGTCATTCATAATTATCTTTATGACTTAGTTTCCCGTCAGAATTAGCCCTCGTGTAGCAAAAGAATGGGACCGTAGCGATCCAAAACAACGGACCATTTATGCTTTAATTTAAATATGTGATGAGAAAGATTCACTATCATTTGGTGACCTTCCTGAGATTACTAAAAATTGTTCAATTAAATCTTTATATTTTGGCATCATTAAAAATATTCCACTGATTTTTTATATAATTTGTTGTATATTGTATGCTATGTAATTATGCAAATTTAAAAATATATTTCTATTAGTAAAAATGCTTATGTATAATCAAATATTGATTATTTCATGTTCTGATTGCACGGTGTTATAATTTCTGTGGTTTGACAAGTTTCATAAAAATAATATTAGATTGGGTAAAAAAAACTTTCTTGTTATATGCAAAGAGTACTGAAGAATTCTTTTGTTCTTCTCTCTTCTCCCCATAAAATGTTTAAAAGGAATTCTGTGTTGCATTAAATTTATAAGTTTTCTATCAATTGAACACTAAACTTATGATTACCATGTAAATTACACCCTTATATCCTTGTAAAAGCTAAGACTTTTTTTAAACCAGTGCTAAAATATATAGATAATATTTTCCATAACAGTGTCATTTTTTACATAATTAAAACTTTATGTTTTGTCATTATAAAAGAAAATACAGTAAAACCTCCATATAATAGACACCTCAGAATGAATGAAAAATGTGCCCTATATATATATATATATATATATATATATATATATATATATACATATATATGTATAAATAATATATATAATATAATTATATATATTATATATATATATTTTTTATATATATATATATATATATATATATTATAATATTATATAATATATATATATATATATATATATATATATTATATATATTTATTATAATTTTATTATATATATTTCTTTTTTTTTTTTGTTTTTTTTTTTATATATATTTTTATTTTATTTTTATATTTATATATATATATATTTATATATTATTATATATATTATATATTTATAATATATATATATAAATATTATATAATATATATAATATATATATATATAATATATATAATCTGAATATTTAACTTATTTCGGTTTAAAAAAAAAATCTAACACTTTTCCAATATGTATTATATGTCAATGTTCTTAAATAAACTGAAGAAAAAAATTGCTTCATATATTTAAATTCTTAATTATATTTTCTAATGCTAAATTTTTTTCCATTGTGGTTCTGCTACGTAGCTTAATAACAAAGATAAATTTAATTGCAGTAAAATAAAATAGCAAAATGCAAAAGTTATATTCTTTCCATTTAAATACTTTGATATCAGTCATATTTATTTAAACTACATAAGTATAAAAAAATAAAAAACTTTCCATAATTCTTTAATTATTTTTAACTTAAATAATGAAGCTTCCCTTGAGTATAATTTAACAACTAAATATTTATAATACAGAAAAAAAGGAAAACATCTTTTCATGATCTAATTATAACTTCAAATAATATTCACTGAATCTTTAAATGAACGAAAAAGAAATTTAGTCCATGTTAAATACACTTTGCTAGTCACAAAACCCTAATATAACTTGAAATTATTATTACACTATGACTATCTATGCCTATTGTAACGATCGTTACATGAAAAAACGAACAAGGAGCCCAAAAGTGCTGGACTCACGAACTATAATAGAACCAGTCTAAACTCCGTAATTGAAAATCTTCGCCGGCTGAATTGACATTGTAACCTGTTGAATGGAACTTTACTGTGTACATAATTGAGTGCACCTTGCCGCCCATTAGCGGTTACAAAAAGGCCATTAAGTTGGTTAAGTTGATGAATCTGAGAATTGCTACATCTGGAAACAGGACAGCTGATCGGAGACTTGGGAGTGACCGCAAGATTGCGTCACCCTGGCTCGGGAAGCTTCTCGAAGAACCGAGAAGCGAAGAAGTGCGGAGTATAAAAGAAAAAAAGACTAGAACGGGGGCTTTTAGCTTTGTTTCTTCTCTCGAGGCTTCTACCTGCTAGAGCCTGGTCGATCGAGGACCGCTCGTATCTCCGTGTCTGGAGTTTGTTTTTTAGAGACCGCCAGCGTCTCCGTGGCTAGATAGTCGAACATTCGACTTGGGAATTCTTTCCCCGTTATTTGCTGATTGATAGTTAACTTCTTGCATAGAAGTAGTCAGCCGAGAGTGACTTTGCACTCTAATTTTGGATCGACTTGCATCCTGTGTTTTCTTCACGAATCCCAGCGTGATACGCACTCGGAACCTAACCTGCTGTGAAAGCCAACCGCGCTAAAACAGACGGAGTGATCGAGTCAACATTAGTCCCGGCACTAGTTAGTTTCCAGCTATTGTGTTTTAAATACATACTGTTCCGGTATCCCACGCATCCTTGTATGGCATATTATCTCTGTACGAGATCCCTGAATGTTATCGTTTATTGAATTTGTACATATCTGTACATAGTTTATTCTATTGAATAAAATATTTAGTCAAGAATACCTATATTTCTAGCCTGTTTCATTGAAGGCCTCGCCTACTTTACTTCTAGTACGTTACACTATCTATACAAAGAATGCATCTCAATGTCACCATAAAAATGCACCCCAATGTCAGGCACTTGGAATTAGAAAAGTTGCACTGGATAAATGTCTACGTGTATCTGTATTCTTTGTTTACATACTGCACGGAAGAAGGAGGGGGGTGGGTTCTCTCAGCCCATGACCCATACACCTCCGGCACGAAGTAAAAAAAGCCTTTTCTTTAGAATAGATAAACTTTCTCCTGATGATTTCCCTGGTCTTTTGCAGGGGACCAAAGAAACCAGTTTTTAGTGTCCCGTTCATTTCCTGGAAAATGAGAGCCCCAGATGAGAGCCATGTTTAAAAGTAATGAATATATTGGGTCAAAAAGAAAGCAAATGGTAATAGGCCCATGCCATGCTGTTATGCAAAGAAGTGGCTGCATTAGACGGCACTAAGGAGACCCAACACTTAAATATAAAAAAATAGGGAATTTCAAAGACTTACATAATACTGAAATTTACCATATGGCTTTGAAAGGGAAATAGAATAGTTTGAGAACTTGTTCATCATTAGACATGATGCAAATATCTTTTTTAGTATACATAAAACAATCTTTGCTGCATTTTTCCTAAATTAAAACTATATCTATATATTACAACAGAAATTGTTTGGGCATATTCATTGTCTATATAATAATAATAAAAAAATCTTTAGGTTTAAAATTATTTCTTTCAAAAAGCATTATATAACGTTGTGCTTTAATTATACATAGTTTCTGACAAATCCTCTTTATTCAAACTATAAAAAAATTATTAACGAACAATTATACTGTATAAGTTGAAGTAACTAATAAAGTAACTTAACGTTGACGTAACTTAACTGACGTAAAGTTACAAAAGTTGACATTGCATGCAGCATAGGAAATTTTATCGTTGTGTATCGACGAAAAGAAGTTTTCAGGGTTAGAAATTTATTCAGTTACTAAATTAAATTTTTCTTTTAAATTTTATCTATTTGAAAACCATATTTTTAAACATTTGACATATATTAATATAATATATTCCTGTTATGCAAAAATCCAATACTTCCCCATTAATTTATACAATTTAAATTAAATGTAAAAACGCAAGACTAGATTAAGAATTAAACTATTTTTGGGAGATTTCATATCCCGAATGAACGAATATTTAAAATATAATTCTTAGTATGTATAAATATAATTCTATTATTTTGTCTTAGTTAAACTTATAAATATTTTATCAACTGTTTCAACTCAAATTAAGACAATTAACAACAAACCAGGCTATATGGCAGCAGTAACAGGATAACACTTGTTTAGAAATATATTTGTTACTTTTTAATTCTATTAAATAACTAATTATCACTCGCTATAGATTAAAATATATTTTTTTCCATTCTTAAATGTATATTTTCAAATTAGTATAAAATTTCTTTGTTTTTTAATATATTTTGTCATAAAGTAATTATTTTATTTTTTTCCTAATTATTTTACACGTTGTATTAAGTCGAAATATTAGAAATCAAGGAACATATGAAGAACTCAAATGCCAATTGTCTAGTATTCGTATAAATAAATAAATGCCCACCTTAGATATTTTATTTTTGAAAATGTTCATAATATATTTCCAAAAATCTTTGTAGTAAAGAATTTTTTCTTTCGGATACACACAACAGTAAAAAAAATAAAACGAGACGACTACTTTAAAGAAGAAACAGAACTGTAAACTATTTAGTAGGAAGTAATTCATCCATGTTCATAAAATAAGTTAAAGCTACATTTGATATTTTAAAAATGTTTCTCATTAATATAAAATCATAATTGTACGCAGATATAATATAAAATGTTAGTCTAAAAAAGTAATGGAAAAAAAAACCTGGAAGATTTGATAATTCTGTTAGTATGGAAATTATTTTGTCAGGAGAAATTCTCGTTTTTAAAAGTTTAAATAATATTTATGATAAAAAAGCAGCTCTTAAAACGATAAATATTTTAATATGTTAACAACATATTTTTATAAACACACATTTTTCAAAATGTAATATTCTTAAGTATAAGTTCTTTTACTATACAAAAAATGCGATCAGGGCCGGAACTTGGTCCTTTGGAGTCCTTGACAAAAAAAGTAGGATGCACTCTAGTCCAGAAATGCACCAATTGCCTTCTTCTTTACAACCGCAGTACCTCCCCCGTGTCAATCAAAGAAATTAGCAAGGGGGAAGGAAGAGAGAAAAAAAGCCGGCTCAGCCGCTTTAAGAGCGTTTTCGTGAACGGGGAAAAAACCGGCTCAGCCGCTTTAAAGCACGGTTTCGGAGATAGGGAAAAATCCGGCTCAGACGCTTATAGGGTTAATTTTTCCCTCAGAAATAGAAGTTTTATAGGATATTCCATGGTGTATAAAAGTAAGTCAAAAATTAGTTAATACGGCCTAAGCAGCTAATGGAAGTTATACGTACGGCCTAAGCAGCTAAAAGTTTTCGAATTATCTTCCGCTAATTGTATCAATGTGCGTATGGCCAAAAATGGAGCACTCTTTGTACCGTAAGTAACAGTTTTGAGCCTAAATGTCACAGGAGGCTCATCTAGGCTGGTTTTCCACAAAATTCGTAGTAAATCTCTTTGAGATTCGTCAATTAATATCTGATGGTACATTTTTTTTTTATGTCCACAGAAAATGTGAATTTGAATTCTCGAAACCTGACCATTATTTCAAATATGTCTTCACGCACAGCACCTGTAAGGAGTAAATCGTTTAAACTGTTACCCAAGGTAGTAGCTGCTCTAGCATTGAAGACTACACGAAGTTGAGTTGACGATTTGTCAGGTTTGTACACAACGTGATGTAGCATGTAGTATGTCATTTCATTATCTATTTCATCATTAACCCTTTCCATATGGTCCAAATTTTCATATTCTGATATAAATTCATGATACAAATTTTTCATATTAGGGTCTTTATCCAGTCGCTTAGTTAATTGATTTAGCCTACGGTTTGCTAAAGGTTTTGATTCGCCTAAGTTTTCGTTATTTATCGGCATAGTAACAATAAATCTTCCATCTTGATTTCGTTTGTGAGTCTCTTTAAAATGCGACTCACAAAATGCTTCTTCTTTACTTAAAATAGGTTTGTTTTCATTAATATTTTCCATTATCCAAAATTTTTCTATTACATTTTCAATATTTTCATATTGAGTAGCAAGCCTACAATAACTAAGTGAATTATGAGTGTTTTCCACACTCCAGCTTGCTATATAACCAAATACAGTGTTTTGGAATACAAAAGAATTTGACGAGCTACGAATTTGTTCTGCTCTTAAATATCAAAATATTTTTCTGCGCCTAGGAGGATGTGCACTTTAGAAGGGCAGTTAAATGTTGGATCAGCAAGAATTCCACGGGGAGGTATTTCTAAATTCTGTACATCTAATTTTTTCGATGGAACCATATCCGTTATTCGAGGAACCACTAATAAGTTTGTAGATGCAGAAAAAGAACCATTTCCATTAGAAATTACGGCAGAAGCCTGTGATTTTATTGTAGTTATCGTTCCCCTAAACCTGAAACTGGAATATTTATTCTTGTTTTTCTTAAAGAAGCGCGATTAATAAAATCGGTAGTGACAAAATGAGATTGGCTTTCTGAGTCCAGAACAGCTTTTGCTTTGACATACTGCCCATAAATATTTTGAACCCACACGATAGCGGTTGCTAGAATTGTTGTTTTGGTTTTCGAGAAGAGGCAGGCGGTGACTCACCGTTCTCTGCATCTCCCCCCACTAGAGTTGCTTTGATACTGGACACTGAGGGGTGGCTCTTCAATACTTTTTTTATTTTCTTTTTCGAGGGGAATGTTTCGGTTATCTGGTCTATGCAGCAAATCATGATGTCTCAAGTGACAAAGGCTGCAGTTTCTGGAGTGGCACATTGCAAGTTTGTGGCTTGGGCTGAAACAGTTTATACACAATGCATGTTTTTTGACCAGATCGTAACGTTCTAGAGGGTTTAATTTAATGAACTCATCACACTTCTGGATTGTATGAGATTTTTTGCATACAAAGCATAATGTAGATTTAACCTTTGAGACTAATGCACGATATTTATTGCTATGAAAATTAATTTTAGGATTTGCAAAATTGTTCTTGCTTTGTATATTTTCTAAAATTTGGCACCTTTTTTGGAGGAATGTAAGAAAAGTCTCCCATTTTACTAGCTCATTTGAATCTAATAACATTTCAAATTGTTTTTGAGATTCCTTGTCCAATTTATTAAAAACAATATTTATCAAAAATACTTCGCTTAATTTATCCAAATCTAATTTCATTAATTTTAATGATCTCAAAATTTTCTCTGTATTGTCAATTAGTAAGCGAAAGTCTTTTGCATTCTCATTATGTAATTTTTGAATATTAAGTAATTCGTTTACATGCGTGTTTACTATTAGTCTTTTATTTTCAAATCTAGCTTCAAGAGCCTTAAACAGTGAATCAAAAGAATCATCAATATTTTGTAATTGCTTTGCATTTCCAATTAAACATGATTGTAAATAATGTAATTTGTGAGCTTCAGATAACTGATTGTTACTTGCAACTAACAATGAAAATTGTTTTTTGAAAATACTCCGAGAAAATTTTTGAGAGAAAATTTTCTTCAATTTTACCCGAAAATTTAGGTAGAGAAATTTCTGGCAACTTAATATTTACTTTAGTTACACCAGTCATATCATCAGTTTTATTTAAAGACTTAGAAAGCTTAATAAGACTTACTTCGATTTTCGAGCTTTCTGTTTCGATTTCTTCCAAACTGTCTTCTACGAAATCTATATCCTCATCTTTCACAAGTTTGTAATATTCTGTCCTTAAGTCATTCACACGAGCATTTATATCCTTCAGTTTATTAAACTTGACTTCTAATTCTGTAGGATCAACTTTACCAGTTTTCTCGACGTCAAGCACAAATCCTTCAATCTTTGTCAATTGTGCTTTGAGTCCACCACGCTTTCGATTCAAAACCGTTAGTTCAGCCATAATGAACAATGATTTCAAACAGTTCTAAAATCACTCCGGCAGTCGAGGAGACCAATGTTGGCGCCGAAGCTCAATTCCAAAAACGAAAGTCAGAAACATAACTAGCAAATGAAGAGAGCGGACTGTATCTTAATCATGTTTATTGCAAAACCAACTAAACCAATACGTCAACGATAAGAAGCATAATTAAATCCCAATGAGGGAGTTTTCACAAAAGCAGGATCGGATCCCCATAGAACCGAACGTCTGCTCTAGGTGACGACGAACTAGCGACTACACCTACTATCGACAATTTTCGCCAGATGGCGCTCATAAATACAAACAAGAGCTTGCAACGCAGGGGCTCGAACAGTTGATAATGAAAAAACTTATAGTTTTTAGCCTGTTTTGAAACGCATTTCTCTGATTGAAGTAAATTAATTCGATTAAAAATTTTAAATGTACAAAGATAGTTCACACATTTTTGTGATTTCTCATATATATATATATATATATATATGTGTGTGTGTGTGTGTGTGTGTGTGTGTGTGTGTGTAATATGGGCGAGATTCATTCAAAATCACAACACAGTTTATTTCTGGAAAGAAACATGAAATCCGTACAACAGGCAAACGCCTTTACAACTTCGTGCACACAGACAATGTGCTCCCGCACATACACTTTTCAAGTAGGGATTCCTAAGGTAAAAAGACTACGAATAATCCCTAAGCACAATCATGTGATAAAAAATACCCATGTAAAATTAAAGAATTTCCATTTCTTCCTCACATGTTTAAAAAATTATAAATAGGTTGTTGTGGGTGTGAAATCTACTTTACGAGGTGTTATATATAGGTTAACAATTATTAATTTTTCAGATAATAGGTAATATCTAAAAGTCATTAAATTTTTTTTTATAAAGACTGTTAAATGTTTAGTACTATGTGTTATTTGTAAATTTTCAAAGACAAATATAATTACCAGATTTTTTTCAAACAGCTTGTTATTTGTGTGCAAAATGTTACGGATCTGGCTCACTTCAGAATACTTTTAAAAAATTTTACATTAAAAATACGGTTTTAAACAATAAATGAATAATTCAAGCGATAGATGTTTGTAAGAGTTAAATTAGTTTATATGTTCCAGCTTTTATCAATGAAACTGTATTTGGTTTGTGTTGTCTATGAGTGTTTGGAGGTTTTACTTTCCGAATGGTTTCCATGCTTTCACATGACGTTTCTTTTTCTTCTGGCCAGATCTAGTGTTCTCCAATTTTTTCCTGTAACTCAATGTTACTTCTCATCTTCCTTGGAAAACTTCAGAAAAATAAGAAAAAAAGTCAGATATATATTCTTTTTAATTTGTCATTTGTAAAAGGAAATCCTTGTACAAAATTAGAAGCAGCAAATGAAAATCGAATTTATATTCACATTCTGCTTTAACTTTCCTTAATGCTTTACTATATGTCCGTTTATAACGATAAAAAACAAATTTTTATTGATTTGATTTTTTTACTGATTTTATCGACTAGAATTCGACTTAGTTTTCTGTTTTCTTTTCTGCCAACATTTTCTTTATTTCAGCATAACACTTCCTTTTTTCACTCAATAACTTCCTTCTATTACCAGTTTATGCATTCTCTTTTTTTGTCTTCTTTTTCTATCGCATCTTTCTTTTTAAAGATATTCATGCATTTTGATAGAAGCACTTCTTTGTTTTTTCCTATGTTTAGCTACTCTAGTTTTAAATATTTCCATGATCTTAATAACAAATATAATTAATTTAGTAAGACTTTATATAAAAAGAAATCAAAATAAATAATTTAAATCTTTCACAAATTTAAGCTTGCATAACAAAACCCTCTTTTCAATAGTACTTGAGAATAAAATTAATTGCTGAGAACTAAAAAAGAGGCTTATGTATACAATGTCACACTTTTTACACTAATTAACACAATATAAAACATTTACTTATTAAATTTAAAAAATTGAATCATACATCTGAGAACAAGTTTTAACCAGTAAATCCAAAACAACAAGTTGTTATACAGGATTAATAAAATTGTTATCACATAGCGTTACAGATGTAACAAGAGTATACGCCTAATTAACATATTAAAAATATCCATTTATGAAATATAGCTATTAGATATGCTTGAGAACATGCTTCATAAAGTGAATTCAAAATATTAAATTTCTAAGCCCAATAGCTTTTTTCTAAAATTTAACTTATTTATTTTACTCATTAGAAAATTAAATTAATTGCATATTTGTAACCAGTAAACTTTCAGCAACCCTCTGATATATGACACATGTGACTGGAACTACTGTTCAAATTTGGTCATTGAGTAACTGTTGACATGGAATAGCCGATATATATATTTAAATGGTGGGAACGCAAACGGGTGAACGGGATGTAACGAAATTTTGTATATGGGTTATAAGCGAGATGCTCTCACAAATTTTCGAAAAAACATTTTTAGTTCCAAAATGTCCACCAGAGATAGCCTTTTCTGTAGAAACATGAAATTTAACACCATAAACGAAGTAAACGGAATACAGAAACTATATTAATATTTATATTTTAAGACCTTTGATATTCTGTCACACAACTTTGCAGAATAAAGTATTCCTATTGCTTCAAGACGAGATAGTAAAATACTTTTAGTGGACCAACTCTGCTCTTTGATGCCATGGAACTAGTAAATAGACGTACGTAAATAGACGACGACGTCATAAGCTTTCTTAGAAGCATGTGTAAAACAATGCATTTGTATCTTCTTTACTTCCTTTGGAACAGCGTTAGCTAAATTATAGAGAGGAATACTAATATCTTTCAGATTCCTAATTTCACCACACCATTTATTCCATGTAGTGGTTATATTTTAAGAGAGATAATCCTCCCAGTCTTGTCCTAGACACCAAATTTCTTGAATTAAACATTTAATTGTAATTATATAAGGTCCGAGGAACCCAACGGGATTAAAAGTACGACCTATCGCTTGTAGGAGATATCGTTCAATTTTTATTCGTTTTCAAAGAAAACTCTCAAAAAGTTTTTTTTCGAAATAAAACATTTCATCAACGGCATTCCAAGCCACTAACACCTTTTGAGGTAACAAAGTTTGAGAATTAGGCTCAATACATTCACCTACATCTATCCCTACCTTTTTTCCATAATTCGCGTAACTAAGGAATTATTGTGCCACATACGAAGAATCATACTTGCATCCTGAAATATTTTAATACTTTCTATGCTCCTACTAAAAGCTAGCTCTGCATTTTCTTCGCCACTAGCCGAACGATGGCCGAATGGTTAGGGTGCTGGCCTTCGAAACCGGAGTTCGTGGGTTCGAATCCCACTATGGCATGGAAGTTCGTAGCCGTTCGGAATCGGCTTTAAGCAGTAGGTCCCGGTCTCATTAGCCCTGGTGTTGCAAAAAGTAGACCGTAGCTCTCCCAAACCAAATCTTCGCCACTAATTAAGTCGTCTACATATAAGGATGTATTTAAAATTTCGCAAATTTTAAGAAAGCTTGCTACATATCTCTTTAGGTGAGGCTTAATAGTTGCAGCCAGTATAAATGGTGATGAACTTACTTCAAACAAGACTCTACAGAGTCTGAACTCTTTGAGCTCTAAAAATCCGATTGAACTAGCAGGGTTATCATCTCAAACTAATCGGGCCACTTCACGGTCTTCTTCGTGTATTTCGATTTGCAAAAACAAAAAAACGCCTGTTTAATGTCCGCTGTTGAAACAATTTGGGTATTGTATAAATCTAATTAAAAGGAAAAGATCGAATTATAAATTTTGTCCAATATATAAACAGTCATTTAAGGTTACTTCTCCTTTGCCATGTAAGGAAGCGTCAAATACAACTCTTAATCTACTTGTGGTTTTATGTGTTCGAATAATTGCATTGCATTATGAGGGAGGTAGGAAGTTGTAGCTTCATCTAAAGTAGTAGATGCAGGTTCTATAATGTTCTCTTTCAAGTAGGTTTCTATTACATCTTTGTATTTTGAGAATAAAACTGGATAATTCTGAAACCTGCATTGTAATCTAGGAAATCTCTTATTTGTAAATTTTCGATTGTTTCTTAATAACTTCGGGCCCTACTCTGGGTGTTACGGTTCGTACTGCAAGTGCGGTATGACGTCACGTTGACATCAGCCACAGCCATCTAAACACAAGGTCTGCGCGCTGATTTTCCAAAAACAGGTCACGTGATCTCTAAAAGGCGGTATTCTATTTATTCTGTGGATGCTTGTTGATTGCTTGCCTATTACTTCTTTTGAAAAAAAACAAAGAAAGAAATTTATGGAAGTAATATAATGTTTGCTTTTATATGTAAGGTAAGTAGCAATTTTGCTACTGTCTCTGTTATTATTTTATGAGCTGCTTTCTAATTAAGTATATCATAAGAACGATGGTAATTCTTAAAGATACTACTCATCAAAGGCATCAAAGGTGATGATGCAACTATACCATATGGGCCGAGCCCGTCAATCCAGAGGCTTTCTGTTAGTAAAAACAAAAATGACAACGAGCGAAAAATATACACATAAAAGAGCAAAGAGATAGAAGGGTGGAATAGTAAGTTCATAGCACAAAAACTAGGGAGTAGAGAGTTTAGGGATAGTTAAAATAAAATATTTTTGTGACCAGGGACAGCCGTACGAAATACACGGAAATAATAAATTAATATGGTCAAAGATCAATAAAACTTGAAAAATTTGAAAAAATAAAAAAATGTCTTAAAAATATTTAAAATTGCATTAAAAATACGAAGAAGGCATAAAAAATAATAAATATAAAAGCATTTTTTATTAATTTAAGTTACTTAATTTTTGTCATCGTCGGGGACAGAACTGTGTATCTACTGTGTACCGAGGAAAACGATGATGCAATGGGACACTACGCCTTTGCCCAACCCACATAAGTTTCTGGAATAAATTAGGCCTCTTAGACCCCTCCTTCATTAAATAATATACTCCTACAACGAAAGAAAAATAATAATCGAACAAAAACAAAATGCAAACTTTGAACAAATATCAAACTCAAGTTTCTAACCCAAAACACCGGGTGAAAAAATTAAATTGAACTCTGGAAAAATTAAACACTGAAATTTCCTACGCTCAATCTTGTATCTTGGGGCTTATTGAGAATAATCAGTTCAAGAAAGGATGGACGACTTCTATATTTGAGACTCTTTGGGGATGTTTCGAGACATTTGTAGAATATCATCCCTTTTCCACACATAAACTAAACTTTATGAAAAATTCGAGATAATTTATAACAACATTGATCTTCAAAATTTACTATCCTCTCCGGCGTACCACAGGGATCACTTCTCGGCCCTACTTTATTTAATATTTACATAAATGACATCCCTGTTCATCCTACTACTGAACTAGCGATATACGCAGATGACACAGCGATATTTTCATCGAATAAAAATTATAAATTTGCCGTGACTGCCGTCAACAAACACCTAGTCAAAATTGCTGAGTGGCTAGACAGATGGAAAATTAGGATCAACACTAATAAATGCGAAGCCGCAATGTTTACAGCCAAACAGAGAACAACTTACGTTAATTACAACATATATATCAATAACACTCGTATTCCTTGGTCGGATACTGTTAAATACTTAGGAGTAACGTTAGATAAAAACTTAACTTGGAAGCAACATTTTAAAGCTGTTAGAGATAAATAGAGAAATGCAAAGCGGGCCCTGTATTCCTTAATTTCTCGCCGAAGCAAAATGACTATTCGAAATAAGCTGCTCGTTTACACTTCCTTCGTCCAATATTTACCTATGCCGCACCAGCGTGGTCGTATGCAGCAGATACTAATATTAAAATGTTAACAGTTATTCAAAATCTAATCTTAAGAGAAATTACTAACTCGCCATGGTACTTTCGCAACGACGAAATCCATGAGGAACTTAAGATTCCTAATATTCCAAAATTTATTTATAATCTTTCCACTAAATTTCATAAGAACTTAAGCAATGAATTAATAAATAATCTTGTCAATTACGACCCCGCTGATGCTAGCAATAGAAGAAGGCCTTTGGCCATTTTCGCCAAAGATCTGTAGCGTTCATCAAATTCGGGCTCTCCCGTACAACAAGCACATGGCACACTCACTCGAGTGGAGTACATGAGACACGCACAAAACCAAAAACTACGCTCGATAGATCAACACTGTTGTATTCCTAGATACATGTACATGAACTTAGATAATTAAATACTAGTTGCAGGTTTAACATCTTTATTACAGTTAGACAGCATAACTAAAGCAACACATACACTAAAAGCAGAAGTACAACCACGTGGTCAAAAAATCATTACAGTTAACTTCACAGTTATCGGCCTTGGGGACCACCACAGTACTCCCCCCCTAGTACCGAAGGTACGAAGAATTATTGTACTTCGTATTGAAACGAACTCGCCTTCCCGAACGGGTAGTAGTAATAGGAGCAGGGTTTGATGGAGCACAATTTGTGATGTCCGCTCCAGTTGTAGAAGCATTGCTTGTGGTTTCCGCACTACTTGACAGAGTACTTTTGGGGGTCTCTTCACCAGATGAGGTAACAGGTGGTTCAGAAGGTAATGGAGGTGCCGAGTTAATAGAAGGCTCATCAGCCTCTATATGGAAACAAGGTTTTAGTCTGTCAACACTGATAGTTGTAGGCTTGTTGTTGATGAGCAAAGTGAAATGCTTGATACTTCGCTGCAAAACTTTGTATGGTCCGTCATAGGGCATTTGAAAAGGTCTCTTTACGCCACCATGAAGAACAAACACATGGGAGCAATTTGACAACAGAGGATGGATAAAAGTCACCAGAGTGTTGTGGGCTGATCCTGGAGTTGGAGCGAGGGACTGCATGATGTTCCTCAGTCGCTGTAGAAAATCGGAGGGCTCCTCAGGTGGATTGGCAGATGGTGAGAGAAATTCTGCAGGCAGTCGTAGCGTTGAACCATACACTAGTTCTGATGTTGTGCACTGCAGATCCTCTTTGAAAGCAGATCGCAGTCCAAGTAGGACAAAGGGTAACACTTCTGTCCATCGGTTAGTGTTGTAACACCTGATTGCTTGTTTTAGAGAACGATGTAGTCGCTCCACCATTCCATTGCTGGCGGGATGATATGGTGTTGTTCTGATGTGCTTGAGGCCCAGTAACTTGGTCAGGGAAAAGAACAGAGCTGACTGGAACTGTCTACCCTGATCCGTGGTGATGACAGAAGGTACGCCAAACCGAGAAATCCAATGTGTCACGAATGCACGTGACACAGTTTCAGCAGTGATATCAGGCACAGGGATAGCTTCTGGCCACCTAGTGTACCTGTCAACACATGTGAGAATATACGAGTACCCGTCTGAAGGTGGCAAGGGACCGACCAAATCAATGTGAACATGGTCGAATCTGTGAGCAGGTTTTAAAAATGGCTGAATTGGACTGTGTGTATGCCTGTTAACTTTGGATTGTTGGCAACTAACACAAGAACGAGTCCAAGAGGTGATATCTTTAGAAATAGATGGCCAGACGTAACGGTCGAGCACCAGTTTCTTTGTAGCACGAATACCAGGATGAGATAAGCTGTGAAGAGCATCAAATATTGTCTTTCTATATTCCTTTGGCACAAAAGGTCTCACTTTGTCATTCTCTATGTTACACCAAAGTTTTAAATTTAATGATATTGGTACTGAGTGAAGTTTAAGTGAAGGGTCATCACTGTTTAAAAGGTTCTGAAGCTCAAGGTCTGTTTCTTGTGCCTTTGCTAAGACTTCGAAATTATATGCATTTGAATTAATTTCCTGGATTCGGGACAATACATCAGCAACTACATTATTTGCTCCAGAAACATGTCTAATGTCGGTGCTAAATTGTGAGATATATGATAAATGTCTATTTTGCCTTGGAGAGGCAGAGTCACTAGGTTTGTTAATGGCAAAAGTAAGTGGGCGGTGATCAGTAAAGATAATAAAATTGTGACCTTCAAGACTGTGCCTAAAATGTTTGACGGAGGAATAAATAGCTAGTAATTCCCTGTCAAATGTGCTATACTTTTTCTCAGCGTAAGTGAGTTTTCGAGAGAAAAATCCAAGGGGCTGGGGACCATGATCGCTATGGGTTTGTAAAACAGCTCCAATGGCGATGACCGAAGCATCAACCATTAGAGATAGCCTTTGGCCAGGAGAGTAAAAACTTAAAGACACAGCATGTTTAAGATCAGTTTTGCATTTTTCAAAGGCAGAAGTGGTCTCCTCCGTCCAAGGAATTGGACGTTTGTCATTTCTTTTAGAGTCTTTAAGAAACTCGTTAAGTTTAGATTGAGTGGCGGCAGCATTTGGGAGGAAACGTCTATAAAAATTTAACATTGCCAAGAAACGTCGAAGCTCAGCAACTGTCTGAGGTTTGGGAAATGCGACAATGGCATCTGTTTTACTAGGCAATGGCTGCACTCCAGAAGGGGTAATGAGACACCCGAGAAAAGATACTGAAGATTTCCCTAGAGAGCATTTTGCAGGATTTAGTTTTAACCCATGCTTTTTTAGACGGTCAAAAACTTGGTGTAAGTGATTAATGTGTTCTTCCTCGTTTGATGATGCTATAAGCACATCATCCATGTAAGGTATGCAAAAATCTAAGCCGAATAGTACTTGATGAATATGTCGTTGAAAGGTCTGGCCCGCATTTCTTAAACCAAAAGGCATAAAAAGGAATTCGAAAAGACCGAATGGAGTGGTCACTGCAGTTTTAGGAATATCATCGGGGTGGACAGGAATTTGATGATATGCGTGTGCCAGAACTAAAGTGGAAAAAACTGTTTTACCATGAAACGCCTGCGTACAGTCTTGAATGTTAGGGACTGGATATCTATCAGGGACCGTTACAGAGTTTAATCGCCGATAGTCACCACACGGACGCCACTCACCATTGGCTTTTTTTTACCATGTGGAGAGGGCTGGCCCAAGGGCTTTTGGACGGGCGAATTATTCCACGAGACATCAAAAATTCAAATTCCTGCCGTGCCACCTTAAGAAGCTCAGGAGATAAGCGCCGCGGCTTGGAAAAAACTGGTGGCCCTGTAGTTTCTATAAAATGATAAACCTCAGGAGTATGTGTGTTCTGGACAATATGGGATGGATTAATAAGTTCCGGATATGAACCAAGAAGTTTGTCAAATACGGAAGTGCCCAAAAGAATTGAAATATTCGTATTAGAGGGGCAGATGCTTCGAAACTGCCCACGGGACGAAATTTTTGTCTGAGCATCAATTAAACAATTATTTTTTACATCAACAAGTAGGTTAAAATGTTTTAAAAAATCAATGCCGATAATAGGTTGATTAACATCTGCAATTACAAAAGACCAAGCAAACATACGACGCAGGTTTAGATCGAGCTTAATAAGTTTGGTACCGAAAGTTGGAATCTTAGTGCCATTAGCGGCATACAACATGAGATCGTTTTGCACTTGAGATAAGGTTAGTTTGGATTTTGGAATAACTGATATATCTGCGCCAGTATCGATGAGAAATTGCAATTTGGATGATCTATCGGCCAATATAGTACGATTCAGTTGGCGGTCGCTACCTTGGCCTACGGACGATCGCCACGTAAGTTTTCCGAAGCAAACGAACAAGGGGCCGTACATTTTCTGGCCTTTGATCCAAAATTGGTGTGATAAAAACACATGTTTTGAGAGGGTTCCTTATAACGACGCCTTGCTGACGGACTTCGCTGCCTGTCACGAGAATCACGCCTCCAATCGTGTGAACGACTTCGCCGATGAATAATTGCTTTTAATTCACTGACTTGTTTAGTCAACTGGGCAATTTGCAATTCTAAAGAGTTTTGAGTAGGAGGTTGCGGAGTGGATATTATAAATTCATTGATATGACCCATTGCCATTTCATTGATTTTATCGGCAGCTGCGGCCAACTGAAGAAGCTCATCACTCAGTGCGGCAAGAATACTTTGCATTTGATTTGGAAGCCTGGCCAACCAAAGAGATTTTAATAAGGGTTCGCCTACTGTGTCACCAGCAAGTGATCTCATGCGGCTTAACAGTTGCGAGGGGCGCCAACTCAATGCCCTGTAACAGTTTACGAATTTTGGACTCCTGACTTTCTGAATGAATTTCAATGAGTCGTGTTTTTAAGGCCTTATATTTTTCCGTTAATGGAGGTTGACAAACAATGTCACTGACGGAGCCAAGAATTTCAGGTTCAATTGCCGAAATAACAGTATAAAATTTTGTTTCATCTTGGGTGATACCGGCGATTGTAAATTGGGCTTCGAGCTGAATAAACCATAAAGATGGATTTACTTTCCAAAATGGAGGAGGTTTTACTGACACTTTAGAAACAGTAACAGCAGACTCAGAAAGAGAGGAATCATGTGTGGCCATTTTCGAAGTATATAAGGGAATACAAATAAAATACACACTAATATATATATATATAATTACAAAATTATAAAAGAGGCACAGTTTGTAGTTATTCAGTCACAAGTCATGTATAACTTAATATGTAGGCATATGCAATATAAATATCAAAATGAATTATACTGATCACCGAACGCGAAATTTAAATTAACTGATAGTGTGAATGATGCACATTTAGCACGGACTTACCTTGGAAAAAATGTCGCTGATCGTTGGAGGGTCTCACCAAACCAAAAGTTGAAACCAAAAGTGCACACATTTCCGTAAAATCAACTGTAGCACAGGAAATTCATAATTTATGCTGCATGAAATAAACAGTTACTGTATTAATCGCTACATGCGATAGATGTTCACTGATTCAATGCATTCATTGCATTCACCAAGGTCACCACTTTGTAGCGTTCATCAAATTCCGGCTCTCCCGTACAACAAGCACATGGCACACTCACTCGAGTGGAGTACATGAGACACGCACAAAAGCAAAAACTACGCTCGATAGATCAACACTGTTGTATTCCTAGATACATGTACATGAACTTAGATAATTAAATACTAGTTGCAGGTTTAACATCTTTATTACAGTTAGACAGCATAACTAAAGCAACACATACACTAAAAGCAGAAGTACAACCACGTGGTCAAAAAATCATTACAGTTCACTTCACAGTTATCGGCCTTGGGGACCACCACAGATCCTTAATAATTTGTGTTGTCTTATATAAAAAATAAAAAATAATCCAAAAAAACCTTATAAAATGTTTAAAAATGTAAGAAAAAAGATTTAAAATGCTTAAAACTGGCCATACATCACTTATCGTACTCTAAATTGTTTTTATTTCGCGTAATTTCTCCCAATTCTTCCCGTAATGCTCTGCGCTTCCACGTCAAGTTGAAGGCGGAACTTAATATTTAAATTCGTACATCGCCAAGTCTGCCGTTTTAATACTTTATTTTGCTTATCACGGTATCCAGAGGTGTGGCTTGGTTAGCTTACGCCTTGCCCACCGCTCATCTACTTTGGCTTGTCGTCGGGTTCTATCCCCGGCGAAGACAAAATTTTCAACTCTAAATTAAAATTAATAAAAATTATTTTTTGTGATTATATAACATTATTTAGGCTCTTTTTGGATTTTTAGACTAATCTATTTATTTTTAAAACATGTATTTTTATTTTTTCCAAACTTTCCAACTTTTCGTACCCGGTCATTACTACTCAGCAAATAAAAATTTGTAATACCAAAAATAAATTAATAAAAAATATTATTATAATTAAACATTATTATTTAGGAATTTTTCAAAATTTTAAGACAGTTTATTTATTTTTAAAACGTATTTTTTTATTATTTTCAAATTTTTTAAAATCTCTTTTATTTCTACTCATTTTTATTCAAATTTTCGGCTTATTTTGTACGGATGTCACTGGCCACAAAAATATTTATGTTTTACTATCCCTAAACTTTCTACTCTCTAGTTTTGTGTTATGAACTCACGAATCAACCCTTCTATCTCTTTGCTCTTATATGTGTTTATTTTTCGCTCGTTGTTATTTTTGTGCTTACTGATAGAAGCCTCTGGATTGACGGGCTCGGCCCACAGGGTCCAGTTGCATCACCACCTTTGATGCTTTTGATGTCTTTAAGGAATTTTTCCCTCTTTCATTATGACTAGCAACACCGACGTAAGTCGGCTGGTAGAGAAATCTAAGATTTGGGTGATATTCACTTTGAAGCCCGTGTCACTCAGAACACTTGTTGTGGGTCTAAATGCATTAGCAGCGAAATTAAGCCTACTTACGATTTTTTATTCCTTGTTTTTGAGTCACACGCTTTTAGCATAGCTAGTTTCCGGTTTTTTTTTTATTATTATTTCAGATATTTAAAAAAATTTTAAGGTTTTAATTTCTTACTTAGAAAATTAGTGTCTTAAGTTAAGTTTAATAAAAGACATAATAATCTTGTATAAATTAAATACCTTTTCATCTTCAATATGAGAAAAAATTTTTACTAAAATATCTTATGTTTGTTTACATAATCTTTAAAGATTCTTCCTACTGCAACAATTAAAGTATATGTAGGAAGCATAATTAAATTTTATAGTTCACAATACTACAGGTTATTTTTGTTAATATACTGCTAAACGCTACTACCTAAATCTATACCTTTTAAAATAGTTTATCGTATATTTCTTTCTTGATGTTTTCTCTCTAAACTTCCTACTATAATAAATGTCTTGATTAAAATTATGAAGATTTAGATAAAATAATTGGTTAAAGACTATATGAGTTGACAAAGATTTCAATCTTCTACAGAAATGAATTAATAAATTATAAGCAAAGAAGTCTAATTAAAAATCAACGAACAGTGTCTGGTTAAAATTATTCTTTAATTAAAGCTAGTAATCAGTGTGTAATTTACATAAAAATAAAAAATAAATTAATTTTTTATCCTTGTCTAAAAGTGTTTTAGAAACCATATTAAACATGTTTTTTTTAAATCTATTTGAAATATTTTTAAGTATAATGCGAGAAATCTTGACTTAATTTTGCAGATGTATTTCTTCGCATACTAGCAAGAGAGAGTTCAAATGTTCGTTAAAAATTTAAACCTTTCCTGTATTACTGAAAATAATTTTAAATTTTAAATATAATAATAAAATTAAAGAGGAAAAAAGATATTTCAAAATATTAGTTACCATTTACATTGGAAATTATAAGTTATGATCTGTACCGGCACATCACTTTTATTTTATAGTAAAGATGTATTGCTCTTACAATGATGAAAGGTATGAGCTCCCCAAAAAATATTTATGTGTTACTATCCCTAAACATTCTACTCTCTAGTTTTGTGTTATGAACTCACGAATCAACCCTTCTATCTCTTTGCTCTTTTATGTGTTTATTTTTCGCTCGTTGTCATTTTTGTGCTTACTGATAGAAGCCTCTGGATTGACGGGCTCGACCCACAGGGTCCAGTTGCATCACCACCTTTGATGCCTTTGATGGTATGAGCTCTTACAATGGTTTAGTGTTTTCGATCGTGAGATTCGTATCTTCGACTCCGAACGGTGCGAACGTGTCTTTGACTGATATAAAACTCTGCAACTGACCCGGTGGCGACTTAACGTGCACCGGAGTGAGCAGCCCGTTCTATGGCACTTCGCTTGCTATCGCATTGTTTTATCGGTTTTGTTACGATGGATTTACTACCGTCGACTTCTAGTGACAGTCGATGAACGAAGACCTTTCTGCTAAGTATCTTTAAAAACAGACATGTGTCGGTTGTGTATTATATGAAGATTTCGGGATATGTATGGCCGTTGGTCTTAAACTGTGTTCATCATAGACTCTTGATTGAGGAAGCCTCTTCTGTGATGGTAATGTGACCGAGCCGTGAAAAAACTGTGATTATTTAGAGTAGTATCTCAACCTTTATTTCCGAGCATTTTTAGCATAATATTAATTTGTAAATATTCGATTTTTTTTATTTTTTTACCGTATTTTCAGTCTTTGTTACCGTAACTGTAGTATTTTAGTAACTTTTGAAAGATGCAATGTAAAATGAAGATTATTTCTAATTTTCTTCTAAGTTTCTTCTTTATTCTTTTATTTTAAATTACTAATGCTGAACAATAGGTTTATCTATTTATTGTCTTGTATTTTTGTTATAATTTTAATGATTCCATCTCTAATAACTGTATTGCAATCTAAAACTTCCGGCATTTATCAAAGCACACAGTGGAAAGTTGTAACATCGTTACCACTGGGCATTCTGCTAATAGCCCAGGTGCATTTTGATAACTTCAATTATGATTTCAGTAAACGGCAGTTTTATTTTATTTTATTATTTATTTTTTAGCAATCAGTAGATAAAAACTGAAGACTTTAAATACGTATGTTTGATTGAACAGCATTTGGTATAGCATACGGTGAAGCAATCAGGGCTCCTTCTTCTAGTACAATGGCCTTTTCGGAGCACCTGGTCCTGATGGATGTATCTGCAGTTATTAAGATACATAATATGACAAGTTCATAATGATATTTCGCTACTCCAGATGCAAGTAAAATATAAAATATTGAGAATGAATAATTAAATTGAATTTGTATTTAGAAAATTGCAAAAGAACTATTAATAATAAAAATGCACAAAAACAATGTAATAAATGTGGATAAATGTGGCTAGATATGATATATAAGAAAAAATAATGACTAAATACTTTTAAAATACAAGTGTTGATAACCATGAATGTGAATTTGAGATAACTATCAGGAAATTTAACAACAAAATTGTAAAGTATATAATAAAGTTATTCCCCCCTCCCGTTTAGGTTATTTACTGGAAGCAGATGTTCAAAAACACAGAATACTTTAAAATTAAGTTCCGCCTTTGCTCCGCCCTCATAAGCTTCTGGCAAAAATTACGCCTCCGAGGCCCCTCCTTTATTAAATAAAATACCGCTACCACGAAAGAAAAAAAATATCGAAGAAAAACAAATAGCAAAATTTCGACAAATGTCAAACTCAAGTTTCTAACCAAAAAAACCGGGAGAAAAAATTAAATTCAACTCAGGAAAAATCAAAGACTGAAATTTTCTCAGCTCCATCTTCCATCTTGGGGCTTATTGAGAATAAGAAGTTAAAGAAAGAATGAACGACTTCAACATTTGAGGCTCTTTGGGGATGTTTCAAGACATTTATAGAATAATAGCATCCCTTTTCAACACATTTTTTCGACTAAACGTTATGAAATATTCAAGATAATTTATAATAGCATTGATCTTCCCGCCCATGACTGATAAACAACCCATTAGAACTAATAGCTTATTCTTTTTTTGGTCTCACAACAGTACTCCCTGGGCCAAGCCCTCTAGTACTGGCGTAGCTATTAATGGTAATGCTTCAGTCTATAAGTATTAGTTGGCATGACACTTACAACTTTTTTTTTAATCCCAAATAGATTGCATTTTCTTATACATTTGATTTTTTATTCCTGGTTTTTAAGTCACAAGCTTTTAGCATAGCTAGTTTCCGGATTTTTTCTTATTATTATTTCAGATATTTAAAAAAAATTTAAAGTTTTAATTTCTTACTTAGAAAATTACTGTCTTAAGTTAAGTTTAATGAAAGACATAATAATCTTGTATAAATTAAATACCTTTTCGTCTTCAATATGAGAAAAATATTTTAGTAAAATTTCTTATGTTTGTTTACATAATCTTTAAAGATTCTTCCTACTGCAACAATTAAAGTATATGTAGCAAACATATTTAAATTTAATAAATCACAATACTACAGGTTATTTTTGTTAATATACTGCTAAACGCTACTACCTAAATCTATACCTTGTAAAATAGTTTATCGTATATTTCTTTCTTGATGTTTTCTCTCAACCTCCTACTATAATAAATGTCTTGATTAAAATTATGAAGATTTAAATAAAATAATTGGTTAAAGACTATATGAGTTGACAAAGATTTCAACCTTCTACAGAAATGAATTAATAAATTATAAGCAAAGAAGTCTAATTAAAAATCAACGAACAATGTCTGGTTAAAATTATTCTATAATTAAAGCTAGTAATCAGTGTGTAATTTACATAAAAATAAAAAATAAATTAATTTTTTATCCTTGTCTAAAAGTGTTTTAGAAACCATATTAAACATGTTTTTTTTTTAATCTATTTGAAATATTTTTAAGTATAATGCGAGAAATTTTGACTTAATTTTGCAGATGTATTTCTTCGCATACTAGCAAGAGAGAGTTCAAATGTTCGTTAAAAATTGAAACTTTTCCTGTATTACTGAAAATAATTTTAAATTTTAAATATAATAATAAAATTAAAGAGGAAAAAAGATATTTCAAAATATTAGTTACCATTTACATTGGAAATTATAAGTTATGATCTGTACCAGCACACCACTTTTATTTTATAGTACAGATGTATCGCTCTTACAATGATGATCTTCCATGATGAAACTTTGAGCAAATATCAAACTCAAATTTCTAACCCAAAACACCGGGTGAAAAAATTAAATTCAACCCAGGAAAAATCAAAGACTGAAATTTCTTTCGCTGCTTCCTCCGTCTTGGGGCTTATTAAGAGCAACAGTTCAAGTGAAAATGAACGAATTCAATATGAGATATTTTTGAGGGATGTCTCGAGGTATTCTAAAATAATGTAATCCCCTTCTGACACATAATCTAAACTTTATAAAAAATTTGAAGTAGTTTTAACAACATTGGTCTTTCCGCCCATGATCTATAGATATCCCATCAGAATTAATTGCTTAAATTTTCTTTTTTCAATTCCAAATGGATTGCATTCTCTTATATATTTGATTTATCATTTCTATTCTTCGAATCACAATTTCTTAACATTTTTAGTTTCCGGATTTTGACTATTATTTCTATCAGTTAAAATACACAATTATGTATTTTTTTTTTCATGTTTTCTGTCTAAACTTCATATTATAATAAATGTCTATTTAACATGCATGACGTTTAAAATAAACTGCTTGTTTAAAGAATTTATGAGTTGACAAAGATTTCAATGAAAAAATGAAATGAATAAATGAAATGTAATTAATGAAGTCTGATTCGAAATGTGCTGTTAAAGTCTTGTAAATAGTCTTTAATATTTATACCCAGTATTCATTATGAAATATTAAAACATTCTATATCCCACGTATTAAAAGTTGTTCAGTTTTAAAACTATGAATAAAAATATAAAAAATAAATATATTAATATTTTATCCTTGTCTAAAAATGGTAAGGAAACCATTTTAAGAATTGGATCTCCTAAACTATTTGAAATATTTTAAAGAATAATGCGAGAAATTCTGAGTTAATTGTGCAAATGTATTTCCTCATTTAGTAAGTAGCAAGAGAGACTTCAAGTCTTCGTTAAAAATGAAAACGTTTTTTTTTACTACTAAATTTTTTTAAAGCTTTTAATATAAGGATAACGCTAAGGAGAAATAAACTTATTTCCTAACATTAGCTACCATTTACACTGATATTATAACTTTTTTATGTACTGTAGACCATACAACGGGACACCACTTTTATGAAATATATATTTATAAAATTTCACCCTTTAATTTAGCGTATCTCTAGATGAATTCAAAACTTGCTTTTGCAGTATCATTAAAAACCGACGTGTGTCGGTTGGATAATTGTCTCGCATTGTGTGTTTTTAAGTTTCTTTTTATTTAAATTTTCGCTTTTTGTGACTTATGGTGGACAAGTGCTGTACCTCTCATCCCTATTACAGAAACCATCTAAATGTTATAAAACTAGATCTAGTACTCCGTAGCAGTGGTATTTTGTTTGGGGCACTTGGGCTTGAGCCGAATCCCCAATGGTGAAGGTGAGATTACTCGTCAAGGTGTGCATCAGTAAATTAAGAACATTTTAGCATGAAGAGAATTTAATGAGAAAATTCGTAGATCTAGTACACCTATATTTTTCGTTGCTTCTATCTTTAAGTAAACCTCTGGGAGAAGTGGGCCAAAAACACAGAAAACTCTAACATTAAAGTAGAAGCATATTATTCTGTTATCAGCATCATTAACAGTAAATGATGTGTACATGTTATCAGTACATGATATGAAATTTTAATGCTAAAAGTAAATGTTTAAAAGAAAACTTCTATAAAACATTTATTTCTTTGTGAATCATAATGAGTTATATAAAACAGAATTAATTATAAAATAAGTTGTTTCAGAGATTTCACTGTTTTTTTTAATCTTGTTAAAACAACTATATTTAAAATAATTTTGTGTAATTTGTTTTTACATTTGTTTATTTATTATTTTAGAAAACTTTTTTCGAATGTACGGAAACATTATTTATTGTAGAGAATTTTTCGTAATAACAGTACCCAATAAAAATTAATTGATGAAAGTTGGTAAACTATGAAGACACATGGTTTTTACTAAATACATATAAAAATTTTAAAACTACATTATTGCAGATTACATAAAAAATATTTTCTAGATGCATTTGTGCATATTTAACCTAAAAACTGCTTTTAAACACAGATGAGTAAAAGCAGTTTTCACTGATCGCCATGTAATAGCCCAGAAATTCAAAGAAAGAAGCTGTTTGGGTCAAATCGGAGATGGGGTCACTGTAGATAAGACTGTATTGTACTCCTTAGACATTGGAGACCCCCGAGGCAGTGACTCTGGGAGGTGCACAGGAAGTAAAGGGACAATACGGGAGGGCGTGTATCCCTTAGTCCATCCTAGCCGAAAAAGAAGGTAGGAAAATTCTCTCAACGCTTTCGGAACAAACGAAGTAAAATTCTAGCGTATTTTTTGGAGACTTTTTTCCTCCGATGCGTTCCACTCGGAGGGTTAAAACTTCAACTGACCCCTTCTGCACTACACGATGGGAATCTTTACTGCGATGTAAGTACATCCGTACCTCGACCCTTCGTACCGGAAAAATTTCGCCTCAAAATATTTTACCATTTTCACGGTCTCTCTCACCCCGGCATCAGAGCTTCTGTAAGACTTATTACGGCTCGTTACGTGTGGCCTAATATGAAGCGGGATATTGCTACATGGGTTCGTGAGTGTGTAACGTGCTAGCAGGTCAAAGTTACTCGACATACGAAACCTCCAATCGGCACAATTTTACAACCCGATGCTAGATTCGATCATCTACACGTGGATATCGTAGGACCTTTGCCCGTGTCAGAGAGAATGTCTTATCTTCTTACGATCGTGGATCAATTTACTCGATGGCCTGAGGCGATCCCTATGCCAGATATGACTGCCGACACAGTTTGTCGAGCTCTAATATCTCAATGGATTGCACGCTTCGGCGTACCATCGACCATCACGACCGATCAAGGCAATCAGTTTCAGTCATCCTTATTTAAACAGCTGACGGAACTATTAGGTACTACAAGAATCCGCACCACAACCTATCATCCAGCAGCCAACGGTTTAGTAGAGCGTCTACATCGCCAACTTAAAGGAGCCTTTACCGCCCATGTTTCTCAAGGATACACGCAGTGGACTCAAGTTCTACCTTTTATCCTACTTAGTCTACGTTCAGTAGTTAAGGAAGATATTGCAACTTGTTGTGCAGAGCTCGTATACGGCACTCCGTTTACCAGGCGATCTAATTATCAATACGACATCGATCAACTAGGATATGCCTACCTACATCGCACAGTTGAGGTCAATCATGCAATCTCTTAATCCTTCACCAACCAGTTCCCACAATTTGCAGAAAGTTTTTGTTCACCCGCAGCTGAACACATGCTCGCATGTATTTCTTAGAGTAGATAAAGTAAAACCGCCATTAACCCCAAATTATACAGGACCTCATAAAGTTCTTCGCAGACTATCGCGAACTATCAAAATTGACCTCAACGGAAAACCAACCGCAGTAACAATCGAACGTGTAAAACCTGCATTTGTTTCAAATTCCTTTTTTCCACACCCACCAAAGCAGCAATAACAGCCGACACCCCAACGGAAGAAGGAACCAAAGAAGGTCCGTTTCATTCTACCGTAAAGTTGAATCGCTCGTCCCTCACTGGGGGGATGCTCCTGTGGCGTCACTCTTCAATGCAAACGACTTTCACCATGGTCGCATCTTCTGCTGTGTGATATGCAAATTTCCTGAGGGAAGAAGACGCCAAAGACTTTCCCGATGGGTATAAATACCCAGCACGAACCACTGGTAGCGCGGCGGTTAGAAGTGGCTAGGTTGTTTTTGTTTTGTTGCCGCTGATGTAAATATCTTGTAAATAAAAAGTGGTAGTTAAGTCGTATGGTCTTTTTTTCCACTTTAAGGTAAAGATATTGCTAACATCTGAAAATCTTTTAACGCATTTTGATGAAAAGAAATCTATAATCTTAGCATGTGAGACCTTACAATATGGTATTTGAGCAGTATTAAGTCATCAGCTTGAAGGAGGAGCAGAATCTCCTATTGCATGCTATTCAAGGACTATGGATCCTACATAAAGACGTTACGCTCAAATAAATAAAGAGGCACTAGCCATAATTCAAGGTGTAAAGAAATTTCACAATTAGTTGTATGGTCATGAATTTGAAATTCGTACTAACCACAAACCGTTATTAGGGTTGCTTGCTCCAAATAAGATGGTCTATAATGTTAAGTGATTACGATTATGACCCAGTTTACAAGCGTGGAAAAACAATATCCGATACTGATGGGCTAAGTCGCTTGCCTCAACCATTTATCTCTAAGGATGAGGAAGTGCCAATGGAAATTCTTTTATTAGAAGCCCTGAAGAAACCTCTGCTGAAAGCTACAGATGTAGAGAAATTTACAGCTCATGATCCTATATTATCATGAGTCATTAGCTAGGCACGGTGGAGATGGCCAGATGAAAATCCTTCGAAAGAATTTGATCCATTTTTCTCAAGTAAATTAGAACTGTCCGTGCGTAAAGGATCCTGCTTTCGGGCTCAAGAGTCATCATTCCTACAATAATACAACCTGATATTCTTAATGTTCTACATAATACTCATGAAGGTATAGTGCGAACGAAGGCACTTGCTCGAAGTTATGTTTGGTGGCCAGGATTAGACAAGGTATTAGAAACTCTTGTTAATTCTTGTGATTTATGTCAACAAAACAGGAACTCGCCATCAAAAACTAACCAGATATGGGAAAAGGCAAAAACTCCATGGCCCAGATTGCACATAGATTATGCTGGTCCATTTCAGAATTCATTATTTTTTATTATTGTGGACTCATACTCTAAATGGCTGGAAGTAGTAAAAGTTCCTTCCGCTGATACCTCATCTTCTATTAAGACTCCAAGAAGATTATTTAGTATTCATGGAATACCTGATGTTATTGTTTTAGACAATGTAACTGCGTTTACCTCAACTGAATTCCAAGAATATTTAGAACGAATGGTATAAGATTCATTTCAATTGCTCCTAGACATCCATCTTCTAATGGGCAAGCCGAGCGTACGGTGCAGACAACGAAAAATGCACTAAAGAGGATAATTACTGGAAATTGGTCATATAGACTCTCTTTGTTTCTATTAGCACAACATACAATTCCGAACTTCTCTACAGGTGTTTCACCAGCGGAATTATTAATGAATCGACATTTGGGATTTCCTCTTCACAAGAAATGGGTTCCTGCAACCATAATAGAAGTACTTGGCTTAACTATATATTTTGTTAGAACCAATGATGGTTTAGTTTGGAAAAAAAATGTTGACCAACTGAGACCTCGACATGTTGCAGAATCTTATACATTCCAAGATGAAAGTGGTAGTCGAGTAATAAGTCCTCCTATTCCATTAACAGAACCAAGGCGTTCCCAATATCAGATTCCTGATGAAGAAATACAAGTGCATGCACCCGTAGAAAATCAGGACTTTATGCAGTCAGAAGAGTTAACAAGACCAACTCACACGAGTCCAGATTTTATGTACCTGTTGCACAACCTAAAGACCCACCACCGCTGTCATCTCCAAGACCAGTTAGAACAGAACTCCTGTATGGCTAAAAGACTATAAGACTTAGTGGGGAGGGATATTATATATCCAAAGTTTGTAATGTCAGTATGGCAACAACTATTTTTCACTGGTTAGCATGGCAACAGTTTTTGTACTGTTGTTCCAAAAAAATGTACGTAGCGATTGCCGCTGCTATTGTGTCCGTTTTGTTTAATTTAATAAAATGTGTGTCGTAACTTCAGTTGCAAGTTAATTATTCATATTAACATAGAACATAAAACACACTTTAATAACAAAACATTTGAACCATTCCAGAGTAGCGAACTTAAAAATTAACATCATTCTTATGATATGCTTAATTAAAAAGCAGCTAAAAGAATAGGAGATACGATAGCAAAATTGCTACTTATCTTTCTTATAATAGTAATTTATTATTTCTTATAATAGCGTTATTTTACTTCCATAAAGTTCTTTTTTTTCAAAAGCAGTAATCGGCAAGTATTCAACAAGCATCAGCAGAAATACCCGATCACGTGACCGGTTTTCGGAAAATCAGTGTGCAGGCCTTGTGTTTAGATGACTGTGTCCTGTTTTAAATAGCCGTCATCAGCAAATTTTCCCACAAAACCATTTTATTAATTTTATTGATTTACATTGCTTTTTTACTTTTTACCTGTGTTGACTCTTTTAAAGTTCTTAGCGACATATTTTATCTCTCCGTTTTTACACCTTATTACTATTTATAACTTTGGCATACAACTGAAAATGAATGTTTTTAGTTGTCAATTGTTTTTTAATAATTATTAATAATTTTGGTCTTAGTGTCCATTTAATTACAAATATTTTTGTTTATACATTTTGGAATTTTTTTCTGTTTTGGCTTAGTATGTATTTACTGGGTCTTGGAATGTTTAATATCTATCTGATTAACTAACCAACCACCAAATAACAAACAATTACCGGCAGTTTATTTAGTCTTACTATTCAAATTCTTGCAAGACAGATTTTCACTTAATATATATATGAATGTTTTATCCAGTTTTCGTTAGCCACAAAGTATTTCAACATCACTCTTAAAATATATATTTATTTAAACGACAATTTCTCTAAATGTATGGAGTTGGAGTTTGATTTTCAGAAGTTTTTACCTACTATTTACAGCTTTTAACAGCTTGAAGTATTCATGCGAAATTTTAAGAGTACTCATTTGTTTGTAAAAATATAGTATTCAAATTATTTTAATAACGACAATTTTCAATACTCTAATTAAAGTGCTCTTTCGAATACAAGTCATAAATTTTAAGAAATCAGCCCCTTGTGTTTTTGAATGAGAATGCAGAAAAAAATTCTATCATGTTATTAGCATATATATTCTAGAGATTTGAATGTTTTGATTTAAAACTGTGATTTAGTTTCAAGCAGTTTTTCTCGCGTATATTATGTTTCTACAGAATTTCAATTTAATTTTACTTAAAAGAGCAGAAAAAATAGAATTGGACTTTCTTTTGATGGTTCATTTAATGGATCCTTTGAAAAGAAAATTTGTAAATATTTTTTCAGGTTTCAAATAAGTGTTTAATTAAAATGAAGTTAAAGGAATGAAGTGAAGAGGAATTTTCTGTTTGAAATTCTTTATTCAGAAATGATTAAGGATTCTTATAAAGGAATATAAGCAGAAGGAATATGTTGAAATACTTCACGAAGTTTTGATGCTTTTGTCTCATTTAATTATCTCCAGCACTATTTTTTTTTACCTTTAATTCATCATGAACTCAGGAATAAATTTAAGTTTTGTTTTCTGGAGTTTTATATTCAAAATGAAATTATGGATATAGGGGTACGTTAAATTATATATACGTTTTAGTTTTTTATGCACAGAAGTAAATTAATTATTTATATGCAAAAAGTAAATTAAAAAAACATAATTTTATATTATAAAATCTTTGTTTTCATAGTGCTGGTTTTGGTTGAGAATGAAAACTCAAATAGTTTGGAAGGTGTAGTGCCTGGCGCCCTCTGTGGGTTGAACGGATTGCTAACTTGGGAGAGAGGAGGAGGAGAACCGTGCGTGAAAGCCATGTGTGAGGGTCTTGTCCGAGTCCTTAGCTGAATGATTTTAATTTCTTCGTATAATTAATTTTTGATGTCCTAGTGTATATTTGTACGCTGTAAATATTCTCTGTGTCGTCTGAATAAACGGATATATAAAGGAGTGCTCAGGATGGAATAATTTTGAGAAGTGGTTTTGAATCTTCTGAAGCGGACAATGGGTATATAAATTTACCAATCGCAGGAAATTCGATACTACAGAAGGATATAAAGTCTGACAAAGATACAAATTATCTAGAAAAATGTTAAATTGGGAGTTTGGTTAAGGAAATGAATCTTAATCTGTATTTCAAAATATAAATTTTTAACTATTCTTAATGTGCCCATAAATAATGCTGTTACACAAACTTGAACTAATTCATGTCACATATTAACATAAAAAAAAAACATTGTTTTATGCCATATATGTTATTATATATATATATATATATATATATATATATATATATATATATATATATATATATATATATATATATATGCTGTAATATATGATAGAACAAGCATTTTGTTTAACAATAAACTTTTTTCGTAAAAATGAAGCTAAGCAATGACATTCTTTAAAAATGTTCTTGGAGTATTTTATATTAATTTCCTTACTATGTTACTGCACGTTTAACATTTATATTAAAACAGGACTGAATATAAATTTTCTCTTGTTTAATACAATTTGTATGAAAAATTATTTAAATTTGAACAATGTTTTAAAATGTTTTTTCGATGTATTTATTACACATGCTGTAACTCGACAAAATATCAGACTTTTAGACCAGTGTACCTAGTTTCATATCAAAACTTTCTTAACAATTTATGTTCTGATATTTCGAAGAAATTTTGATAAAGAATCTGAAATATTCCGAAATAATAAATAAAAGGTGAAAAATATGAAATTTACTAAATTGATTTTTATACTTTTAAACTCGGAAGTAAGAAAACTATATTGAGATGGAATAAAATAAACATATGATTACGAAAATTAGATTTCATCATGAATATATGAGTCCAGCTTAACTATTAAGTGATTTAAAAAAGATCGCATTTTGTATTTTGGGTCCAATTTTACTATTTGGATGTATGATTATACGCTTTAAGATTGAAATATACATGCTCCGTCCCCAACTGTTGGAAGGACTGTATGGGGAACCATTTTCTCTTTTATATTTATAAATATAGTTCCAATTTACAATTATGCTGAAATAAAGATATTCGTTTTAATCTTTACTCGCTTTGAATTTTGCTAAACCTAACTAATGAAGAATCCAATATGGATACCTCTATCCATTCCAGGTCCAACCGCTTCATAAATTCGAGGACAAACGGACAGATAACTTAGGCTATTATCATATAGCGGATAAAAAATTTTTTTTTCCTTGGAAGGGGGAGATATGTACTGATGTACTTTCCTACGATAAACAGCCCGTGCACATGCAGCTGTGGTCTAAATTTATAAGAATGTAGAAGCAGCTGTGGATTTTGAGGTTTAACGGGGGACTCCTGTGGAGGAGTTATAGCTGATGGAGAGGCACAATTGTAATGGTCAAGACAGACAGGGATACAACCGTGAGATATGGGGTATTGGCTAGGCCAGGGGTAGGCAACGCGGCGCCCGCGGGCGCCATGGCGCCCCCGATCGATTTTTAATGCGCCCTCACTGGACTAATATAAATGTAGGATAGCCAGAGCGATTTACTTACTCTTGTCAAACGGCGATATACAGCAAGTAGTCAGTTGAGTTTAGGATTGTGCATAGATTAGCAGTTTGCTAACCTTGAGCGTATCTAAAAACACGCACTTATTTTTTGTTAGTGTGTGATCCTATTTCGAATAGACCACGCGTAGACCGTGCATTTAAAACTACCAAGTAATCCGAAATAATTATTTTCTTTCAAAACCCTTCATGGATAAATGTAAAAGAAAAAGGACATATTATTTTAACGATGAATGGGAACATCTTTATTGTTTCGTTGATTACAAAGGGAAGTGTATTTGTTTGTTGTGTAATAATAGTGTTGCGATTCCCAAGAATAGTAATATTGAACGACATTTTAAGACCGTTCATACCAATTTTGATAGTGACTGTCCAATGAACTTTGAAATTAGAAGAAAAAAAATTATTTTTTTAAAATCTTCAATAACTAACCAAAGTTTTTTTTTACTAAACCACTGCAACAACATAAAGCAGCAACGATCGCATCATATATTGCATTTGCTAGTTAAGAATAAAAAAACCATTTACGGATGAAAACTTAGTGAAAGAAGTCTTGTTAGAAGTTGCTGATTCACATTTTAATGAATTTTTAAAAAAAGAAATAGTTTCAGCTATATACACGTTGCAATTATCAGCACGAACTGTTACTAGAAGAATTGAAGTAATTGCGGAGAATTTGGAGGCAGAATTAGCAAAGGAAATGAAAAATTGTATTTTCTTTTCGCTACAGATGGATGAATCGACAGATGTGACAAATACATCACAATTAGCAATTTGCGTGAAGATGTATTTTCTGATTTTACAACAAAAGAAGAATTCCTTAAAGTTCTGCCATTAAAGGAAAGTACCAGAGGAGAAGATATCTTTTCTACTTTTAAAAAGTATATAACAGATGTAAAATTACCTGTACAAAAGTTATCGTCATATACAACAGACGGGGCACTAGCGATGACTGGTAAGAAACAAGGATTTATTGCCTTATGTAGACAGGATTCCTTATTCCCTAAATATATTTCTTATCATTGCCTCATACATCAGGAAATGTTATGCGCAAAAACAATCGGTTTTCAACACGTATTTACGATAGTAACAAAAATTATTAATTCCATAAGATCGGGAGCTATGCAACACAGATTGTTTAATTACTTTTAGAAGATGAGGACGTTCAGTTCCCAGATCTTCTTTTACATACTGAAGTGAGGTGGCTGAGCAGAGGTAAAATACTTGAGTGGTTTATCATGTTTTTTGCCACAAATAAAGGAATTTATTGCATAAATAGGCGACTTTTTTTTTTTTTTTTTTTTATTTGTTTTTTATTGTTTTTTTTTTTTTTTTTATTTTTTTTTTTTTTATTTTTGTTTTTTTTTTTTTTTTTTTTGTTTTGTTTTTTTTTTATTTTTTTTTTTATTTATTATTTTTTTTTTTTATTTATTTTTTGTTTTTTTTTTTTTTTTACGAGCAATTAGAAAATAAGATTCTGACAGATATAACGGCAAAGTTGAATTAATTAAATTTAAAAATACAAGTTAAAAATCAGCATATCGCTGACATGATTAGTGCAGTAAATGCATTCAAATGCAAGTTAGTGTTGTTGAAATCCCATCTACTGAAAAAATCATTATCACATTTCCCAAATATAAAATATACTGTTGAGAGTTTAAATTTGAATAATGAAAATTTTACTGCTATATCATATTTAGAAATTATAGTTAAGCTAATAGAAGTGTTTTCTTCTAGATTTGAAGATTTTGCAGTATTAGAACCCGTTCTAAGATTTTTCATAAATCCATTCAATGTTACTGAAGATGATGTCCTTGAAATAGTTTCAGTGTATTTCGAGCTTCATAATATCGAAGACCTAGAATTAGAAATAATAAACTTGCAAAGTGATTTTATTTTAAAAGCGCATAGTAATGATAAAATGTTTTGGAACTTAGTCGATGAAAATAAGTATCCTATTTTAAGGAAATGTGCGCTAAAAATTTATTCATATTGTGCAACAACATACAATTGCGAGTCTTTGTTCTCAAATATGAAATATTTGAAATCAAAATACCGAACAAAGCTTAATGACTCACATTTAGATAATTGCTTAAGGACCGGGAACTCTAAATATATCCCCAATTATAAGAAATTAGCTGAAAATATGGACACCCAAGTTTCACACTGAATTATATGTATCATTATGTATGACACCAACAAAATAAAGTTATAAAAAATCTGGTTTTTTTTTTTAATGCCGATTTATACCTGGGGATTATCTGTAAAATATGCGCCCTCGGTGATTTTCAAATTTAGTATTACGCCCTTAAGGACAAATAGGTTGCCGATCCCTGGGCTAGGCAATAATGTCAATTTTCACCAAAGGGGGCATTTTAACACCCTGCACACCCGAAGAGGATGAAGATGTGGGGAAATGTCACTAACAAGTGATTGGAAAAGAGAAAAAATGGCGTTGAGACAAAGAGTAAAGCTGTGAAGAGTCGAGGTCGGAAGATAGAGGGAACGGTTGTATCCAAATCCCGTGAGCAAGCCAGAGATCCTGGGCTATCAATATTTGGCTGATCCCGCATTCGACATAGTGATTACCGTTACACCAGTACTGACATTCAGCCTACTAGAGCTCCGTCCTGCTTCCCTGTGAATGCCTGGAGGTAAACCAACTTAATATTCATTATTGATACCTGGGTTTCATAATATTTTGATTAAGGAATCAATTTTAAAATATTGATGGATATTAAAACAAAATAATGAATGTCATGTCATGTATTAATCAAATCATATATAAATATGTAAATAATATATATACTAAATGTTTTAGTTTAAATACAAGGCATTTACTTTTAATTCTATAGAGCAGGGGTCGGCAACCTGTTTGTCCTTAAGGGCGCAATACTAAATTTGAAAATCACCGAGGGCTCATATTTTACAGATAATCAACAGGTATAAATAGGCATAAAAAAAACAGATTTTTTATAACTTTATTTTGTTGGTGTCATATATGCATGTCATAATGCATATAATTCAGTGTGAAACTTGGGTGTCTATATTTTCAGCTAATTTCTTATAATTGGGGATATATTTAGAATTCTTAAACAATTATCTAAATGTGAATCATTAAGCTTTGTTCGGTATTTTGATTTCAAATATTTCATATTTGAGAACAAAGACTCGCAATTGTATGTTGTTGCACAATATGAATAAATTTTTAGCACACATTTCCTTAAAATAGGATACTTATTTCCATCGACTAAGTTCCAAAACATTTTATCATTACTATGCGCTTTTAAAATAATATCACTTTGCAAGTTTATTATTTCTAATTCTAGGTCTTCGATATTATGAAGCTCAAAATACACTGAAACTATTTCAAGGACATCATCTTCAGTAACATTGAATGGATTTATGAAAAATCTTAGAACGTGTTCTAATGTTGCAAAATCTTCTAGAAGAAAACTCTTCTATTAGCTTATCTATAATTTCTAAATATGATGTAGCAGTAAAATTTTCATTATTCAAATTTAAACTCTCAACAGTATATTTTAAATTTGGGAAATGTGATAATGATTTTTTCAATAGATGGGATTTCAACAACACTAACTTGCATTTGAATGCATTTACTGCACTAATCATGTCAGCGATATTCTGATTTTTTTCCTTTTTTTTTAAATTTAATTCATTCAACTTTGCCGTTATATCTATCAGAAATCCGAGGTCGATTAGCCAATCCTTATTTTCTAATTGCTTGTAAAATTCGCCTCTTAATGTAATAAATTCTTTTATTTGTGGCAAAAGCATGATAAACCGCTCAAGTATTTTACCTCTGATCAGCCACCTCACTTCAGTATGTAAAAGAAGATCTGTGAACTGAAAGTCCTCATCTTCGAAAAGTAATTTAAACAATCTGTGTTGCATAGCTCCCGAACTTATGGAATTAATAATTTTTGTTACTATCGTAAATACGTGTTGAAAACCGATTGTTTTTGCGCAAAACATTTCCTGATGTATAAGGCAATGATAAGAAATAAATTTAGGGAATAAGGTCTACATAAGGCAATAAATCCCTTTTTCTTACCAGTCATCGTTGGTGCCCCCCCCGTCTGTTGTAATTGACGATATCTTTTGTAAAGGTAATTTTACATCTGTTATATACTTTTTAAAAGTAGAAAAGATATCTTCTCCTCTGGTGTTTCCCTTTAATGGCAGAACTTTAAGGAATTCTTCTTTTGTTGTAAAATCAGAAAATACCATCTTCACGTAAATTGCTAATTGTGATATATTTGTCACGTCGATTCATCGATCTGTAGCGAAAAGAAAATACAATTTTTCATTTCCTTTGCTAATTCTGCCTCCAAATTCTCCACAATTACTTCAATTCTTCTAGTAACAGTTCGTGCTGATAATTGCAACGTGTTTATAGCTGAAACTATTTCTTTTTTCTTTTTAAATTCTTCAAAAAGTGAATCAGCAGCTTCTAACAAGGCTTCTTTCACTAATTCTCCATCTGCAAATGGTTTTTTATTCTTAGCTAGCAAATGCGATATTTTATATGACGCGATCGTTGCTGCTTTATGTTGTTGCAGTGGTTTAGTAAAAAAAACTTTGCTGGTTAGTTATTGAAGATTTTAAAGAAATAATTTTTTTTCTTCTAATTTCAGAGTTCATTGGATAGTCAATATAAAATTGGTATGAACGGTCTTAAAATGTCGTTCAATATTACTTTTCTTGGGAATTGCAACACTATTATTGCACAACAAACAAATACACTTCCCTTTGTAATCAACAAAACAATATAGATGTTCCCATTCATCGTTAAAATATGTTCTTTTTCTTTTACATTTATCCATGAAGGGTTTTGAAAGAAAAGAATTATTTCGGAATACTTGGTAATTTTAAATGCACGGTCTACGCGTGGTCTATTCGAAAACGATCACACACTAACAAAAAATACGTGCGTGTTATTAGATACGCTCAAGGTTAGCAAACTGCTAATCTATGCACAATCCTAAACTCAACCGACTACTTGCTGTATATCGCCGTTTGACAAGAGTAAGTAAATCGCTCTGGCTATCATACATTTACATTAGTCCAGCGAAGGCGCACTAAAAACCAATCAGGCGAGCCATGGCGCCCGCGGGCGCCGCGTTGCCAACTCCTGCTATAGAGTATATTTTACTGTATTTTCCCTTCGATGTATGAACACTGGTGTATGTGTTGTAAGTACCTTACAACATCAATATTAGCCAAAAACTGTTCGACGTCAGTGGCTCAGTTATGCTATAGAACAGGGTGCAAAGCTCACAGCCGGCGCAGCAGTATTTATTTCGAAGTTTGTTAATCTGCCTACAGGAGACTCAGTCTTGTTGGTTCGTATGTTAGAAGACCAATAATTTGCATTCCTCTCACGCCTGCGCATAAGTAAAATAGAGTTTGGCACAGAGGTCAATGTACGGATTTTACTAAGATAATTATATGAAAATAATGTGGAACACGTTCTTAACGT
>CM063503.1:326954-597667 GCA_032207245.1 Pardosa pseudoannulata | reverse complement strand
CGAGCACTATGAAGCGTTTAAGTTTATTAGGTTTCATGCTGTCTGCCGCCAACATTTTTGAGCAAATGATACACAGGGGCCTTTCTTCTTCATTTACTTCAGTACTAGTGAACCCAAAATTTAAGTATTCTTGAGAATATTTTCTTGATTTTATTTTCGGAACCACGCTCGTCTGTGTACTTGTTGATGCTTGTCTATCGTCTAATGCTCGCTTACGCCCGCTTAAAAATTTATCCATGATTCTGCATAAGTCTGCTGCCGTGAATATTTAATACCGTGAATTGCAATTACACGAAAATATATATAACATACACATTAAGAATAGATTCAATAGCGATAAGAAGGATCGACTCGAATGAGATTGTCTGGAATTGAAATTGGCGTCATAGAACTTTCTCCTTCTCTCTATGAGAAAATGTAATCCTAACGCTCCTAACTTAACTTTTAAGCTGACCAGACAAATTCCAGACAAATCGAAACTTCTCGCGAAACCGTGAGAATGCCCGACATGGCGGGACGCAAGAGCAATAAAAAGGCATAGGATTATTGTTTTTTCAATGCTGAGTATCGGTGTTGCAAAATGTCAATAAATTTCCGTATTCTTGGTAATTTGCAAAATTTAAAATTAAGGTTGTAGTGCAGGTTTAGCGCCATAATGCTCAAAATACATTATTATTGTATACGTTTTATTGTACGCGGTGGGGAGGGGGGCGCGATGAAAATTATGATTGAAAATTGGGCCGTGAATACTAAAAGGTTGAGAAACACTGCTGTAAGTATTAAAATGTGTTTTATATTATAATTTTCTCTGCCGCAACTATTGTAATATATAAATCAGCATTTATATTCCAAATCCTCAAAAACATTTTTTCAAAATAAATTATCTTACTGTTATAATAACTCAGTGTAAACCAGGCAGTAAATATACTTATTATCTTTTCTCTCTAATATAAACAAAGTGTTGAATTATTTTACAAAATAGAAAATAACTCAATGCAAACACCAAACTAACTTTAGTGAAACATCTGTAACATTTAAAATAACTCGTTCTTGTTTGTATTTCATAAAAAATATATTGAAAACTTCGTTTTAGTAAAGTTGTGATATTAAATGAGTTTAGTAACAGAGACGAATGTATAAAAATTATAAAACCTTTGAAATTGAAAAATGGTACGAATATAAAATTTAAAATAATCTCTGAGAATGATTAATCAAAATGCAAATTAGATTAACTTTTGAGGTAATACGCTCACAGAGGAAAATTGGAAATTCTGAAAATGAATTAAACCTAAATCTGATTTCACGTTATCAGAAATTATCTTAAGGTTTTAATTCAAATTTCCCTGATAAGGTCAGTTGGGATTTTATTCCAAAATATCAAACATGCTTCAGGTAAATTATTTAAAGAAATTAAATTATTTTAATTAGATTTTTTTAAAGGGAGATCTCCAACAATTGAAATTCTTATAAATTTAGACATATATTTGTTTTCGTCTGAGGAAGAAAACCCATTTTTATATTTTCATTCGTTTGACTAGTTATATTTTTATCGATGCTGAAACATAAATTAATAAGTACTTTATTTAGTTAATTACAACATTTCTTAATGCTGTTTACTACCTATTTCTTAAATAATTTAACCAATGAAGGTAGTAACTAAAATCAAGCATAACAATGTATAATAAAATGCCTCTAAAACATAGCAATTTTTATTCTGAATTTTAAAATTAAACCCATTTTAGTATTATTCTCTATGGACATTTTACAGGATATATTTATATTATTTTTAAATTAGGAATAAATGTCTTATGTATTAGGAATAAAGTCTATTCAAATTATTTTTAAAATAACACAAATGAGTACAGAGTCATTAGAAGTGAATAAATTGATGATAAAAAAAAAGTATACCGAAAATTTTGAGATCCCTTATAAAAGCATTCAAGCCTTCTATTGTTTTATGAAACTTAAATGTTCACAAAGAAAAGTTTTAAGAGAATATAAGGTGTTTTAAATTAAATGTCCCTATAAATGATTGTAAAATTAATATATTATTTACCTATTATTAGAAATGATATTAATTTTTAAAGAAGGAATAATTTTTCTTATTTCAGAATTTAACACTAGTATGCGATATTATTTTGTATATTCTCGCTTTTCTAATACTTCAACATCTATACTAAACAAATTAAAATACAGTTTGCGAATGATTTTTTCATAAACACTTAAAATATGTGACTGTCTATTATCAGGTTAGCTGATGTTTGAAAGTACACAGACATTTCGCAGCAACGATCGGCTAACTTCTTTTGTTCTTAGACAAATACATTATAGTTACAGAAACTGAACTAAGATCTACCCTTTTCCACACTGAAAAAACACTTAAATTAATTGTACCTCAGCCACTAAGTTCTACTTTTTTTCGCAGAGAAGGAGTAGTTTGATTATGATTATTGAGTACATATTGGCTTTTAATTTTTACTTAATTTGAGTTTTTAATTGCGTTGATTTTACTTTTATCAACATGCTCATATAAAATCAACCAAATGTTTGCAACAAAATGTCAGAATACGAGTTTCACTCTTTTTTAGTGGTCGCATACATTTGAAACTGTGCGAATTTTTACAATGACAATACAATTTGAGTTTGAAGTTAAAAACCCCACTGTAACGGCAGCTAATGGAATTTGGCTTCAACTTAAAGAAAGAAAAATCACAAAAGAACAATTGACATTCTGTAAGGAATTTGTTGCGATGAGAGAGATGGATCAATGAAATATTTTAATTGAGCTTGGAGAATTCTCAGTTGTTTAGAGGTGTTGAAACAGAAAACGAAGTGGTTATTGGAATTTCACAAAGTGGGATTTCTAGGATCTGCAAATGGTTTTTAAAAACTGAAAAGGCAAGGCAAAAACTATATCAAGCTCGTAGACATGCAATAACGTATAATGGAGATATATATTTGTAGCTAACCCCAAACAGCAAAAGATGGTTGGCCAATCATTGGCCAAACACCGCCTTTCGATCTCGTGACGTCGGGCCTATTACCGTCTGCGACGTTGAAGAGTGGTTGTTTATGGCCGCCGGCAACCCGATGGGCGATCATCGCCGCGGCGTGTTTCAGACAGTTTTGCAGATCATTTGCCGATGTTTATGATTGGTGCATGACTTAGTACCAATCATTTCCCGATATATTGCCAATTATTTCCTGATACGTTGAATAAATGGGTGACCTGTTAGATTTATTATTAAATGCTTTTAAATTATTTAATTCTATGTTTTCTAATGTTTTAAAAAAAATTTGTGTCCAGAAATTGGCTTAATTTCCTTGAATTAAAATTGTATTTTTAAAGTAAAATATTCAGTTTTAAAATAAAAGAAACTTAAATCATTACGCAACCATTTTTGTGGGAAATTATATACAGTTGTAATTTATAAACATGGAAATTTAAAAAAAGGTTTATAACTGTTTTCAAACCTTTTTGTTATAATTCAGATATTATCCAGATTTCGTAAAGTTTATTTAAAAATATTAGATTTTTTAAGATTTTTCAGATTTTTCTTGAGTATAGCGAACATGTTTTTTACTTTTTGAGAATGTATATTTAAAAAAATGTTATCTTGTACTGCAAATGTAATGTAGCATTCCAAACCAAACCCATCATATGCCTCAGCAAATATTTCTATAAAATTTTAGTAAATAAAAAGTTTAGTTTTCTCTCTATTTATTTAACAAAATTTGAATTTCTTTAATTAAAAAGGATATTTAAAAAATTATCTTGCAATATTACAACTAAAAAAAAAGGAAAAATTATAAAATAATAGCTTAATTTTCTCAATGTTGTCTATTTAAGAAATTTGTATGTTTTAATTCAAAAGTATATTTCAAAAAAATTTCAAATAATTTTTTCTTGCAGTATTGCAAGTAAAAAAATATAATAGCAATTTTCACTTATTATTTCATATTCAGATTAACACTGAAATTTTAGTAACAATAAAAACCAGTGCTTTAGTTCAATAAATGAATACAAAAATTATCTTGTTGAATAGAATAGAATTTGAAAATACAGCAAAGTACCTTCATAAAAATTTCGCTATATATCAGAAACTAATCTTTTTTATAGCGTTACTTTGCACATCTTAAAACATTTTTATTGTTTTTCTCTCTGTTCTTCAAACCAATAATGAAATATCCAAACAAAAATGTAATTTAAAACCAGTATATATCAGATGTAAACAAAAATGTACACACTTCAATCATGTAATTCATCTGTGAAAAATTATCTGCACCTGACATGAAAAATAGAATTATAGAATCTTTGTAATATAATCTGTGATAATTGTAAATATTTTTAACATTGTTTTAAGAAATATATTTCAACAATTTCTGAATGAAATATATCTTCTCTTTTAAAGGCTAAAGCAAGCATACCTTAATTTAGACTGTTCTATTATTAAATGCAAACTATAAATAAATGTTTCAAAAACCAAAATTTAAATTCTTATCCTTAACTTTTAATTACAAATATTTTAGACTTACAAATAAACAGTTTTGCACTCTATTATTTAATGTAAATTTCATTTATTTCCTAAGTACCACAAAAACTAAAATTTCGCATTTCTTTTAAAATAAGAATAAAAAATTCTTTCTTAAGTTGTATATGTCCTGTAAAAATATTTACATTTAAGTAAATAAATATTCATCATGATTAAAGCTTAAATAAAACATTTAAAAAAGTAGGGAATCAAATCAAACTTTATTGACAAAGACATCAAGTGTTATTTACATTAGTTTTATTATTAGAATTGTAGCCGAATGGTTAAGGTGCTGACCTTCGATACCGCAGTTCGTATGTTCGAATCCCACTATGGAAGGGATGCTCGTAGCCCTTCGGAATCAGCTATAATCAGTAGGTCCTGGTCTCATTATCCCTCGTGTTGCAAAAAATTTGACCGTAGCGCTCCAAACCTAACTATGGTGAAGATATCCACCCTCTCGAACGTTCACAAATTAATTATTTTTTTTATTTCGGCTTCAACTTCATGTTCGGAGGCATGCTGATATTGACGATTGTTTCGGACAGATTCTGAAATAAATATAAAATTCTTTAAAATGAGACAAAAAATTTAAAACTGTTTGAATAAAAATTTGAAAAAGAAAACATTTTAAAAATGACCAGAATAATTTTGTACTTTACATGCATTGGCACAAAAATAATTTTTAGACACAAAATTTATTTTAAAAGTAGGGTAGCTGTGATTTTTAAAGGGGCCATAAACTTTTAAATCACATTTTTTGTGCATTTATAGTTATTACTTTTTTTTAAATTGTACGTAGTATAATTAAATTGAATTATTAAAAAGTTACAAGCGATGGAAACATATAAATGTTTCCTTAAACAGACGTTAAAATGTACACAAAGTTATGCAGAATTTTAATTCACATTTTGTATTAATTTTTAATAACCAATAATCTTAGCAGTGATGATTTGTTTATATCGCTGCTAAGCATACCACATTGAGAAAAACAAACAGAAATAGTAATAGTAATAAATTCTGCTTATAATTTACAAACACTAGCGATTATAAAAGAAAAAAATCTTAAAGTGTTAGTGCTCCTAAATTAGAGATATTTCTTCCAACAACTGCTACAGAAGAAAATATCGTAGGAAATAGCTCATAAGTTTTTATGATTGAAGGCTGCAGCTATAGCAGCATATAAATTTTCCACTAAAATTGTAATAATTTCTTTAAAATTAGAAGTAGTAAGCAATGGCAGATATACTTGAAATCGATGTTTCATCTTTTTAAATTGTTTCACTTAATAGATAAGATTATGGATTACTCTACAGCTGAAAATGAAGGTTACTGAAATGAAATAAATATTTCACAAATGAACTTTATTCTTACAATAAATGAGTAGGTAATACATTTTAATTATTTTTAAGAAAAACCATTACTTTTAAGCAAATATATAAGGAAGAATTTGCTTCTTTCTGTTTACCATGTCTTATAACTATCTAAATTGCTTGAAATTTTTAGCATTGTTCTATATGAATTTAACATTTTCTATGTTTAATTTACTTCTATATTTTTTTTGTAAGTACTTATTTTTAAAATTTCGCTGCATTGAAATACATAATAAAGTCAATGAATTTATATTTAAATAAATGCATATGTTGATAAATTTTACATTATTATATTATTTATTGCAAAATTTTATTTTGAAAATTAAAGGAATTATTCTAATGTGCGCGTGAAATTTCTGGAAGCATATTACACATTTATTTGTATATTTTGCATACTATTGTGTTTATTCTTTTTCTTTTATCGAGTTAAACTTGACAATTTTCTTGAAAATATTTAATTATATTGGATTTTATAAATTTATTAAAATCATTATTTAAAATAAACCATATCCTGTTAACATTTTGAACAGCAGTGAACATCTAAATAAATGCGTATTATTATATTTAAAAGTAGTTAATTTTTATTTCTTTTATTTATATTGCAAAAATTTTTTAAAAAAAAAATGGAATTTTTAAATGCTCAAAACTAATGTACTATTAAAATTTCATCATTTTTACTCATTTCTACAAAATAAATTTTTGTTTAATGATTCTTACTACATTTTAAAATAACATTAAATCTAATAAAATAAACAAAATTACTTAAACGATTTCTCAATGCTCAAAAATACATTCTTTTTTAAATTCTATAAATAAATAATTATTTTAACTAAAAATAAATTTATTAAATTACAATTAATAAAAAAAAAAAATAAAATTAAAAATAAAAAAAAAAATTAACAATTTTTAGCATATAATTTTTAAATGAAAAAATATTCATAAATAATTAAAATAAAACAATTAAATAATAAATTTATTTATATTATATTAAAAATATATATAAAAAAGTAACATATAATAAATATATATAAATATATATATATAATATATATATATATATATATATCTATATATATATATAAATATTTATATATATATATATATATATATATATATATATATATATATATAATTAACAAATTAAAAAAGAATTCTTAAAAATTATAAACAAAATAAGCAAAATGTATTAGAATTAAATTTCAAATAATTGTATGTTTCTGATTTTCTCTTATTCAAAAACTCTTTATCAAGAGTATTACAGAAGATGCTCATGTATAATCATTTTAACTATTATTATATCACCTAAAATTTTTATAAAGAATGGAACTTCCGTACAAGTTAACAAGTATGTATTGACAGCTATCGATTAGTGCAAATGCTATTATTCATATTTTACTGATTTAACAGAAAATTGCTTACTAAATAAATAATTTTAACAAATACACAATATACAAATGCAGGATAAGAATAATAAAATTGCACCTACCCCGTTTTCTTCTTCAAATGCTCTGTAAATCCAAGATGGTTGAACTGTAGCACAGCGCTTGTTTATTCTATGTAGCGGAGTTGATCGAACTTAATGGAATGAACAGATTTGTTCTTCGCGCCACTAGTTTAAAATTTGTAACGCCATCTAGGAGACATTTTTTTCGAATGTCGCTCCGATCACGTTAATAAACCTCCTCGCGACTAATCGTAACTTGACATCGCCCCACACTTCCGGCGAGCTTTCGATATGAGGAGAAAGAAAATAATCGGAAGGCGACGTCGCACCGACACCAGATCAACGTTTTAAAAATATGTACGAGCATTTACCAAACAAGGCGATAATTGGCCGACCATTATGCGACCATTCTTGCTGCTTGGGACGGCTCTTAAACGCAAAACTATGAATACCATTCTTCTTAAACGATACATTCGCTCGGCGATTAACACCATAATTTTGACTCAAACTGTCCAAAACTGGTTCCCGCTTTAGGTTTGTATTTTCGTCGACTAATAGTATGCATTACGTCAAGAGAAACGCATCATCCCGCCCACATGGAGAGATTTGTTAAAATTTAGAACTGAAAGAGAAATATATGTCCCAATATTCTTTTCTCCCTCGAGTCTCACTTTTCGATTCATTTTGATAATGGACACATTTTCAACAAGGCACTAGAAACCCTTCTAGTCCATCAGGCTCGAACAACTAGCGATTACTTCATATTAATGGTCGACAAATGCAGGATACATCATACTATGTAAATTATTTGCATTTCAAGGTGAAAAACCCACGAATGGAATAATAAACGTATACATCAGACATGAATTCAATAGAGCATGTTTGGCACATGCTTTGTAGACAAGTTGCTCGTCGCCTATGACCCCCATGAACTCTCCAAGAATTGAAAAGAACTATTCTAAGCCTTAAAGAAAACCTTCTAAAAGAATATCTTATCCACCGCTAAAAACTATTTTTTCAAGAAGTTATTTTTTACTTCATTTTATTTACCTATAAAAAAGCAATTTTAATTTTCACTAAAAAATTCAGTTGTCTTTCCTTTACAGCATCTCACGGTTTATCATTTATAACATTTGTGTGGCAATTTAATCTTATCTTTCTTTACTATTTTCATATGCCTCTTCAATCTTTTCTGATAAATGTACGATCTATGTATAAAACTTTTAATGGTAACCTAATGAGAAAAAATGTAGACATTATGTTGCTAAATTAGAGCTTTTAGGCAAAACATTCCTATGGGACATGTATTCCCAAACATAGAGTAGAAATTAATTTAAATGACTGCTAGCAAACAATGATGAATAAAGGATAAATCTCAAAACAGAAAATTGAATTGTAACTGGTAAGGATAACTGTAAGCTATAATACTAAACAGAGTTAGTTAAGCTCTCTTAAACTAGTGAATAATAGAGTCTGGTGGGGTAAAATGGTAGAAAAAAGCGTGACTTCTCATTCAGCATTCTTTCTTCCTTAAAAAACAAACAATAAAAAAGCAATTATTTTGTACGTATTAATGCAATGAGTTCATTATCATTATTATTAAAATAGTTTTATAAATTTTCTTAAATTGCAAATTAGTAATTTTTTACTTCTTTTTTATACCCATTTTAGCCCAGAGGAGGGGTAAAATTAGCTGTAGATGGGGCAAAATTGGTGTTGATTAAAAAATGCTATTAATTATGCAAATTTTAACGGAAACTTAATTCTTTTAGCCATAAAAACATTTATGTGTGATATAATTACAGTTTATATTGCAAAAATGTAATGGCAACGGTTATTAAGTTGAGATACGTTCTGCTACATCAGAAACATTCATCACTTCTTCGACCATAGTTTGTACCCCGCTTTCTTTCTCGTCTGTCATTTTCTAATGCTCTTTTCGCCTTAAAACTGCAGTGGCGAAAATGTTGTAAGGATGGCCTTTTTTAAATCCTTATATGGAGAAGAAATAGCAAAATTGGAAGTGGTTGAACTGGAAGTTTGCGTAGAAAGAGCTTCCATAGTAGCTGTTGTTGAAGTCTGTGCTACACTGTTTAATGTTATTTCTCCATCTTTTCAGATAACACTATTTTGTGTTTAACAGCTTTTTTCCTTCCCAGTGCCAAATAGATTTTTCAGCAGTTTAGGGAGTGTCGCTTTTGACACTTTTTTAAAGACAACTCTCCGTGTACCACATCTTCAGGATTTTTCTCCAGGCACACTTCATAGGGGCAAATACGTTGACATCCAAAGTTCGCAGTGAATGGCTTGAGTTTGATGGGAAGCAATGGGGATTCTATTGGCTTTGTTTTTACTGTCTTATACGTCAAATATGACCATAGAATGTGACTATCGAATATTAAAAGGATGGTTTTTTCCAGGTGTTCCACATGTTTGAGAAAATATCCCATCCAAGAATGAAACATTGTATCATGCATCCACCTTGATTTTGTGCAGCCATTTAATTCACCAGGTGGTCCACCCTTGGTCCAAGTTCCATGTAAATTTAGACTTTGTACACAATGAAAGGTGAAAGAAAATTTCCAGTCGCAGATGTACAAAACAGCCATGTACACATGTATTTTTAGGCTCAATTTTTACTATTATTATATCAATTTACTCTATACCACAGAAAAGACATTTTAAAAATTACTATATAATATTATTGATTGTTAAAATTGAAGGGCTCGTTTAAATCATTACACCTAAAAATTTAGAACTTTATAATAAATTGTTAAGTGTAACCAATATTTATTTTCCCCTGTCATACGAAGATAACGATTAAACATAAAATATTTAAAATATTTCTTGTCTGTTTTTGAAAAACTGTTGTTCAGAAACCCTTTAAGTTGATTATTGAAAACATATTGACGATAAAAGATTACTTTTTTAAAAGAGATTTTAAGACCTTAGTGAAGAAGATTTTATTCCTGGCTTGCAAACAAGAGAATTTATGTTGACAGATGCAAAATATAAAACTTCTTAAGAAAATCAAATGTTGCCAATAAAGGTCTAAAAATATATTACAAAGATAAAATATAATTACTAAAACTTAGGATGTGTCTTTTAAGCAAATTATAAAAAATTCCCATTTTACCCCACCAGACCCTAATATGAAATATTTTAGACCAAGTGTTGCAAGTATATATAATAAACGTGTTTTATTTTCTCGAACCATATAAGTTAAATATTTAAATCCTAATTATGAATAAAAATTTGTTTGTGTTTTGAAATGTTTGAAGCATTTTAAACATTATCTCTTCTTCCAAATATATTTATGTTGTATAGAGAATAATCTACCTCTCTACTATACTTCCTACACAGACATTGACATGTGAAGTTTATTACAGATAATTATCACAATTCATGAGTTAGTGTCAAACCAAAGTAGTCGCATTCTCTCAGTTTCATGTCAGATGGAGCCAAATTTGAATATCACAAATTTGAAGCATTAGTCATTTCAGCTTTATGTTCTACTCATCTTTTCTTCTTAATGTGTTAAATACGACAATTTCCTATTTACTGATTTTACGATGTAAAAAAAGTTTTCAGAAGTTACTTCTAATACCATTTCATTAAGTGAAAGCATAAAAAGTGGTACTCTAAAAAATATGATAACTAATATATATATAAAAGTAAAAAACAGCTTCATAAACCTAAACGAACTACGTCATTAGTATAATTTAGTTTGGAGAGATAAGGGATATTTCTTGGCTACACGGAGGCTAATGAGACCAAGACATGGTGCTTAAAACCGATTCCACAAGGATACAAACATCCATGTCAGTAGCGGGATTCTAACTCATGGATTTCGATATCGAAAGGCAATTTCCCACCATTTAATAACAGTTCAGCTCTTCTTTAGTGCGGAGACTAGTAAAAGGAGTGGAAGTAAGCTTAGTTCTAGTCTTCTTTATTGAATGAGTAGCTTCTTTGTGGCTATGAAACTATTGTTTATTGATAATTATTTTATCTCTTTTGTGGTTTAATTATGTAGGCTTTGTTTCCGAACCTAAGATACACAGATATCTTTATCCTGTGTAACAGATTATTATTGGCCATTAAAAATTATGAATATTTGTTGCCCTTCGGAATCGCCTTTAAGTAATAGGTCTCTTTAGTTTTTATGAAGCAAAAAAATAAAACCTCAGCGCTCTCAACCAACCAAATATGTCAGCCATACCTATACATGTGTGTATGTGAATAGATAACAATGTAATTAAGATAAGGACACACATGGCTATTAAAGATCATTCAGTACTTTCTTTTTTACTTTCTGTCTCTGCAAAATTATTACATCTATCCAGTAAAGTTTATGTTCCATGTAGCATATGAGAAGACGTGCATTTTTTTAGCTCTAAGAATTAAGCAAATGTAATCCGTTGACCATTTTTATTTAATTTTGGTAAGATTTACTACTCAGGAGACCTTACACGTTCTGATTGGGACAACTTGAATGTGCAATATGGACTTAATACTCACTTCTAAAATATATTAGATCTACTAGTAAAGTTAACTTACGAAGAGTATTCAAAAGATATAGCAGATAAATAAAGTAAATTTCTCTATATATGATACATCAAAAATTATTCCTCCTAAACTCCATTGAAATTCTCCTAATTCCCGCTCTATGCTTTTAATTTTAACCTTCCCAGCCATACAGATTAAATCAAGGACTTGATTATTTCAGATTGCATACCTTATATATTTCTCTATAACAAAGGCTGTAACTAACCCGTTCCCACACGCGCAAAAAGTAAATAAAAACGAACGGGATTACTCGCGCAGGGTATCTCATAACAGATGTTTCTTCCTAATTTTTACCATAAAATCCTTACACTGAAGACAAAAGGGAGAAAAAGAAAGCAAAATACCTTCATAAACATATTTCAAAATGATATTTACATTCAATTTGAATGTAATCTTTAAATAAATCCCAAGTAAAAAGGATGGTCGCTTGATGGTAGGTCAATCATAGCTTTGGTTGGTAAAAACTCGCCCCTATTTTGAAAGCGTCGGTATTGTGTTGGTGCGACGTCGCCTTTCGATTATTTTCTTTCTCCTCATATCGAAAGATCGCCGGAAGATTAGGCGCGATTAGTCGCTAAAAGGTTTATTAATGTGATCGGCGCGACACCCGAAAAAAAAGTCTCCTAGATAGCTCTACAAATTTTAAACTTGTGTCCCGAAGAAATCTTTTCATTTCGCCAGGTTCGATCAACTCCGTTACATAGAGCTATGCTACTACAGTTCAAGCATTTTGGATTTACAGAACATTTGAAGAAAAAAATGTAGTCAGTACAATTTTATTTTCTTATCCTACATTTGTATATTTTATATTTATTATTTAAATTAATATGTAAGCAATTTTCTGTTAAATGAGTAAAATATGCATAAAAGCATTTGCACTAGTCGAGAGCTACCAATACATACTTGCCACCTTGTACGCTTTATCCGTACCTTGTAAGGAAGTTCCATTCTTGGTAAAAATTTGGAAGATATATTAATAGCTAAAACGATTTTACATGAGCATTTTTTGTAGCACTCTTGATAAGTTTTTAAATAAGGCAAAATCAGTAACATGCAATTATTTGAAACTAAAATTAATTTTGATATATATATATAATGTATGAGCAATACTCCACTAAACTTGTTTCATACATTTAGATTTTTGTGAAGTGATTTTAATAATTAAAAAAATTATTTGAGTACTACTCCCAAGCAGCAAGGATGGTCGCCTAGTGGTTGGCCAATCATCGCCTTGATTGGTAAATGCTCGCACGTATTTTTAAAACGTCGATCTTGTGTCGGTGCGACGTCGCCTTCCGATTATTTTCTTTCTCCTCATATCGAAAGCTCGCCGGAAGTGCTGGGCGATGTCAAGTTCTGATTAGTCGCGAGGAGGTTTATTAATGTGATTGGCGCGACATCCGAAAAAAATGCCTCCTAGATGGCGCTACAAATTTTAAACTAGTGGCGCGAAGAAGAAATCTGTTCATTCCATTAAGTTTAATCAACTCCGCTACATAGACTAAACAAGCGCTGTGCTACAGTTCAACCATCTTGGATTTACAGAGCATTTGAAGATGTAAACGGGGTAAGTGCAATTTTATTACTCTTATCCTGCATTTGTACATTATGTATTTGCTATTTAAAATTATTTATTTAGTAAGCAATTTTCTGTTAAATCAGTAAAATATGAAAAATAGCATTTTCACTAATTGATAGCTGCCAATACATACTTGTCGACTTGTACGGAAGTTCCATTCTTTATAAAAATTTTGAAGATATAATAATAGTTAAAACGATTTAACATGAGCATTTTTTGTAACACTATTGATAAAGAGTTTTTAAATAAGAGAAAATCAGCAACATGCAATTATTTGAAACTTTATTTTAATATATATATATATATATATATATATATATATATATATATATATATATATATATATATATATATATATATATATATATATATATATATATATATATGAGCAATACTCCCCTAACCTTGTTTTGTGCTTTCAGATTTTTGTAAAGTGATTTTAATAATTAAAAATATTATTTGAGTACTATTGACTATACTAAAATATTATAAGCTCATGTGGAAACATAGACACATAAGAAAAAAGAATTATGTTAGTACAAAGTTCTTCATTGATATTTCTTTCAATTTTCTAGAAAAAAAAAGTAGGGCATGTTATTGTATAATTAATTGCACAAAAATCAAAAATTTGTCTATTTTACTTACAATTTTTAAGCATTCTTTCTTTGATAAGGAATTGTTAATTATATATATATAACTTGTGAGTGTGCTATAAGCCTAGATATTTATCTCCTGGGTTCAGTTTATGAATTTGTAAGATTTTCAACGTTAGTATGTTAGTAGTTATGCAATTTCTTATCAAAGGAAAAATTGTATTTGTAACTAAAGCCAAGTGGCAAGTAGAGGGTCATGTAACCTGCCTCTACGTATGCATAGTTTTGTCTTACTTTATTTAACTATGGGTTGATTGAATGCTTTTACACATAATCAAGTATTGCATCTAAACAAGAACTATTGTACATTTTGATTTCAGATTATCATGAAAGTATGTCATAATACTATGATGAAACTCTATATGTAATTAGTTTTGAGAGCATTTAACAAATTCTAATTTTTCCATTTAAAATAATTATTTGGAATATAGAATTTAAAATTTAATTTTTAAATAATATTTTAGCTTTATGTGAGTATTCGCTTTCTCCTGGTGCAAAATGCGTACGTAGTATATTTTACGCAGGTGTTTAATTTAGAAGATGTTCATTATGGCAGCTGTTCTGTGAGAAGAATGTTTAGGACAGGATATGGTTGGTACTTTACATTGATTGTTCTAAGAGGGTTGATTTTATAAATTTATTAAAAGCTAGAAGTCGGAAATAATATTTCAAGAAAATTGTCAATTCGTTCTAGAAACTCGATAAAAAAAAGAGTAAACTCAATAAGGATGCAAAATATGCAAATAAATGTGTCCATCCATGCTTTCAGAAATTTCACACAAACATTAGAATAATTCCTCTAATTTTCTTGTTTATAAAAATAAAATTTTGTAATAAATAGTATAATAATCTTTGTAAATATTTATCAACGCATATACATTTATTTAACTCTTCCACTTAATAGTTTAAAATAACTAGTATTTCACTTTATATTATTTTATGTATCTGTTCAAAATGCAGCGAAATTTTAAAAATAAGTACTTTAAAATAAAAATATAGAAGTAAATTAAACATAGGAAAATGTTTAAATTAACATATAGAACAATGCTAAAAATTTCAAGCAATTTAGATAGTTATAGAAAAAGACATGGTAAGCAGAAAAGAAACAAAAATTCTTCCTTTTATATTTGCTGAAAAGTAATGATTTTCCTTTAAAATAATTAAAATGTATTACCTACTCATTTATTGTAAGAATAAAGTTCATTTGTGAAATATTTTATTTCATTTCAGTTACCTCCATTTTCAGCTATAGAGTAATCCATAATTTTATCTTTTAAGTGAAACAATTTGAAAGGATGGAACATCGATTTCGAGTATGTCTGCCATTGCTTACTACTTCTAATTTTAAAGAAATTATTACAATTTTAGTGGAAAATTTATATGCTGCTACAGTTACAGCCTTCAATCATAAAAACTTATGAGCTGTTTCCTATTATATTTTGTTTTGGTAGCAGTTGTTGAAAGAAATATCTCTAATTTAGGAGCACTAACACTTTAAGATTTTTTTCTTTTATAATCGCTAGTGTTTGTGCACTGGAAGCAGAATTTATTATTATTATTATTATTATTATTATTATTATTATTATTGTTTGTTTTTCTCAATGTGGTATGCTTAGCAGCGACATACACAAATCATCACTGCTAAGATTATTGGTTGCAAGAAAAAATATTAATACAAAATGTGAATTAAAATTCTGCATATCTTTGTGTACATTTTAACGTCTGTTTAAGGAAACATTTATAAGTTTTCATCGCTTGTAACATTTTAATAATTCAATTTCATTATACATTTTTCTGTATACAGTTCAAAATAAAGCAATAACTATAAATACACAAAAAATGTGATTTAAAAGTTTATGGCCCCTTTAAAAATCACAGCTACCCTACTTTGAAAATAAATTTTGTGACTAAAAATTATTTTTGTGATAATGCATATAAAGCACAAAATTACTCTGGTCATTTTTTAAATGTTTTCTTTTTCAAATTTTTATTTAAACAGTTTTAAATTTTTTGTCTCATTTTAAAGAATTTTATATTTATTTCAGCATCTGCCCGAAACAATCGTCACTATCAGCATGCCACCGAAAATGAAGTTGAAGCAGCAATAAAAAAAATAAACTTGTGAAGTTTCGTGAGGGTGGACATCTTCACCATAGTTAGGTTTGGAGCTCTACGGTCAATTTTTTTTCAACACGAGGGATAATGAGACCAGGACCTATTGATTAACGACAGATGGATTATTGACGGTACCGAAGGTCAGCACCTTAACCATTCGGCTGCAATTCTAATAATAAAATTAATGTAAATAACACTTGATGTCTTTGTCAATAGAGTTTGATTTGATTCCCTACTTTTTTTAAATGTTTTATTTATGCTTTAATCATGTTGGATACTTATTTACTTAAATGTAAATATTTTTACAGGACATATACAACTTAAGAAAGAATTTTTTATTCTGGTTTTAAAAGAAATGTAAAATTTTAATTTTTGTGGTACTTAGGAAATAAATAAAATTTACATTAAGTAAGAGTGCTAAAATGTTTATTTGTAAGTCTAAAATATTTGTAATTAAAAGTTATGAATAAGAATTTAAATTTTGGTTTTTGAAACATTTATTTATAGTTTACATTTAATAACAGAACAGTCTAAATTAAGGTATGCTTGCTTTAGCCTTTAAAAGAGAAGATATATTTCATTCAGAAATTGTTGAAATATACTTCTTAAAACAATGTTAAAAATATTTACAATTATCACAGATTATATTACAAAGATTCTATAATTCTATTTTTCATGTCAGGTACAGATAATTTTTCACAGATGAATTACATGATTGAAGTGTGTATATTTTTTTCATCTGATATATACTGGTTTTAAATTACATTTTTGTTTGGATATTGTATTATTGCTTTGAAGAACAGAGAAAAACAATAAAAATGTTTTAAGATGTGCAAACTAACGCTTTAAAAAAGATTAGTTTCTAATATATAGTGAAATTTTTATGAAGGTATTTTGCTGTATTTTCAAATTCTCTTCTATTCAACATGATAATTTTTGTATTCATTTATTGAACTAAAGCACTGGTTTTTATTCTTACTAAAATTTCAGTATTAAGCTGAATATGAAGTAAGTTAAAATTGCTATTATTATATTTTTTACTTGCAATACTGCAAGAAAAAATTATTTGAAATGTTTTTGAAATATGCTTTTGAATTAAAACATACAAATTTCTTAAATAGACAACATTAAGAAAATTAAACTATTATTTTATAATTATTCCTTTTTTAGTTGTAATATTGCAAGATAATTTTTAAATATGCTTTTTAATTAAAGAAATTCAAATTTTGTTAAATAAATAGTCTTGAGAAAACTAAACTATATATTATAGAAATATTTGCTGAGGTATATAATGGGTTGGGTTTGGAACGCTACAGTACATTTGCAGTACAAGATAACATTTTTTTTAAACATACACTCTCAAAAAGTAAAAAACAAGGTCGCTATACTCAAGAAAAATATGAAAAATCTTAAAAATTCCAATATTTTTAAATAAACTATGAGAAATCTGGATAATTTCTGAATTATAACAAAAAGGTTTAGAAAACAGTTATAAACCTTTTTTTTTTTTAATTTCCATGTTTATAAATTAAAACTGTATATAATTTCACACAAAAATGGTTACGGATTTAAGTTTCTTTTATTTTAGAACTGAATATTTTACTTTAAAAATTCAATTTTAATTCAAGGAAGTGAAGCCAATTTCTGGACAGAATTTTTTTTAAAACATTAGAAAACATAGAATTAAATAATCTAAAAGCATTTAATAATAAATCTAACAAGTCACCCATTTATTCACCGTATCGGGAAATAATTGGCAACATATCGGGAAATGATTGGTACTAAGTCGTGCTCCGATCATAAACATAGGCAAATGATCGGCAAAACTGTTTGCAACACGCCGCGGCGATGATCGCCCGGCGGGTTGCCGGCGGCCATAAACAACCACTCTCCAATGTCGCAGACGGTAATCGGCCCTACGTCGCGAAATCGAAAGGCGGTGTTTGGCCAATGATTGGCCAACCATCTTTTGCTGCTTGGGCTGACTATAATAAAATATTATAAGCTCTTATGGAAGCATAGAAGCATAACAATTAATTATGTTTGTAAAAAGTTCTTCATTGATATTTCTTTGAATTTTCTAAAAAAATGTAGGGTATGCATGTTATTATATAATTAATTGCATAAAAATTAAAAACATGTTTATTTTGCGTATAATTTTTAAGTATTCTTTCTTTTATAAGGAACTGTTAATTATATATATATATATATATATATATATATATATATATATATATATATATATATATATATGTATGTATGTATGTATGTATAACTTGTGAGTGTAGTTTCAGCCTAGATATTTAGCCCCTGAGTTTAGTATATGAAATTGTAAGTTTTTCAAAGTTTTTATTTTAATATCTATGAAAAATTGTAACTCAAGCCATGTTTAAAATTATCAATTAGAGGATCATGTAACCTGCCTCTACGCATGCATAGTTTTCTCTTACTTTATTTGACTCAACTCTAGCTTGAATGAATGTGTTTACACGAAGTCAAGTATTCAGTCACGGAACTTGCCTCTAAACAAGAACTATTGCCCATTTTGATTTCAGATTATCACGGAAATAATTCTATAATGAAACTCCGTATCTGATTAGTTTTGAGAGCATTTAATAAATTCTAAGTTTAAATTTAAAAAAATTATTTTGAACATATAGAATTTAAAATGTAATTTTTAAATACATGTAAAATGCGTAGTACATTTTACGCAAGTGTTTAATTTAACAGATGTTCATTATGGCAGATGTTCTGTGAGTAGAATGTTTAGGACAGAATATGATCGGTATTATACATAAATCGTTCTGAGAGAGTTGATTTTAATAAATTTATTAAAAGCCAGAAGTGTGATAAATCGGAAAAACTGTTATTTTGTTCTAGAAACTCTATAAAAGAAAAGAGCAAACTCATTAAGGATGCAAACTATACAATATAGCTGTGTGTCCATCCATGCTTCCAGAAATTTCATACTCACATTAGAATAATTCTTCTACTTTTCTTGTTTTTTTTAAGTAAAAGTTTGTAATAAAAAATGTAATAACCTTTGTAATAACCTTTGTAACGCATAAACATTTATTTAACTCTTGTACTTAATAGTTTTAAAATAAGTAGTATTCATTTTATATTATTTCATGAATTTGTTCAAAATGCAGAAAATTTTGAAAAACAAGTACTTCACAAAAAAATATCTAGAAGCAAAGTAAACATAGGAAAATTTTTAAATTAACATATAGAACAATACTAAAAATTTCAAGCAGTACAGATAATTATAGAAAAAGACAAGGTAAGCTGGAAAGCGACCAAAATTCTTCTTTTTACAGTAGCTTAAAAATAATGACTTTCCTTTTAAAATAATTAAAATGTATTACTTACTCATTTATTGTAAGAATAAAGTTCATCTGTGGAAGATTTATTTCGTTTTGAGTTACCTTCATTATAAATTGTGGGGTTATCCATAATCTCATCCATTACGTAAAACTATTTGAAATGATGGAACATCGATATCAAGTATGTATACCATCATTTACTACTTCTAATGTTAAAGATATAATTACAATTTTAGTAGAAAATTTATATACTGCTTCAGGTTAAACATCAGCTTATCATATAAAAACTTATTAGCTGTTTGCTATAATGTTTTCATCCTTAGCAGATATTGCAAGAAATATCTGTAATTTGAAAGTCCTAGCACTTTTAGATTTTTCCTTTTATAATCTCTTGTGTTTGTATAACTGGAAGCAGAATTTGTTTTATTTTTTTACTAACTAGTAGGAGCTCAATGTGGTATATTAAGCAGCGGTATAAACAAATAACACCTAAGATTTTTGGTTGCAAGAAAGATATTAATTAAAAATTAATGTAAAATGTGAATTAAAAATTCTGCATATCTTTATTTACTTTTTAACTTCTAATTAAGGGAACACTTGTTTTTTGAAATTTGTAACTTTTTAATAAATCAATTTAAACATACATTTTTCTGTATACAATTCGGAATAAAGCAATAACTATGAGTGCACAAAAAATGTAATTTTTTTCGGTTTCTAGTAATTTAAAAGTTTATAGTCCACTTAATAATCACAGTTACCATACTTTTAAAATAAATTTTATCACTGAAAATTATTTTAATAATATTTATAAAGCACAAAATTGCTCTAGCTATTTTTAAAATGTTTTCTTTCCCAAATTTTCCTTTAAATAGGTTTATGTCTCATTTTAAATAATTTTATATTTATTTCAGCATTTGTCAGAAACCATCGTCAATATCAGCCGACCATGAAGTCAAAGCTGCAATAAAAAAGTGGATTGCAAAAAATCGTGAAGGTGGACATGTTCAGCATAGTTTGGATGGGAGCTCTACAGTCAACTGTTTTCCTACACGACGGATAATGAGACCGGAATCTACTGCTTAAACCCAATTCCGAAAGCCTAGGAACATATATGCCATAAATATTTTATTTATGCTTTAATCATGTTGAATATTTATTTATTTCAGTTTAAACATTCTTACAGAATATATACAACTAAGAAAATATTTTTTTTTCTTTTATAAGAAATGTAAAATTTTTGTTTTTGTGATAATTTAGAAATAAATGATTTTCACATTAAGTAATAGAGTCCTAACCAATTTATTTGTAAATTTAAAATGTTTGTAATTAAAAGTTCAGGATAAGTATATAAATTTTAGCTGTTGAAATATTTATTTATAGATCACATTTAATAGCAGAACAGTCTAAATAGAGGTATGTTAGCTTTATCCTTTAAAAGAAAAGATATTTTTCCTACAGAAATTGTTGAAATAAAATAATTGTTAAAAATATTTACAAATATCACAGATTTTATTACAAAGATTCTATAATTATATTTTTCTTATATCAGGTACAGCTGATTTTTCACCGATGAATTACATGACTGAAGTGTGTACATTTTTGCTTCCATCTGATATATACTGGTTTTAAATTGCATAAAGCTTTTGTAGCTGGTATAATAGATTTTAAGAAATTAGAAAGGGAGAGAAGAGGATTTTAAAGTGATATCAAAGTGGAATGATTTTGAAATATTGCATATATATATATATATATATATATATATATATATATATATATATAGGTTAACTCTAAGACAAATGACCACTGAAATAAAAGATTGAAATATAGATTGAAATAAAATTTCTTAGAATAAAAATATGAGAAATATTTATGCATATTTCAAAGTTGTTTACATATACTCATTATAATTTCGGCAAAATTTAAAACACTGGGAGCAAAACGTAATAAAAATAGTTTGAAATTAAAGAAAAAGTGAAGTTTAAAAAACAGAAAACAACATATTTCATATAGTTAAGTATGAAATAAATACAGCAGTTTGTAAACATGTATTTATATCAAGGAAAATAAGGGAATGAAAGTAAAATTAATAAAATATAACGTATAGTTTCGATTCTTCCCTTTCCAAAAAATTTTAACACATTTTTGTCTGGATAGTTTGTATACGTTTAATGGAATCATTTGAGACACCTAGATGCATTGTTTCGCCTAGATGTATTGTCAGTCTTTTCGGTTGTGGTATTATATTCATCTCAATCGCCATCACAACAGTGATTTTCATCTAATTCTATTCCATCGGAATCTTTAAAATCTGATAATTTCAATTATCTTTCATCTTATTCGCTGCTGTCAGTGTCATAGATTTTTTGTCCTTTATTTTAGGCTTTTCCGTGGTTTTAAGCTTATTTAGGAATTTTATCTGTTTCTGGAATGTAGTTTCCCATACGACGTTTATTCGTATGCGACGTTTATCAATATGTTCTGCTCATGTCAAAATCAAAACAACCTGTTTATTACATTTTATAACTCTTTTTAACCCAATAAATATAATTATAAACATAAAAGTTGAAAAATATTTAAATAATTTGGTTAAATTTCTCACTCCATATAATTTTGAAATATTCATTAAAGGGTGTTGTCTCTTCTCAATTTGAAATGGCCATCTACCTTAAAATTGAAATACAGATGTTCACCCATTTTAAAACGTCACCAAATAATTGTACATCTTTGTTTTAAGTTTAAAATCAAAGATTGGATTTTATACATGTTTAAAAATTCTGTTTGGTAACACAAAATGTTCCTTAAGATACCTAACTCAACAAAGTTATTCATCTACTAAATTAAGTAAACATTGTATTTTCACTTATTTTTTATAACCGAAAAACATAGCTGCACGTCCAATGAATGAACTCGTTGAATTATTTAATACAAGAGAAGTTTATACTGCCTTTTATGATGAAGTTTTGTAAATAATCAGATTGGTCATCTCTCCTTTATGCCCAGCTATCCTAGAAGTACCCTACACACACACGCGCGCATATATATATATATATATATATATATATATATATATATATATATATATATATATATATATATATATATACATATGTTTGTGTGCATGTGTGTGTGTAAGATCATTTATTGAAAACTTCATTTGTAATAGTAAATATATCTCAATTTAAACTTTTAAACTTAAAATCTAACTCGTCTGTTACGCAATTTACTCGTTATACCAATTTTGAAAACTAGAAATAAACTGTGACATCACACTACTTAAAACTAGCATTAATCAGAAAAAAAGTATATAAGTTTATACTTTTATACGTTTTGTATACGGTATTTTAACAAACTATCTTAAAAGGAAGAAAAATAAGTTTATTTCTTCATATTAATAACGCATTAAACTAGTTAATATATTCTTGGTAATTGTCATGGTATTTTAAGCAAAAAATGCATGTTTCTTGTGTAACAAATATACTAATATGAATATGTGTTTTAGGAAATAATTTCATTTCCTTTATTTTTATGAATATTTAAATCAAAACTACGGGTATTTAATTGATAAATAAAAGGTAATTTTATTAAAGAATAATTATATTTTAGACAATGTACCTCTTTCAGACTAGATTTGGCACTTTATTATACACATTAAAAACTAAAACAAACACTAATTAAATATTTATTTAATTATTATTTGTGTATTTTCGTGATGTTTAGATCGTATTTCCCTTTAAATTACCTATAAAGCAGAACAAATCAAATAATCAACTGAATCAATCATATGAAATAAAACTTAATAATTATAGCATTATTCTATTACAAAATACGAGAACTAAAAAATCAGGGCTTACTTCGCCCCCCTAATTAGGAGCTTAGGCTCCGCCCACTTATGCACGGAGAAATTTTACTGGAAGTTTCTCAGGATCCGAATTACCTTTCGGATCGGGTTAAATTTAAATAAAATAGCTGTAAGAATAACAAAATATAACTCAAATTAAAATGTACGTTTGACAGATATACATCCGCTAAACAGAAATTAATAAATTTTTACTATTATTTACAAACAAAAATGTTACGAAAAAAATCATTTATTAGCAAAGCACATAAATACAAAAAATAACAACAAAATGTATCATTTTAAGAAATTTTAAAATAGCCGTTAGAACATTTGCTAACAAAAGTAAGGACATTCTTTGGATTTTTCAAATTAAAAAAACTAGAAAATTAAAAAAGAATACCAGATTTAAGAAACCATGTAAATAATATTCGCAATAAAGTGGTAATAATTCAAACCGTTAAATTCGGTTTACTGGATTTAAATATTGGCTGAATGTATTAATTAATATTTATAGGAATTACTTTTCAAACAAAAAATGCTATAAAAAGGGTTACTTATTAACAAAGCATGCAAATACAGTAGTAAAATGTAGCAGAAAAAGTGGTTTTAAAATATCCGTTAGAACATTCGCAAACAAAAAGAAATGAAATTCTTCATCTTTTTCAAACAAAAATGCTGGAAAATAAAAAAAGGTCAGTTAATAGTTAACATGTAAATAACATTCACAATAAACATTCACAATAAAGTGTTAATATAAGTAATTCAAATCCTTACTTTCGGTTGATTTTATTAATATACAAATCTCAACAAAGCACAATCGCTTTCAGTTTTAAAATTTTCCAAGTCCAAAACGACAACAGGGAAAGATTTCTGGTAACTGTTTATAATCGCCAACGGATTAGGGCCTTCAATGTTAAAATCACAGACTACATAGCAGCAGACCATCGCCAAGGTCCCAGACCACTGCCAAAGCGCCAATTAGTTCAGATGGTCTGACACCGGGGGCGCGCAAAACTAGGCCGAAGTTGCTTGTCTTTTCGGTTTAGTCTATGACAAAAACCATCGAAAAAATCTCATACCAATTTGACCGAAATTGTGGGTTGTTTGGGGCACCTTAGCAGTTCGCTGTATCCCCCGTCCTGAGATTTAATGGATCATTCAGGGTGAGCATCTGGAGTTATCAGTTCTTTTATGGGTACACAATTATAAAACAATAAAATTACATGAAAGGTTAATAAAACAATTTAACCCTAGACAGCAAATAAAAATAGAAAAGTGGCAAAGGGAGAAAGTTATAACTAGGGAGTCAAAGGTTAATAATTTCATTAACCGTAATACCACTCTGAAGTGCTTTTAAATTGTTTGCTTACCGACTTTCGTCAGAGTTTCAAGAGAAGATATGAATACCTTGAAGGAGTAAGGATAGCTAGATGTTGATTTTTAAATTTTAAATACATCTTTACTATAAAATAAAAGTGATATGCCGTTAACAGATCATAACTTATAATTTCCAATGTAAATGGTAACTAATATTTTGAAATATCTTTTTTCCTCTTTAATTTTATTATTATATTTAAAATTTAAAATTATTTTCAGTAATACAGGAAGTGTTTCAATTTTTAACGAACATTTGAACTCTCTCTTGCTAGTATGCGAAGAAATACATCTGCAAAATTAAGTCTAGATTTCTCGCATTATACTTAAAAATATTTCAAATAGATTAAAAAAAAACATGTTTAATATGGTTTCTAAAACATTTTTAGACAAGGATAAAAAATTAATTTATTTTTTATTTTTTATGTAAATTACATACTGATTACTAGCTTTAATTATAGAATAATTTTAACCAGACATTGTTCGTTGATTTTTAATTAGACTTCTTTGTTTATAATTTATTAATTCATTTCTGTAGAAGATTGAAATCTTTGTCAACTCATATATAGTCTTTAACCAATTATTTTATTTAAATCTTCATAATTTTAATCAAGACATTTATTATAGTAGGAGGTTTAGAGAGAAAACATCAAGAAAGAAATATACGATAAACTATTTTAAAAGGCACATATTTAGGTAGTAGCGTTTAGCAGTATATTAACAAAAATAACCTGTAGTATTGTGAACTATTAAATTTAATTATGCTTGCTACATATACTTTAATTGTTGCAGTAGGAAAAATCTTTAAAGATTATGCAAATAAACATAAGAAATTTTAGTAAAAAATTTTTCTCATATTGAAGACGAAAAGGTATTTAATTTATACAAGATTATTATGTCTTTTATTAAACTTAACTTAAGACACTGATTTTCTAAGTAAAAAATTAAAGCTTTAAAATTTTTTTAAATATCTGAAATAATATTAAAAAAAATCCGGAAACTAGCTACGCTAAAAGCGTGTGACTCAAAATCCAGGAATAAAAAATCGTAAGTAGGCTTAATTTGGCTGCTAACGTATTTAGACCCACAACAAGTGCTCTGAGTGACACGGGCTTCTAAGTGGATATCATCCAAATCTTATATTTCGCTACCAGCCGACTTACGTCGGTGTGTCTAGTCATTATATGCCAATGAACTTTCCAAATATGATGTTCTAGAGCAGGGGTCGGCAACCTGTTTGTCCTTAAGGGCGCAATACTAAATTTGAAAATCACCGAGGGCGCATATTTTACAGATAATCAACAGGTATAAATAGGCATAAAAAAAACAGATTTTTTATAACTTTATTTTGTTCGTGGCATACATATTGATACATATAATTCAGTGTGAAACTTGGGTGTCCATATTTTCAGGTAATTTCTTATAATTGGGAATATATATAGAGAGAGTTCCTAGTCCTTAAACAATGATCTAAATGTGAGTCATTAAGCTTTGTTCGGTATTTTGATTTCAAATATTTAATATTTGAGAACAAAGACTCGCAATTGTATGTTGTTGCACAATATGAATAAATTTTTAGAGCACATTTCCTTAAAATAGGATACTTATTTTCATCGACTAAGTTCCAAAATATTTTATCATTACTATGGGCTTTTAAAATAATATAACTTTGCAAGTTTATTATTTCTAATTCTAGGTCTTCGATATTATGAAGCTCGAAATACACTGAAACTATTTCAAGGACATCCTCTTCAGTAACATTGAATGGATTTATTAAAAATCTTAGAACGGGTTCTAATTCTGTAAAATCTTCAAATCTAGAAGAAAACTCTTCTATTAGCTTATCTGTAATTTCTAAATATGATGTAGCAGTAAAATTTTCATAATTTAAATTTAAACTCTCAACAGTATATTTTATATTTGGGAAATGTGATAATGATTTTTTCAATAGATGGGATTTCAACAACACTAACTTGCATTTGAATGCATTTACTGCACTAATCATGTCAGCGATATGTTCATTTTTCCCTTGTATTTTTAATTTTAATTCATTCAACTTTGCCGTTATATTTGTCAGAAATCCGAGGTCGATTAGTCAATCCTTATTTTCTAATTGCTCGAAAAATTCGCCTCTTGATGCAATAAACTCCTTTTTTTTGTGGCAAAAGCAAGATAAACAGCTCAAGTATTTTACCTCTGCTCAGCAACCTCAATTCAGTATGTAAAAGAAGATCTGTGAACTGAACGTCCTCATCTTCTTAAAGTAATTTAAACGATCTCTGTGACATAGCTCCCGATTTTATGGAATTAATAATTTTTGTTACTATCGTAAATACGTGTTGAAAACCGATTGTTTTTGCGCAAAACATTTCCTGGTGTATGAGGCAATGATAAGAAATAAATTTAGGGAATAAGGTCTACATAAGGCAATATATCCTTTTTTCTTACCAGTCATCGTTGGTGCCCCGTCTGTTGTAATTGACGATATCTTTTGTAAAGGTAATTTTACATCTGTTATATACTTTTTAAAAGTAGAAAAGATATCTTCTCCTCTGGTGCTTCCCTTTAATGGCAGAACTTTAAGGAATTCTTCTTTTGTTGTAAAATCAGAAAATATCATCTTCACGCAAATTGCTAACTGTGATATATTTGTCACGTCTGTCGATTCATCCATCTGTAGCGAAAATAAAATACAATTATCCATATCATTTGCTAATTCTACCTCCAAATTCTCCGCAATTACTTCAATTCTTCTAGTAACAGTTCGTGCTGATAATTGCAACGTGTTTATAGCTGAAACTATTTCTTTTTTATTTTTAAATTCTTCAAAAAGTGAATGAGTAGTTTCTAACATGGCTTCTTTCACTAATTCTCCATCTGTAAAAGGTTTTTTATTCTTAATTAGCAAATGCAATATTTTATATGACTCGATCGTTACTGCTTTATGTTGTTGCAGTGGTTTAGTAAAAAAAACTTTGCTGGTTAGTTATTGAAGATTTTAAAGAAATAAATTTTTCTTCTAATTTCAGAATTTAATTGAATAGTCACTATCAAAATTGGTATGAACGGCCTTAAAATATACGGCCTTAAAATACGTTCAATATTACTTTTCTTGGGAATCGCAACACTATTATTACACAACAAACAAATACACTTCCATTTGTAATCAACGAAACAATATAAATGTTCCCATTCATCGTTTAAATAAATGTTCTTTTTCTTTTACATATATCCATGAAGGGTTTTGAAAGAAAAGAATTATTTCGGATTACTTGGTAGTTTTAAATGCATGGTTTACGCGTGGTCTATTCGAAATACGATCACACACTAATAAAAAATACGTGCCTGTGACTAGATACGCTCAAGGTTAGCAAACTGCTAATCTATGCTCAATCCTAAACTCAACTAACTACTTGCTGCATATCGCCGAATGACAAGAGTAAGTAAATCGCTCTGGCTATATTACATCAGTCCAGCGAAGGCGTATTAAAAATCGATCGGGGGCGCCATGGCGGCCGCGGGCGCCGCGTTACCTACCCCTGTTCTAGAAAGTTGGTGCGTTTTATTATATAAACATATATCTATTAAAATAAAATTGGTGTGCAAATGTATATATAATAAGTAATAAGATAAATTTTTCAATGTAAATGGCACCTAATATTCAGAAATAAGTTTTTTCTTCTTCAGCGTTATCTTATTAAATACTTTAAAGAGTGTTTTTTAAGGAATAAAGAAAAAGTTTCAATTTTTAATGAACAATTGAACTCTCCCTTTCTACTATACGAAGAAATACGTTCGCACAATTAAGTTAGAAGGATTTCTCGCATTATACTTAAAATATTTCAAATAGTTTAAAAGTCCCAAATTTTAAAATGGTTTTCAAAACTACATTATGTATAACATGAGAAATGGCCTAAGTGTAAAAAGAGTAAAAAGGCTTTAAGTGTACAGAATTTTCATCATTAAAATAAAGTATTTAACATTCATCAAATATTACATAACTCGGTAGTTTATATAAAATATTACGCATTGTGTAAAACGTTAACATATCTTAAAAAATAATTTTTAGAAGTAAAGAGTTTACTGAAATCACTTTCAAATGAAAAAAAAATTTTATGTTCATATAATAATTTTCTAAAATAACTTTAATTTTTTTTTTTTTTTTTTTTTTTTTTTTTTTTTTTTTTTTTTTATAAAATTAACTAAGTAAGCAAATGGAAGATCCGTCCAGAATATAAAGTAAAAAGTGTTTAATAATAATGCTAATTTTAAGCAAAATGAAGCTAAAATTTTGATGCCATAAAATTAATTAAAATTATAAAAAATGTCTTTTTAAAAGATTTTTTGCGAATTATGTATCATTAATTTAAATGGAAACCTAATGTTTTTATAATTCTTCCTTCTTCGTAAAACTTATAAAAAAAATTTCCTTCCTCAACCCTTTTTCCTGCAAAATTACTCGAGTCATAAAAATGTAATTAAAATTTTATTGTTGATTGTTGGCGCCGAAGCTCAGTTCCAAAAACGAAAGTCAAAAACATAACTAGCAAATGAAGAGAGCGGACTGTATCTTAATCATATTTATTGCAAAACCAACTAAACCAATACTTCAACGATAAGAAGCATAATTAAATCCCAATGAGGGAGTTTTCACAAAAGCAGGATCGGATCCCCATAGAACCGAACGTCTGCTCTAGGTGACGACCAACTAGCGACTACACCTACTAGCGACAATTCTCGCCAGATGGCGCTCATAAATACAAACAAGAGCTTGCAACGCAGGGGCTCGAACATGCCGCCCCACGTTGCATGTCTATGATATGCAAAACATGATTAACATTTTTTTCTTTTTTTTTTACAACACTGAATACATGTACACAACAATTTTTACGAACAAATATAAAAATATAAAAAATACACATTTACACAGTTAACATTTAAATTATATACAACAGTTATATACAATATTTACAAACAAAATAGTAACTTTACACCCAAATGTAATGATAGTTAATATTCAAATTCCTTATTTGAAAGCAAGCAAATTTTTGATATGGGCTTTTTATAAATACCTCGTTAGGTTTTAATCAGGACTACACGAACCTTGTTATCTGGACACAAAAATACTTCTGTAATTCGACCAAGTGGCCAATCACACATAGCAATATTATCCTCTTTGATTATGACTAAATCTCCTATTTTTACATTATCTTTGTTCAGATACCATTTAGTTCTTTGTTGTAAAGTATTTAAATAGCTATTCGTCCATTTTTTAAAAATTTGTTGAGTCATTTTTGTCGTTTTTTGCCATGATGTTAATTTGTTATCCTCAATAGTCGAGATGTTAGGTTCTGCTAGAGAATTTATAGGCCTCCCTACAAGGAAATGGGTGGGCGTTAAAACATCTAAGTCGTCTAAATCAGATGAAAGTGGGATAAGGGTCTAGAATTCAGGATACCTTAGACTTGTATGACTACTGTTAAAAATTCCTCATAAGTTAATTTAGAATTTCCCACAACCCGTTTAAGGTGATATTTTATAGACTTAACACCAGCTTCCCATAAACCTCCGAAATTTGGAGCCCGAGGGGGAAGGAACTTCCAATCGATATTTTCAGATGATAGGTAACCTGAAAGAGTGTCATCAGGCCGAGAAACTAATTTATGTAACCTCTTAATTTCAATATTTGCACCTAGGAAATTAGTTGCATTGTCAGTGACCAATTTAGCACATTTACCTCTTCTAGCTATAAATCTTTTGAGGGTTGCAATAAATGCCGCAGAAGTCAAATCAGTGACTATATCTAAATGCATGGCTTTTGTTGCAAAGCAAATAAAAATGCAAACGTAAATTTTGTTTAAAGTGCCTTTTCTCTGGTTACGATATTTAATGTAAAATGGACCGCAAAAATCTACTCCTGAGATAAGGAAAGGAAAATTTTTAGTTATACGTTCTTTGGGTAAATAACCCATTATTTGTTGTGCAGTCACTGGCTTTACTTTGTAACAGGTTATGCACTCGTGAACTACTTTACAACATATGCTACGTCCATTTATGATCCAGACCACAACCCGTTTAAGGTGATATTTTATAGATTTAACACCAGCTTCCCATAAACCTCCGAAATTTGGAGCCCGAGGGGGAAGGAACTTCCAATCGATATTTTCAGATGATAGGTAACCGGAAAGAGTGTCATCAGGCCGAGAAACTAATTTATGTAACCTCTTAATTTCAATATTTGCACCTATGAAATTAGTTGCATTGTCAGTGACCAATTTAGCGCATTTACCTCTTCTAGCTATAAATCTTTTGAGGGTTGCAATAAATGCCGCAGAAGTCAAATCAGTGACTATATCTAAATGCATGGCTTTTGTTGCAAAGCAAATAAAAATGCAAACGTAAATTTTGTTTAAAGTGCCTTTTCTCTGGTTACGATATTTAATGTAAAATGGGCCGCAAAAATCTACTCCTGAGATAAGGAAAGGAAAATTTTTAGTTATACGTTCTTTGGGTAAATAACCCATTATTTGTTGTGCAGTTACTGGATTTACTTTGTAACAAGTTATGCACTCGTGAACTACTTTACGACATATGCTACGTCCATTTATGATCCAGAATTTATCTCTAATGTGATGTAACAAGCCTTGAGGGCCGACATGTAGATACTTATGATGATAATAATTAACAATTAAATATGTTAATTTATGTTTGGAAGGCAAAATAATGGGGAATTTTTTGTTGACATTTAAGTCACTATGTCCTAGTCTACCATTTATTCGTAATAATCCATTCTCATCAAGAAAAGGGTTTAACAGCTTTACCTGACTCGTTGCTGGGATTTCACCTAAGGTTCTTAAACTTCTTACTTCTTTTGGGAATTGCTCATTCTGAACATATTTGATTAAGAACCGTTCGGAACTATTCAGCTCCTCAACATCAAGGGGTCCCACTTTTGATGTTTCCTTCCTACACTTCCTAAGGAATCTAAAAATAAAACTTAAAACTCTAATTAATTTAAGATAATTATTAGTGAGATTAAGAAAATCAGTTAAAAAGGTATTGGTTGTGACAGTTAATGATAAAATTTCATTAGAAGGATTCTTCATTTCACAGTCTATGTTCTTTTGAATGTCCTCAGTAGGTAAAGGTCTGGCTGGGAGCACACTGTCCGTATGGATAGAGGGACCATACCACCACATCTTGTTTCGAACCAGGTCCTTCGGGAAAAGTCCGCGGGATACACTATCAGCTGGGTTGTCACTCGACGAGACATGTCTCCACTGGTAGGAACCTGTTAACGCTTGGATCTTGGAAACTCTGTTACCGACGAAACATTTTAATTTATGAGGTTCTGTCTTAATCCATTTCAAAACTATTGTAGAGTCGGAATATAAAATTACTTCGTCAATTGGTGTTTTCAAAGATGCACACACCTTGGTTACTAGTTGTGAAAGCAATAGACAAGCACAGAGTTCTAGCCTCGGTATTGAGATAACTTTAAGAGGAGAAACACGAGACTTACTAGCTATAAGATGAGATGCCACAGAGTTCGTAGTTTTGCTTTCTAAATACACAACTGCTCCATATGCAGATTCTGAAGCGTCTGAAAATCCTCGAAGTATGAATTTAACTGCATTGTCCAGCAAAACGTATCTGTTTATCTTAATTTCTTCCACATGTTTCAACTCGGATACAAATTGTAGCCATTCTGAAGAAAATTTCCCAGGCAAGGGATCATCCCAATTTAATTTTGCTATCCATAATTTCTGAAGAAAAATCTTCGCTTTAGCTATAACTGGGCCAATGAAACCAAGAGGATCGTATAATCTAGCTATGGTGGATAAAACATCACGTTTTGTATAAATCGTCTTTTCAATTATTTCTACCTTGAAACAAAATTTATCTTCTTGAGACTTCCAAATTGTTCCTAACGTTTTAACAGTGTGATCTAAATCTGACGTGAAGTAATGTTCATGATGTTGGTTTGAAGAAGAATTTAAAAGTTCACAGGAATTAGAATGCCATTTATGAAGGTGCATTTTGCAGCTTTGCATCATATCTATGAGTTGTGCTTGGAGTTCTTTAGCCGTTTTTAAATCCTTTGCTCCTGCTACTATATCGTCCATGTAAGAATTGTTTAATACGGCCTCAGCAGCTAATGGAAAAGTTTTCGAATTATCTTCCGCTAATTGTATCAATGTGCGTATGGCCAAAAATGGAGCACTCTTTGTACCGTAAGTAACAGTTTTGAGCCTAAATGTCACAGGAGGCTCATCTAGGCTGGTTTTCCACAAAATTCGTAGTAAATCTCTTTGAGATTCGTCAATTAATATCTGACGGTACATTTTTTTTATGTCCACAGAAAATGCGAATTTGAATTCTCGAAACCTGACCATTATTTCAAATATGTCTTCACGCACAGCACCTGTAAGGAGTAAATCGTTTAAACTGTTACCCAAGGTAGTAGCTGCACTAGCATTGAAGACTACACGAAGTTGAGTTGACGATTTGTCAGGTTTGTACACACCGTGATGTGGCATGTAGTATGTCATTTCATTATCTATTTCATCATTAACCCTTTCCATATGGTCCAAATTTTCATATTCTGATATAAATTCATGATACAAATTTTTCATATTAGGGTCTTTATCCAGTCGCTTAGTTAATTGATTTAGCCTACGGTTTGCTAAAGGTTTTGATTCGCCTAATTTTTCGTTATTTATCGGCATAGTAACAATAAATCTTCCATCTTGATTTCGTTTGTGAGTCTCTTTAAAATGTGATTCACAAAATGCTTCTTCTTTACTTAGAATAGGTTTGTTTTCATTAATATTTTCTATTATCCAAAATTTTTCTATTACATTTTCAATATTTTCATATTGAGTAGCAAGCCCACAATAACTAAGTGAATTATGAGTGTTTTCCACACTCCCGCTTGCTATATAACCAAATACAGTGTTTTGGAATACAAGAGAATTTGACGAGCTACGAATTTGTTCTGCTCTTAAAATATCAAAATATTTTTCTGCGCCCAGGAGGATGTCGACTTTAGAAGGGCAGTCAAATGTTGGATCAGCAAGAATTCCACGGGGAGGTATTTCTAAATTATGTAAATCTAATTTTTTCGATGGAACCATATCCGTTATTCGAGGAACCACTAATAAGTTTATAGATGCAGAAAAAGAACCATTTCCATTAGAAATTATGGCGGAAGCCTGTGATTTTATTGTAGTAATCGTTCCACCTAAACCTGAAACTGGAACATTTATTCTTGTTTTTCTTAAACAAGCACGATTAATAAAATCGGTAGTGACAAAATGAGATTGGCTTCCAGAGTCCAGAACAGCTTTTGCTTTGACATACTGCCCATAAATATTTTGAACCCACACGATAGCGGTTGCTAGAATTGTTGTTTTGGTTTTCGAGAAGAGGCAGGCGGGTGACTCACCGTTCTCTGCATCTCCCCCACTAGAGTTGCTTTGATACTGGACACTGAGGGGTGGCTCTTCAACACTTTTTTTATTTTCTTTTTCGAGGGGAATGTTTCGGTTATCTGGTCTATGCAGCAAATCATGATGTCTCAAGTGACAAAGGCTGCAGTTTCTGGAGTGGCACATTGCAAGTTTGTGGCTTGGGCTGAAACAGTTTATACACAATGCATGTTTTTTGACCAGATCGTAACGTTCTAGAGGGTTTAATTTAATGAACTCATCACACTTCTGGATCGTATGAGATTTTTTGCATACAAAGCATAATGTAGATTTAACCTTTGAAACTAATGCACGAGATTTATTGCTATGAAAATTAATTTTAGGATTTGCAAAATTGTTCTTGCTTTGTATATTTTCTAAAATTTGGCACCTTTTTTGGAGGAAAGTAAGGAAAGTCTCCCATTTTACTAGCTCATTTGAATCTAATGACATTTCAAATTGTTTTTGAGATTCCTTGTCCAATTTATTAAAAACAATATTTATCAAAAATACTTCGCTTAATTTATCCAAATCTAATTTCATTAATTTTAATGATCTCAAAATTTTCTCTATATTGTCAATTAGTAAGCGAAAGTCTTTTGCATTCTCATTATGTAATTTTTGAATATTAAGTAATTCGTTTACATGCGTATTTACTATTAGTCTTTTATTTTCAAATCTAGCTTCAAGAGCCTTAAACAGTGAATCAAAAGAATCATCAATATTTTGTAATTGCTTTGCATTTCCAATTAAACATGATTGTAAATAATGTAATTTGTGAGCTTCAGATAGCTGATTATTACTTGCAACTAACAATGAAAATTGTTTTTTGAAAATACTCCATTCTTCAATTTTACCCGAAAATTTAGGTAGTGAAATTTCTGGCAACTTAATATTTACTTTAGTTACACCAGTAATATCATCAGTTTTATTTAAAGACTTAGAAAGCTTAATAAGACTTACTTCGATTTTCGAGCTTTCTGTTTCGATTTCTTCCAAACTGTCTTCTACGAAATCTATATCCTCATCTTTCACAAGTTTGTAATATTCTGTCCTTAAGTCATTCACACGAGCATTTATATCCTTCAGTTTATTAAACTTGACTTCTAATTCTGTAGGATCAACTTTACCAGTTTTCTCAACGTCAAGCACAAATCCTTCAATCTTTGTCAATTGTGCTTTGAGTCCACCACGCTTTCGATTCAAAACCGTTAGTTCAGCCATAATGAACAATGATTTCAAACAGTTCAAAAATCACTCCGGCAGTCGAGGAGACCAATGTTGGCGCCGAAGCTCAGTTCCAAAAACGAAAGTCAAAAAACATAACTAGCAAATGAAGAGAGCGGACTGTATCTTAATCATATTTATTGCAAAACCAACTAAACCAATACTTCAACGATAAGAAGCATAATTAAATCCCAATGAGGGAGTTTTCACAAAAGCAGGATCGGATCCCCATAGAACCGAACGTCTGCTCTAGGTGACGACAAACTAGCGACTACACCTACTAGCGACAATTTTCGCCAGATGGCGCTCATAAATACAAACAAGAGCTTGCAACGCAGGGGCTCGAACAGTTGATAATGAAAAAACTTATAGTTTTTTAGCCTGTTTTGAAACGCATTTCTCTGATTGAAGTAAATTAATTCGATTAAAAATTTTAAATGTACAAAGATAGTTCACACATTTTTGTGATTTCTCATATATATATATATATATATATATGTGTGTGTGTGTGTGTGTGTGTGTGTGTGTGTGTGTAATATGGGCGAGATTCATTCAAAATCACAACACAGTTTATTTCTGGAAAGAAACATGAAATCCGTACAACAGGCAAACGCCTTTACAACTTCGTGCACACAGACAATGTGCTCCCGCACATACACTTTTCAAGTAGGGATTCCTAAGGTAAAAAGACTACGAATAATCCCTAAGCACAATCATGTGATAAAAAATACCCATGTAAAATTAAAGAATTTCCATTTCTTCCTCACATGTTTAAAAAATTATAAATAGGTTGTTGTGGGTGTGAAATCTACTTTACGAGGTGTTATATATAGGTTAACAATTATTAATTTTTCAGATAATAGGTAATATCTAAAAGTCATTAAATTTTTTTTTTTATAAAGACTGTTAAATGTTTAGTACTATGTGTTATTTGTAAATTTTCAAAGACAAATATAATTACCAGATTTTTTTCAAACAGCTTGTTATTTGTGTGCAAAATGTTACGGATCTGGCTCACTTCAGAATACTTTTAAAAAATTTTACATTAAAAATACGGTTTTAAACAATAAATGAATAATTCAAGCGATAGATGTTTGTAAGAGTTAAATTAGTTTATATGTTCCAGCTTTTATCAATGAAACTGTATTTGGTTTGTGTTGTCTATGAGTGTTTGGAGGTTTTACTTTCCGAATGGTTTCCATGCTTTCACATGACGTTTCTTTTTCTTCTGGCCAGATCTAGTGTTCTCCAATTTTTTCCTGTAACTCAATGTTACTTCTCATCTTCCTTGGAAAACTTCAGAAAAATAAGAAAAAAAGTCAGATATATATTCTTTTTAATTTGTCATTTGTAAAAGGAAATCCTTGTACAAAATTAGAAGCAGCAAATGAAAATCGAATTTATATTCACATTCTGCTTTAACTTTCCTTAATGCTTTACTATATGTCCGTTTATAACGATAAAAAACAAATTTTTATTGATTTGATTTTTTTACTGATTTTGTCGACTAGAATTCTTAATTTCTGTTTACTTCTCTTCCAATATTTTTTATCTTTCAGCATAACACTTCCTTTTTCCACTCAATAACTTCCTGCTATTACTAGCTTATACATTCTCCATTTTTTGTCTTCTTTTTCTATCACACCTTTCTTTTTAAACATATTCATGCACTTTCATAGAATCATTTCTTTGTTTTTTCCTATGTTTAGCTACTCTAGTTTTAAATATTTCCATGATCTTAATAACAAATATAATTAATTAGTAAGACTTTATATAAAAAGAAATCAAAATAATTAATTTAAATCTTTCACAAATTTAAGCTTGCATAACAAAACCCTCTTTTCAATAGTACTTGAGAATAAAATTAATTGCTGAGAACTAAAAAAGACGCTTATGTATACAATGTCACACTTTTTTACACTAATTAACACAATATAACATATTTATTTATTAAATTTAACCATCGAATCATACATCTGAGAACACGTTTTAACCAGGAAATCCAAAACAAGTTGTTATACAGGATTAATAAAATTCTTATCACATAGCGTTACTGTATATGCCTAATTACCATATTAAAAAATATCCATTTATGAAATATAGCTATTCGATATGCTTGAGAACATGCTTCATAAAGTGAATTCAAAAATATTAAATTTCTAAGCCCAATAGCTTTTTTCTAAAATTTAACTTATTTATTTTACTCATTAGAAAATTAAATTAATTGCATATTTGTAACCAGTAAACTTTCAGCAACCCTCTGATATATGACACATGTGACTGGAACTACTGTTCAAATTTGGTCATTGAGTAACTGTTGACATGGAATAGCCGATATATATATATATTTAAATGGTGGGAACGCAAACGGGTGAACGGGATGTAACGAAATTTTGTATATGGGTTATAAGCGAGATGCTCTCACAAATTTTCGAAAAAACATTTTTAGTTCCAAAATGTCCACCAGAGATAGCCTTTTCTGTAGAAACATGAAATTTAACACCATAAACGAAGTAAACGGAATACAGAAACTATATTAATATTTATATTTTAAGACCTTTGATATTCTGTCACACAACTTTGCAGAATAAAGTATTCCTATTGCTTCAAGACGAGATAGTAAAATACTTTTAGTGGACCAACTCTGCTCTTTGATGCCATGGAACTAGTAAATAGACGTACGTAAATAGACGACGACGTCATAAGCTTTCTTAGAAGCATGTGTAAAACAATGCATTTGTATCTTCTTTACTTCCTTTGGAACAGCGTTAGCTAAATTATAGAGAGGAATACTAATATCTTTCAGATTCCTAATTTCACCACACCATTTATTCCATGTAGTGGTTATATTTTAAGAGAGATAATCCTCCCAGTCTTGTCCTAGACACCAAATTTCTTGAATTAAACATTTAATTGTAATTATATAAGGTCCGAGGAACCCAACGGGATTAAAAGTACGACCTATCGCTTGTAGGAGATATCGTTCAATTTTTATTCGTTTTCAAAGAAAACTCTCAAAAAGTTTTTTTTCGAAATAAAACATTTCATCAACGGCATTCCAAGCCACTAACACCTTTTGAGGTAACAAAGTTTGAGAATTAGGCTCAATACATTCACCTACATCTATCCCTACCTTTTTTCCATAATTCGCGTAACTAAGGAATTATTGTGCCACATACGAAGAATCATACTTGCATCCTGAAATATTTTAATACTTTCTATGCTCCTACTAAAAGCTAGCTCTGCATTTTCTTCGCCACTAGCCGAACGATGGCCGAATGGTTAGAGTGCTGGCCTTCGGAACCGGAGTTCGTGGGTTCGAATCCCACTATGGCATGAATGTTCGTAGCCGTTCGGAATCGGCTTTAAGCAGTAGGTCCCGGTCTCATTAGCCCTCGTGTTGCAAAAAGTAGACCGTAGCTCTCCCAAACCAAATCTTCGCCACTAATTAAGTCGTCTACATATAAGGATGTATTTAAAATTTCGCAAATTTTAAGAAAGCTTGCTACATATCTCTTTAGGTGAGGCTTAATAGTTGCAGCCAGTATAAATGGTGATGAACTTACTTCAAACAAGACTCTACAGAGTCTGAACTCTTTGAGCTCTAAAAATCCGATTGAACTAGCAGGGTTATCATCTCAAACTAATCGGGCCACTTCACGGTCTTCTTCGTGTATTTCGATTTGCAAAAACAAAAAAACGCCTGTTTAATGTCCGCTGTTGAAACAATTTGGGTATTGTATAAATCTAATTAAAAGGAAAAGATCGAATTATAAATTTTGTCCAATATATAAACAGTCATTTAAGGTTACTTCTCCTTTGCCATGTAAGGAAGCGTCAAATACAACTCTTAATCTACTTGTGGTTTTATGTGTTCGAATAATTGCATTGCATTATGAGGGAGGTAGGAAGTTGTAGCTTCATCTAAAGTAGTAGATGCAGGTTCTATAATGTTCTCTTTCAAGTAGGTTTCTATTACATCTTTGTATTTTGAGAATAAAACTGGATAATTCTGAAACCTGCATTGTAATCTAGGAAATCTCTTATTTGTAAATTTTCGATTGTTTCTTAATAACTTCGGGCCCTACTCTGGGTGTTACGGTTCGTACTGCAAGTGCGGTATGACGTCACGTTGACATCAGCCACAGCCATCTAAACACAAGGTCTGCGCGCTGATTTTCCAAAAACAGGTCACGTGATCTCTAAAAGGCGGTATTCTATTTATTCTGTGGATGCTTGTTGATTGCTTGCCTATTACTTCTTTTGAAAAAAAACAAAGAAAGAAATTTATGGAAGTAATATAATGTTTGCTTTTATATGTAAGGTAAGTAGCAATTTTGCTACTGTCTCTGTTATTATTTTATGAGCTGCTTTCTAATTAAGTATATCATAAGAACGATGGTAATTCTTAAAGATACTACTCATCAAAGGCATCAAAGGTGATGATGCAACTATACCATATGGGCCGAGCCCGTCAATCCAGAGGCTTTCTGTTAGTAAAAACAAAAATTGACAACGAGCGAAAAATATACACATAAAAGAGCAAAGAGATAGAAGGGTAGAATAGTAAGTTCATAGCACAAAAACTAGGGAGTAGAGAGTTTAGGGATAGTTAAAATAAAATATTTTTGTGACCAGGGACAGCCGTACGAAATACACGGAAATAATAAATTAATATGGTCAAAGATCAATAAAACTTGAAAAATTTGAAAAAATAAAAAAATGTCTTAAAAATATTTAAAATTGCATTAAAAATACGAAGAAGGCATAAAAAATAATAAATATAAAAACATTTTTTATTAATTTAAGTTACTTAAATTTTGTCATCGTCGGGGACAGAACTGTGTATCTACTGTGTACCGAGGAAAACGATGATGCAATGGGACACTACGCCTTTGCCCAACCCTCATAAGTTTCTGGAATAAATTAGGCCTCTTAGACCCCCCCTTCATTAAATAATATACTCCTACAACGAAAGAAAAATAATAATCGAACAAAAACAAAATGCAAACTTTGAACAAATATCAAACTCAAGTTTCTAACCGAAAACACCGGGTGAAAAAATTAAATTGAACTCTGGAAAAATCAAACACTGAAATTTCCTACGCTCAATCGTGTATCTTGGGGCTTATTGAGAATAAGCAGTTCAAGAAAGGATGGACGACTTCTATATTTGAGACTCTTTGGGGATGTTTCGAGACATTTGTAGAATATCATCCCTTTTCCACACATAAACTAAACTTTATGAAAAATTCGAGATAATTTATAACAACATTGATCTTCAAAATTTACTATCCTCTCCGGCGTACCACAGGGATCACTTCTCGGCCCTACTTTATTTAATATTTACATAAATGACATCCCTGTTCATCCTACTACTGAACTAGCGATATACGCAGATGACACAGCGATATTTTCATCGAATAAAAATTATAAATTTGCCGTGACTGCCGTCAACAAACACCTAGTCAAAATTGCTGAGTGGCTAGACAGATGGAAAATTAGGATCAACACTAATAAATGCGAAGCCGCAATGTTTACAGCCAAACAGAGAACAACTTACGTTAATTACAACATATATATCAATAACACTCGTATTCCTTGGTCGGATACTGTTAAATACTTAGGAGTAACGTTAGATAAAAACTTAACTTGGAAGCAACATTTTAAAGCTGTTAGAGATAAATAGAGAAATGCAAAGCGGGCCCTGTATTCCTTAATTTCTCGCCGAAGCAAAATGACTATTCGAAATAAGCTGCTCGTTTACACTTCCTTCCTTCGTCCAATATTTACCTATGCCGCACCAGCGTGGTCGTATGCAGCAGATACTAATATTAAAATGTTAACAGTTATTCAAAATCTAATCTTAAGAGAAATTACTAACTCGCCATGGTACTTTCGCAACGACGAAATCCATGAGGAACTTAAGATTCCTAATATTCCAAAATTTATTTATAATCTTTCCACTAAATTTCATAAGAACTTAAGCAATGAATTAATAAATAATCTTGTCAATTACGACCCCGCTGATGCTAGCAATAGAAGAAGGCCTTTGGCCATTTTCGCCAAAGATCTGTAGCGTTCATCAAATTCCGGCTCTCCCGTACAACAAGCACATGGCACACTCACTCGAGTGGAGTACATGAGACACGCACAAAACCAAAAACTACGCTCGATAGATCAACACTGTTGTATTCCTAGATACATGTACATGAACTTAGATAATTAAATACTAGTTGCAGGTTTAACATCTTTATTACAGTTAGACAGCATAACTAAAGCAACACATACACTAAAAGCAGAAGTACAACCACGTGGTCAAAAAATCATTACAGTTAACTTCACAGTTATCGGCCTTGGGGACCACCACAGTACTCCCCCCCTAGTACCGAAGGTACGAAGAATTATTGTACTTCGTATTGAAACGAACTCGCCTTCCCGAACGGGTAGTAGTAATAGGAGCAGGGTTTGATGGAGCACAATTTGTGGTTTCCGCACTACTTGACAGAGTACTTTTGGGGGTCTCTTCACCAGATGAGGTAACAGGTGGTTCAGAAGGTAATGGAGGTGCCGAGTTAATAGAAGGCTCATCAGCCTCTATATGAAAACAAGGTTTTAGTCTGTCAACACTGATAGTTGTAGGCTTGTTGTTGATGAGCAAAGTGAAATGCTTGATACTTCGCTGCAAAACTTTGTATGGTCCGTCATAGGGCATTTGAAAAGGTCTCTTTACGCCACCATGAAGAACAAACACATGGGAGCAATTTGACAACAGGGGATGGATAAAAGTCACCAGAGTGTTGTGGGCTGATGCTGGAGTTGGAGCGAGGGACTGCATGATGTTCCTCAGTCGCTGTAGAAAATCGGAGGGCTCCTCAGGTGGATTGGCAGATGGTGAGAGAAATTCTGCAGGCAGTCGTAGCGTTGAACCATACACTAGTTCTGATGTTGTGCACTGCAGATCCTCTTTGAAAGCAGATCGCAGTCCAAGTAGGACAAAGGGTAACACTTCTGTCCATCGGTTAGTGTTGTAACACCTGATTGCTTGTTTTAGAGAACGATGTAGTCGCTCCACCATTCCATTGCTGGCGGGATGATATGGCGTTGTTCTGATGTGCTTGAGGCCCAGTAACTTGGTCAGGGAAAAGAACAGAGCTGACTGGAACTGTCTACCCTGATCCGTGGTGATGACGGAAGGTACGCCAAACCGAGAAATCCAATGTGTCACGAATGCACGTGACACAGTTTCAGCAGTGATATCAGGCACAGGGATAGCTTCTGGCCATCTAGTGTACCTGTCAACACATGTGAGAATATACGAGTACCCGTCTGAAGGTGGCAAGGGACCGACCAAATCAATGTGAACATGGTCGAATCTGTGAGCAGGTTTTAAAAATGGCTGAATTGGACTGTGTGTATGCCTGTTAACTTTGGATTGTTGGCAACTAACACAAGAACGAGTCCAAGAGGTGATATCTTTAGAAATAGATGGCCAGACGTAACGGTCGAGCACCAGTTTCTTTGTAGCACGAATACCAGGATGAGATAAGCTGTGAAGAGCATCAAATATTGTCTTTCTATATTCCTTTGGCACAAAAGGTCTCACTTTGTCATTCTCTATGTTACACCAAAGTTTTAAATTTAATGATATTGGTACTGAGTGAAGTTTAAGTGAAGGGTCATCACTGTTTAAAAGGTTCTGAAGCTCAAGGTCTGTTTCTTGTGCCTTTGCTAAGACTTCGAAATTAAATGCATTTGAATTAATTTCCTGGATTCGGGACAATACATCAGCAACTACATTATTTGCTCCAGAAACATGTCTAATGTCCGTGCTAAATTGTGAGATATATGATAAATGTCTATTTTGCCTTGGAGAGGCAGAGTCACTAGGTTTGTTAATGGCAAAAGTAAGTGGGCGGTGATCAGTAAAGATAATAAAATTGTGACCTTCAAGACTGTGCCTAAAATGTTTGACGGAGGAATAAATAGCTAGTAATTCCCTGTCAAATGTGCTATACTTTTTCTCAGCGGAAGTGAGTTTTCGAGAGAAAAATCCAAGGGGCTGGGGGCCATGATCGCTATGGGTTTGTAAAACAGCTCCAATGGCGATGTCCGAAGCATCAACCATTAGAGATAGCCTTTGGCCAGGAGAGTAAAAACTTAAAGACACAGCATGTTTAAGATCAGTTTTGCATTTTTCAAAGGCAGAAGTGGTCTCCTCCGTCCAAGGAATTGGACGTTTGTCATTTCTTTTAGAGTCTTTAAGAAACTCGTTAAGTTTAGATTGAGTGGCGGCAGCATTTGGGAGGAAACGTCTATAAAAATTTAACATTGCCAAGAAACGTCGAAGCTCAGCAACTGTCTGAGGTTTGGGAAATGCGACAATGGCATCTGTTTTACTAGGCAATGGCTGCACTCCAGAAGGGGTAATGAGACACCCGAGAAAAGATACTGAAGATTTCCCTAGAGAGCATTTTGCAGGATTTAGTTTTAACCCATGCTTTTTTAGACGGTCAAAAACTTGGTGTAAGTGATTAATGTGTTCTTCCTCGTTTGATGATGCTATAAGCACATCATCCATGTAAGGTATGCAAAAATCTAAGCCGAATAGTACTTGATGAATATGTCGTTGAAAGGTCTGGCCCGCATTTCTTAAACCAAAAGGCATAAAAAGGAATTCGAAAAGACCGAATGGAGTGGTCACTGCAGTTTTAGGAATATCATCGGGGTGAACAGGAATTTGATGATATGCGTGTGCCAGATCTAAAGTGGAAAAAACTGTTTTACCATGAAACGCCTGCGTACAGTCTTGAATGTTAGGGACTGGATATCTATCAGGGACCGTTACAGAGTTTAATCGCCGATAGTCACCACACGGACGCCACTCACCATTGGCTTTTTTTACCATGTGGAGAGGGCTGGCCCAAGGGCTTTTGGACGGGCGAATTATTCCACGAGACATCAAAAATTCAAATTCCTGCCGTGCCACCTTAAGAAGCTCAGGAGATAAGCGCCGCGGCTTGGAAAAAACTGGTGGCCCTGTAGTTTCTATAAAATGATAAACCTCAGGAGTATGTGTGTTCTGGACAATATGGGATGGATTAATAAGTTCCGGATATGAGCCAAGAAGTTTGTCAAATACGGAAGTGCCCAAAAGAATTGAAATATTCGTATTAGAGGGGCAGATGCTTCGAAACTGCCCACGGGACGAAATTTTTGTCTGAGCATCAATTAAACAATTATTTTTTACATCAACAAGTAGGTTAAAATGTTTTAAAAAATCAATGCCGATAATAGGTTGATTAACATCTGCAATTACAAAAGACCAAGCAAACATACGACGCAGGTTTAGATCGAGCTTAATAAGTTTGGTACCGAAAGTTGGAATCTTAGTGCCATTAGCGGCATACAACATGAGATCGTTTTGCACTTGAGATAAGGTTAGTTTGGATTTTGGAATAACTGATATATCTGCGCCAGTATCGATGAGAAATTGCAATTTGGATGATCTATCGGCCAATATAATACGATTCAGTTGGCGGTCGCTACCTTGGCCTACGGGCGATCGCCACGCAAGTTTTCCGAAGCAAACGAACAAGGGGCCGTACATTTTCTGGCCTTTGATCCAAAATTGGTGTGATAAAAACACATGTTTTGAGAGGGTTCCTTATAACGACGCCTTGCTGACGGACTTCGCTGCCTGTCACGAGAATCACGCCTCCAATCGTGCGAACGACTTCGCCGATGAACAATTGCTTTTAATTCACTGACTTGTTTAGTCAACTGGGCAATTTGCAATTCTAAAGAGTTTTGAGTAGGAGGTTGCGGAGTGGATACTATAACTTCATTGATATGACCCATTGCCATTTCATTGATTTTATCGGCAGCTGCGGCCAACTGAGGAAGCTCATCACTCAGTGCGGCAAGAATACTTTGCATTTGATTTGGGAGCCTGGCCAACCAAAGAGATTTTAATAAGGGTTCGCCTACTGTGTCACCAGCAAGTGATCTCATGCGGCTTAACAGTTGCGAGGGGCGCTGATCACCCAACTCAATGCCCTGTAACAGTTTACGAATTTTGGACTCCTGACTTTCTGAATGAATTTCAATGAGTCGTGTTTTTAAGGCCTTATATTTTTCCGTTAATGGAGGTTGACAAACAATGTCACTGACGGAGCCAAGAATTTCAGGTTCAATTGCCGAAATAACAGTATAAAATTTTGTTTCATCTTGGGTGATACCGGCGATTGTAAATTGGGCTTCGAGCTGAATAAACCATAAAGATGGATTTACTTTCCAAAATGGAGGAGGTTTTACTGACACTTTAGAAACAGTAACAGCAGACTCAGAAAGAGAGGAATCATGTGTGGCCATTTTCGAAGTATATAAGGGAATACAAATAAAATACACACTAATATATATAAAATTACAAAATTATAAAAGAGGCACAGTTTGTAGTTATTCAGGTACAAGTCATGTATAACTTAATATGTAGGCATATGCAATATAAATATCAAAATGAATTATACTGATCACCGAACGCGAAATTTAAATTAACTGATAGTGTGAATGATGCACATTTAGCACGGACTTACCTTGGAAAAAATGTCGCTGATCGTTGGAGGGTCTCACCAAACCAAAAGTTGAAACCAAAAGTGCACACATTTCCGTAAAATCAACTGTAGCACAGGAAATTCATAATTTATGCTGCGTGAAATAAACAGTTACTGTATTAATCGCTACATGCGATAGGTGTTCACTGATTCAATGCATTCACCAAGGTCACCACTTTGTAGCGTTCATCAAATTCCGGCTCTCCCGTACAACAAGCACATGGCACACTCACTCGAGTGGAGTACATGAGACACGCACAAAACCAAAAACTACGCTCGATAGATCAACACTGTTGTATTCCTAGATACATGTACATGAACTTAGATAATTAAATACTAGTTGCAGGTTTAACATCTTTATTACAGTTAGACAGCATAACTAAAGCAACACATACACTAAAAGCAGAAGTACAACCACGTGGTCAAAAAATCATTACAGTTAACTTCACAGTTATCGGCCTTGGGGACCACCACACATCCTTAATAATTTGGGTTGTCTTATATAAAAAATAAATAATAAACCAAAAAAACCTTATAAAATGTTAAAAAATGTAAGAAAAAAAGATTTAAAATACTTAAAACTGGCCATACATCACTTATCGTACGCTAAATTATTTTTATTTCGCGTAATTTCTCCCAATTCTTCCCGTAATGCTCTGCGCTTCCACGTCAAGTTGAAGGCGGAGCTTAATATTTAAATTTGCACATCGCCAAGTCTGCCGTTTTAATACTTTATTTTGCTTATCACGGTATGCAGAGGTGTGGCTTGGTTAGTTTACGCCTTGGCCACCGCTCATCTACTTTGGCTTGTCGTCGGGTTCTATCCCCGGCGAAGACAAAATTTTCAACTCTAAATTAAAATTAATAAAAATTATTTTTTGTAATTGTATAACATTATTTAGGATCTTTTTGGATTTTTAGACTAATCTAATTATTTTTAAAACATGTATTTATATTTTTTCCAAACTTTCCAAATTTTCGTACCCGGACATTACTACTCAGCAAAAAAAACTTGTAATACCAAAAATAAATTAATAAAAAATATTATTATAATTAAACATTATTATTTAGGAATTTTTCAAAATTTTAAGACAGTTTATTTATTTTTAAAACGTATTTTTTTATTATTTTCAAATTTTTTAAAATTTTTTATTTCTACTCATTTTTATTCAAATTTTCGGCTTATTTTGTACGGATGTCACTGGCCACAAAAATATTTATGTTTTACTATCCCTAAACTTTCTACTCTCTAGTTTTGTGTTATGAACTCACGAATCAACCCTTCTATCTCTTTGCTCTTTTATGTGTTTATTTTTCGCTCGTTGTCATTTTTGTGCTTACTGATAGAAGCCTCTGGATTGACGGGCTCGGCCCACAGGGTCCAGTTGCATTACCACCTTTGATGCCTTTGATGTCTTTAGGAATTTTTCCCTCTTTCATTATGACTAGCAACACCTACGTAAGTCGGCTGGTAGAGAAATATAAGATTTGGGTGATATTCACTTTGAAGCCCGTGTCAATCAGAACACTTGTTGTGGGTCTAAATGCGTTAGCAGCGAAATTAAGCCTACTTACGATTTTTTATTCCTTGTTTTTGAGTCACACGCTTTTAGCATAGCTAGTTTCCGGTTTTTTTTTATTATTATTTCAGATATTTAAAAAAATTTTAAAGTTTTAATTTCTTACTTAGAAAATTAGTGTCTTAAGTTAAGTTTAATAAAAGACATAATAATCTTGTATAAATTAAATACCTTTTCATCTTCAATATGAGAAAAATTTTTTACTAAAATTTCTTATGTTTGTTTACATAATCTTTAAAGATTCTTCCTACTGCAACAATTAAAGTATATGTAGCAAGCATAATTAAATTTAATAGTTCACAATACTACAGGTTATTTTTGTTAATATACTGCTAAACGCTACTACCTAAATCTATACCTTTTAAAATAGTTTATCGTATATTTCTTTCTTGATGTTTTCTCTCTAAACCTCCTACTATAATAAATGTCTTGATTAAAATTATGAAGATTTAAATAAAATAATTGGTTAAAGACTATATGAGTTGACAAAGATTTCAATCTTCTACAGAAATGAATTAATAAATTATAAGCAAAGAAGTCTAATTAAAAATCAACGAACAGTGTCTGGTTAAAATTATTCTATAATTAAAGCTAGTAATCAGTGTGTAATTTACATAAAAATAAAAAATAAATTAATTTTTTATCCTTGTCTAAAAGTGTTTTAGAAACCATATTAAACATGTTTTTTTTTTAATCTATTTGAAATATTTTTAAGTATAATGCGAGAAATCTTGACTTAATTTTGCAGATGTATTTCTTCGCATACTAGCAAGAGAGAGTTCAAATGTTCGTTAAAAATTGAAACCTTTCCTGTATTACTGAAAATAATTTTAAATTTTAAATATAATAATAAAATTAAAGAGGAAAAAAGATATTTCAAAATATTAGTTACCATTTACATTGGAAATTATAAGTTATGATCTGTACCAGCACACCACTTTTATTTTATAGTACAGATGTATCGCTCTTACAATGATGAAAGGTATGAGCTCCCCAAAAAATATTTATGTGTTACTATCCCTAAACATTCTACTCTCTAGTTTTGTGAGATCACGAATCAACCCTTCTATCTCTTTGCTCTTTTATGTGTTTATTTTTCGCTCGTTGTCATTTTTGTGCTTACTGATAGAAGCCTCTGGATTGACGGGCTCGGCCCACAGGGTCCAGTTGCATCACCACCTTTGATGCCTTTGATGAAATGAGCTCTTACAATGGTTTAGTGTTTTCGATCGTGAGATTCGTATCTTCGACTCCGAACGGTGCGAACGTGTCTTTGACTGATATAAAACTCTGCAACTGACCCGGTGGCGACTTAACGTGCACCGGAGTGAGCAGCCCGTTCTATGGCACTTCGCTTGCTATCGCATTGTTTTATCGGTTTTGTTACGATGGATTTACTACCGTCGACTTCTAGTGACAGTCGATGAACGAAGACCTTTCTGCTAAGTATCTTTAAAAACAGACATGTGTCGGTTGTGTATTATATGAAGATTTCGGGATATGTATGGCCGTTGGTCTTAAACTGTGTTCATCATAGACTCTTGATTGAGGAAGCCTCTTCTGTGATGGTAATGTGACCGAGCCGTGGAAAATCTGTGATTATTTAGAGTAGTATCTCAACCTTTATTTCCGAGCATTTTTAGCATAATATTAATTTGTAAATATTCGATTTTTTTTTATTTTTTTACCGTATTTTCAGTCTTTGTTACCGTAACTGTAGTATTTAGTAACTTTTGAAAGATGCAATGTAAAATGAAGATTATTTCTAATTTTCTTCTAAGTTTCTTCTTTATTCTTTTATTTTAAATTACTAATGCTGAACAATAGGTTTATCTATTTATTGTCTTGTATTTTTGTTATAATTTTAATGATTCCATCTCTAATAACTGTATTGCAATCTAAAACTTCCGGCATTTATCAAAGCACACAGTGGAAAGTTGTAACATCGTTACCACTGGGCATTCTGCTAATAGCCCAGGTGCATTTTAATAACTTCAATTATTTGATTTCAGTAAACGGCTGTTTTATTTTATTTTATTATTTATTTTTTAACAATCAGTAGATAAAAACTGAAGACTTTAAATACGTATGTTTGATTGAACAGCATTTGGTATAGCATACGGTGAAGCAATCAGGGCTCCTTCTTCTAGTACAATGGCCTTTTCGGAGCACCTGGTCCTGATGGATGTATCTGCAGTTATTAAGATACATAATATGACAAGTTCATAATGATATTTCGCTACTCCAGATGCACGTAAAATATAAAATATAGAGAATGAATAATTAAATTGAATTTGTATTTAGAAAATTGCAAAAGAACTATTAATAATAAAAATGCACAAAAACAATGTAATAAATGTGGATAAATGTGGCTAGATATGATATATAAGAAAAAATAATGACTAAATACTTTTAAAATACAAGTGTTGATAACCATGAATGTGAATTTGAGATAACTATCAGGAAATTTAACAACAAAATTGTAAAGTATATAATAAAGTTATCCCCCCTCCCGTTTAGGTTACTGGAAGCAGATGTTCAAAAACACAGAATACTTTAAAATTAAGTTCCGCCTTTGCTCCGCCCTCATAAGCTTCTGGCATAAATTACGCCTCCGAGGCCCCCCCTCCTTTATTAAATAAAATACCGCTACCACGAAAGAAAAAAAAATATCGAAGAAAAACAAATAGCAAAATTTCGACAAATGTCAAACTCAAGTTTCTAACCAAAAAAACCGGGAGAAAAAATTAAATTCAACTCAGGAAAAATCAAAGACTGAAATATTCTCAGCTCCATCTTCCATCTTGGGGCTTATTGAGAATAAGAAGTTAAAGAAAGAATGAACGACTTCAACATTTGAGGCTCTTTGGGGATGTTTCAAGACATTTATAGAATAATAGCATCCCTTTTTCAACACATTTTTTCGACTAAACTTTATGAAATATTCAAGATAATTTATAACAGCATTGATCTTCCCGCCCATGACTGATAAACAACCCATTAGAACTAATAGCTTATTCTTTTTTTGGTCTCACAACAGTACTTCCTGGGCCAAGCCCTCTAGTACTGGCGTAGCTATTAATGGTAATGCTTCAGTCTATAAGTATTAGTTGGCATGACACTTACAACTTTTTTTTTAATCCCAAATAGATTGCATTTTCTTATACATTTGATTTTTTATTCCTGGTTTTTAAGTCACAAGCTTTTAGCATAGCTAGTTTCCGGATTTTTTCTTATTATTATTTCAGATATTTAAAAAAAATTTAAAGTTTTAATTTCTTACTTAGAAAATTACTGTCTTAAGTTAAGTTTAATAAAAGACATAATAATCTTGTATAAATTAAATACCTTTTCGTCTTCAATATGAGAAAAATATTTTAGTAAAATTTCTTATGTTTGTTTACATAATCTTTAAAGATTCTTCCTACTGCAACAATTAAAGTATATGTAGCAAACATATTTAAATTTAATAAATCACAATACTACAGGTTATTTTTGTTAATATACTGCTAAACGCTACTACCTAAATCTATACCTTGTAAAATAGTTTATCGTATATTTCTTTCTTGATGTTTTCTCTCTTAACCTCCTACTATAATAAATGTCTTGATTAAAATTATGAAGATTTAAATAAAATAATTGGTTAAAGACTATATGAGTTGACAAAGATTTCAATCTTCTACAGAAATGAATTAATAAATTATAAGCTAAGAAGTCTAATTAAAAATCAACGAACAATGTCTGGTTAAAATTATTCTATAATTAAAGCTAGTAATCAGTGTGTAATTTACATAAATAAAAAATAAATTAATTTTTTATCCTTGTCTAAAAGTGTTTTAGAAACCATATTAAACATGTTTTTTTTAATCTATTTGAAATATTTTTAAGTATAATGCGAGAAATTTTGACTTAATTTTGCAGATGTATTTCTTCGCATACTAGCAAGAGAGAGTTCAAATGTTCGTTAAAAATTGAAACCTTTTCCTGTATTACTGAAAATAATTTTAAATTTTAAATATAATAATAAAATTAAAGAGGAAAAAAGATATTTCAAAATATTAGTTACCATTTACATTGGAAATTATAAGTTATGATCTGTACCGGCACACCACTTTTATTTTATAGTAAAGATGTATTGCTCTTACAATGATGAGAGGTATGAACTCTATCAGTTTTCGCATGGAATTGCAACGGTATCAAAAATAGGATTCGTGAGTTCAGGGAATTCGTAAACGAGCGCTTTCCCGATATTGTATTATTACAAGAAACCCATCTCCGACCGGGGGATAAACTCAACATCAAAGACTGCAACCACATACAGGAATGACTACCCTAGTCCAATTCAAGCCATGAGAGGTACCGCTATTATTATTAAACGCACTATTCCCCATCATGTAATTATTCTTCCTTCTCTACAAATTATCAACGCTACTGCTATTAATATTAAAATTAACAACGGATCAGCATTTACCATTATTTCCACATATATTCCACCATCTCTAAATCCGCGCGAAGTACTTGACGATCTCTATGCACTTAGCACAATTAATAATGACATAATTATCTTTGGAGATCTAAACGCTCAGCATAGGGACTGGCATTGTACTTGTAATAACTCTTATGGACAAATGATCACAAACTTTTCTGATAATTCAGACTTTGATATTTTTGCACCTAACGAGCCAACACACCACACTAATAATAGCAGCAGCGATATCGACTTTGCATTAATTAAAGGTATTCCAAATTCTATCACTATCGAAACCGTATGCGACCTCTCCTCAGATCATAATCCCGTTTTATTAAAAATATTTATTAGTAATAACCCTTATACTTTTAGGCCACAAAAATTTATTAATTGGAAGCAATTTAAAGATCATCTAAATTCTAAAAATTTTGACCTCCCTAATATTAATAATACCAATGATTTAGAAAATTTTATCACTAAAATAACTACTGATATTAACGACAGCGTTACTTTTGCTTCCACCATCATTCCTGACACAGACAAACGCCACCACGACAGGCACTTAAAATTACTAATAAATAATCGTAATCGTGCCAGGAAAGCCTGGCAGAGAAATAAAACACCGCTTAATAAGAGAATTTTAAATAATGCACAACAAGATCTCAAATATTATATACACGATAAAGCTAACACCCAATGGGATAATTTTCTAACTTCTCTAGACACCACTGACAATTCCATCTGGAAAGTCGCCAGGCACTTCAAAAATTCCTTCACACCTATTCCTCCACTCAAAGATCCGGTTACAAATGTTATTCAATATACAGCGGAGGAAAAATGTAATTTAATCGGCAGCACGCTTGCTCAAAATTTCACACCTAATCCAGGTTCTGACGTAAACACGACCAATGATGTCAACTTTTCGATTTCTACTATTCAAAATTTTAATTCGCCTAACACTAACGTTCATATTGATTCGGCTACCCTTATCCAAATTATTCGTCATTTACCAAAACGTAAATCCCCTGGAGAAGATAATATCACAAATACTGCTCTCAAGCATCTCCCCATACAATACATTTATTATCTATATAGCATAATTGACCACATATTTTATTTTAACTACTTTCCAAAATGCTGGAAAAATTCTATCGTTGTCCCTATTCCAAAACCTAAAAAGGATCATTCTTCTCCAGATAATTACAGACCAATTAGTTTATTAAACACCCTCAGCAAAATCACTGAAAAATTTATACTTGCAGAAATTAATAAACATCTCGAAAATCGAAACATCATCATTCCATACCAATTTGGTTTTCGCAAGAATCTTTCGGCTCCCCACCAAATTTATCGCATTACTGAACTGTTGACAAAAAATAGATTAAATAAACGTTCAACCGCCGCTGCATTTTTAGATATTGCTCGTGCTTTCGACAAAATCTGGATTGACGCACTCATACACAAACTAGTAAACTATAATTTTTCTAATAACTTAATTAAATTAATTTACTCTTACTTAACGGATCGCACTTTTCAAGTAAAAATTTATACCACCTACTCTTCAAAATTTCCTATCCTCTTCGGCGTTCACAGGGATCACTTCTCGGCCCTACTTTATTTAATATCTATATAAATGACATCCCTGTTCATCCTACTACTGAACTTGCAATTTTCGCAGACGACACAGCAATATTTTCATCTAATAAAAATTATAAATTTGCCGTGACTGCCGTCAACAAACACCTAGTCAAAATTTCTGAGTGGCTAGACAGATGGAAAATTAGGATAAACACTAGTAAATGCGAAGCCGCAATGTTTACAGCCAAACAGAGAACGACTTATGTCAATTACAACATATATATCAAAAACACTCGTATTCCTTGGTCGGATACTGTTAAATATTTAGGAGTAACATTAGATAAAAACTTAACTTGGAAGCAACATTTTAAAGCTGTTAAAGATAAATATAGAAACGCCAAGCGAGCTCTGTATCCCTTAATTGCTCGCCGAAGCAAAATGACTATTAAATATAAGCTGCTCGTTTACACTTCCTTCATTCGTCCAATATTTACCTAAGCCGCACCAGCGTGGTCGTATGCAGCAGATTCTAACATTAAAATATTAACAGTTATTCAAAATTTAATCTTAAGAGAAATCACTAATTCGCCATGGTACTTTCGCAACGACGAAATCCACGAGGAACTTAAGATTCCTAATATTCCAAAATTTATTTATAATCTTTCCACTAAATTTCATAAAAATTTAAGCAATGAATTAATAAATAATCTTGTCAATTACGACCCAACTGATGCTAGCAATAGAAGAAGGCCTCTGGCTATTCTAGCCAAAGATCCTTAATAATTTGTGTTGTCTTTTATAAAAAATAAAAAATAAACCAAAAAAAAAACCTTATAAAATGTTAAAAAATGTAAGAAAAAAGATTTAAAATGCTTAAAACTGGCCATACATCACTTATCGTACTCTAAATTAATTTTATTTCGTGTAATTTCTCCTAATTCTTCCCGTAATGCTCTGCGCTTCCACGTCAAGTTGAAGGCGGAGCTTAATATTTAAATTTGCACATCGCCAAGTCTGCCGTTCTAATACTTTATTTTGCTGTTCACTGTATGCAGAGGCGTGGCTCGGTTAGATAACGCCTTGCCCACCGCTCATCTCCATCGGGTTGTCGTCGGGTTCTATCCTCGGCGAAATAGAAATTTTCAAATCTAAATCAAAATTGCTAAAAATTGTTTCTTGCGATTATTTAATATTATTTAGGCTCTTTTTGGATTTTTAGACTAATTTATTTATTTTTAAAACATGTATTATTATTTTTTCCACTTTTTTAAATCTTTCGTACCCGATCATTACTAAACAAATAAAAATTTATAACGTCAAAAATAAATCAATAAAAATTATTACTATAATTAAATATTATTATTTAGGCCCTTTTCGGATTTTTAAAACAGTTTAATTAATTTTAAAATTTACATATTATTTTTTCCAAAATTTTTTAAAAATTTTGTTTTTACTCACTTTTATTTAAATTTTTTCGGCTTATTTTGTACGGATGTCACTGGCCACAAAAATATTAATGTTTTACTATCCCTAAACTTTCTACTCTCTAGTTTTGTGTTATGAACTCACGAATCAACCCTTCTATCTCTTTGCTCTTTTATGTGTTTATTTTTCGCTCGTTGTCATTTTTGTGCTTACTGATAGAAGCCTCTGGATTGACGGGCTCGGCCCACAGGGTCCAGTTGCATCACCACCTTTGATGCCTTTGATGGTATGAGCTCTTACAATGGTTTAGTGTTTTCGATCGTGAGATTCGTATCTTCGACTCCGAACGGTGCGAACGTGTCTTTGACTGATATAAAACTCTGCAACTGACCCGGTGGCGACTTAACGTGCACCGGAGTGAGCAGCCCGTTCTATGGCACTTCGCTTGCTATCGCATTGTTTTATCGGTTTTGTTACGATGGATTTACTACCGTCGACTTCTAGTGACAGTCGATGAACGAAGACCTTTCTGCTAAGTATCTTTAAAAACCGACATGTGTCGGTTGTGTATTATATGAAGATTTCGGGATATGTATGGCCGTTGGCCTTAAACTGTGTTCATCATAGACTCTTGATTGAGGAAGCCTCTTCTGTGATGGTAATGTGACCGAGCCGTGGAAAATCTGTGATTATTTAGAGTAGTATCTCAACCTTTATTTCCGAGCATTTTTAGCATAATATTAATTTGTAAATATTCGATTTTTTTTTTATTTTTTTTACCGTATTTCCAGTCTTTGTTACCGTAACTGTAGTATTTAGTAACTTTTGAAAGATGCAATGTAAAATGAATATTATTTCTAATTTTCTCGTTTCTTATTTAATCCTTTATTTTAAATTACGCCTCCGAGGCCCCTCCTTTATTAAATAAAATACCGCTACCACGAAAGAAAAAAAAATATCGAAGAAAAACAAATAGCAAAATTTCGACAAATGTCAAACTCAAGTTTCTAACCAAAAAAAACTGGGAGAAAAAATTAAATTCAACTCAGGAAAAATCAAAGACTGAAATTTTATCAGCTCCATCTTCCATCTTGGGGCTTATTGAGAATAAGAAGTTAAAGAAAGAATGAACGACTTCAACATTTGAGACTCTTTGGGGATGTTTCAAGACATTTATAGAATAATAGCATCCCTTTTCAACACATTTTTTCGACTAAACGTTATGAAATATTCAAGATAAGTTATAACAGCATTGATCTTCCCGCCCATGACTGATAAACAACCCATTAGAACTAATAGCTTATTCTTTTTTTGGTCTCACAACAGTACTCCCTGGGCCAAGCCCTCTAGTACTGGCGTAGCTATTAATGGTAATGCTTCAGTCTATAAGTATTAGTTGGCATGACACTTACAACTTTTTTTTTTAATCCCAAATAGATTGCATTTTCTTATACATTTGATTTTTTATTCCTGGTTTTTAAGTCACAAGCTTTTAGCATAGCTAGTTTCCGGATTTTTTCTTATTATTATTTCAGATATTTAAAAAAAAATTAAAGTTTTAATTTCTTACTTAGAAAATTACTGTCTTAAGTTAAGTTTAATGAAAGAGATAATAATCTTGTATAAATTAAATACCTTTTCGTCTTCAATATGAGAAAAATATTTTAGTAAAATTTCTTATGTTTGTTTACATAATCTTTAAAGATTCTTAATACTGCAACAATTAAAGTATATGTAGCAAGCATAATTAAATTTAATAGTTCACAATACTACAGGTTATATTTGTTAATATACTGCTAAACGCTACTACCTAAATCTGTACCTTTTAAAATAGTTTATCGTATATTTCTTTCTTGATGTTTTCTCTCTAAACCTCCTACTATAATAAATGTTTTGATTAAAATTATGAAGATTTAAATAAAATAATTGGTTAAAGACTATATGAGATGACAAAGATTTCAATCTTCTACAGAAATGAATTAATAAATTATAAGCAAAGAAGTCTAATTAAAAATCAACGAACAATGTCTGGTTAAAATTATTCTATAATTAAAGCTCGTAATCAGTGTGTAATTTACATAAAAAATAAAAAATAAATTAATTTTCTATCCTTGTCAAAAAATGTTTTAGAACCATATTAAACATGTTTTTTTTTTTTTTTTAAATCTATTTGAAATATTTTTAAGTATAATGCAAGAAATCTTGACTTAATTTTGCAGATGTATTTCTTTGCTTACTTTCGCTTGCTCTGTGCACGTGCTCTTGTGTTTTCTCCCTGCGGTTCTTCTTCGCTGCCGCTCCGGCGTGTCGGCGTTGTATTTCTTCGGCGGTTTTTTTCTCGCGGTGTTGCTGTTCGCGTAGTGTGCTACGATGAGTGATGTGATGGATGCTTCGGACATTGGGTCCGTAAGCTCCAATACTTCGTGCTCCTCTACCTCATCTGTGAAAGGTGAATTAGCTGGTTATATCAACCAGTTTAACGATGAATTTGATCCTCAGTGGGAATATTACGTCATCATTAAAGATTTGCTGAATTTCGTGGACGAGTTGCTCAACGACAGTTACGCCCATCTTGAGGTAAGACAATCTCTTAATACTGTTTTTAGTGCTGTAAGATGCAATTCTCATATTTTTGATTACTTAGATAATATGTATTTTAAAATGTTTTTCAATGCATTACGTGTTTATATTAATGATCATTTAATTGTATATCATGTTGAAATGATTTGTGGTGAAGACGATACCATTAGAATTATTGAAAAACCTAAAAACCCTAAAAGGAAAAGAAAAAACTCAAATGATAATGTAAATGTTAAAGAAAATAGTGTAATTAATAGAACCAGTACCCCTCTACCAACTAGCAATAGATTTGAAGTTTTAAATAATAATGATGAAATTAATGTAACTAATAATGAAAATGTAAATGATAATATGCAAAATAAAAGTCTAAATAGTAATAAAAATGATAAGTCTAAAGAATCTTTAAAAACTAAATTCCCTTATCAATTATTTGTAGAGATCCCCAAAAATAGCAAAGTTTTACTGCAAAATCTTCATTCCTTATCAAACAAAATTAACTAAGAATAAAATTCAAATTAATACAAACTGCTTAGAATCCTTTAGAAAAATACAAAACTACTTAAAAGAAAGCAAAATCCCGGCCAGGTCCCTAGATCTTAAATCAGAAAAACCTAAACAATTTATTATCCGAGGACTCCCGGTCGATACTGACTTAGAAGATATTAAAGTAGCTCTAAATAATATTAATATAGAACCCCTAAAAATAGCTTACCTAACTAATAGAAAAACAAAAAAGCCAATGCCTCTCTTCTTAATAACTTTAACTTTTAATTCAGCAATAGATAACTTAAATAAAATTAAAACCATAAATTATTTAAGTGTAACTTTTGAAAAGTATAATAACGTAGGTGTCCCTCAGTGCTATAGGTGCCAAGAATTTGGTCATTCTTCCCTAACTTGCAACCTCACCCCTAAATGTCTTAAATGCGGGCAAAATCATCTAGCTAAAGATTGTAAAATAGATCCTTCTAATTTTAAATGCGCGAACTGTGGTGGAAACCACACAGCTAATTATAAAGGTTGTAGGGCCCACCCTTCAAACAAAAACAAAACTGAAAAACCTAAACGTCCCCAAACTTTTATTCCTGCTCCTATCCCAGCCACTAATGCCTGGACTCGAAAGAGCAAATAAAATAGTTACTAGTGCCCCCTCCTCAAGAATTGCTGTCCCTACCTCTCAGTTAATTAAATCCCCAATTAAAGCTAAAAGTTTCAGTGAAGTAGTTAGTAGTAATAATGATAAACCTAAAAATAACAAACCTCAAAGCAAAGTAGCCTCTAGTAGTAATAGTAAAAAATCTAATGAAAATAAAACTAATAATAATAAAAATAAAAGCAATAGTCAAGAAGGTATAGGAGAATTGTTTAAATTAATAGTTGACTTTATGAAAGATTATAATATTAAAGATATAATAAACTTAATTAAAAATGTAGCTAAAATAATGAAAGAGCAAACTGATCCTATTCAAAAACTTCTGATGGCCTTCGAAGTCATCGCAGATTATTTCAACAACCCCCATAATGGATAAATATCAATGTGTCTCTACCCTCAATATTTTATTTTGGAATGCAAACGGCCTCGGTAATAAAATTACCGAACTTAGGAATTATTTAGAAGATTCTGATATAGATATAGTATTAATTCAAGAAACTAAATTAAAACCGGATATTAGGTATAACATTGCTAATTATTTACTTTACCGTAAGGATCGTGCTATGGATGGCAGACACGCTCAGGTTGGCCTTGCCATTTATATTAAAAGATCAATTAATCACTATGCTGTATCTGACCTTGTTTCGGACGTACTTGAATCCAACTCTGTAATGGTTTTGCCTGACAACAATAACAAAATTCTAATAACTAATGCTTATTTTAAAATTGGTAGAGGTTTCCCTAAAGATGATATTCTTAAAATTCTTAATTATTCTAACTCTTCTGTTATGGCTGGTGACTTTAATGCCCGTAACAAAGCCTAGAACTGCTATAGTAATAACAATTACGGCCGAGAGCTTCTAAATTTAGTCACCAATAATACTGATGTTAACCTTCTTTACACCCCCACCCCTACTCATTTTTCTACAGGACGACCCTCCACTATTGACCTTGCTCTCTTCAAAAACGTCCCCTTTAAATGTAATGTTGAAACTCTGGATATTTTTGACTCAGATCATTTGCCAGTTCTTCTGACAATCGATCTGCAGTTGATTACCCAAGTTTCTGAGCCCACCACTTATACTAATTGGCGTCAGTTCCAGGAAACTCTTGCCTCTGCTAAATTATTCTTTCCTAGTATTAGATCTACTAATTGTATAGAAAGTGCTGTAATTAACTTAACTGACACTATTAACGCAGCTAAGAAAAGTTCTTCCCATATTATTAAAAAACCAAAAGTTCATAAATTACCTACCCACATTAAGAATTTAATTCATAATAGAAATGCAGCACGTAAACTTTATCAATATCTTCGTACCCCTTCCTCCAGGCAAGAGTATTTTGTTCTCAAGCGGTGGTCAGAGAAAAGATTCAAACATTTAGACAGAAACAATGGTCAGATTTTATAAGTAACCTTACTACCGAGGACAATTTTTTATGGAAATTTCAGAAGCGTCTGAGGGGTAATGGTTATAACAGCATACCTCCCATCCACAGATTAAATGGTGTAGCATTCGATCCGGCTGGTAAAGCAGAAGCGATCGCGGAAGTATATGAAACTCAATTTGCGCCTAACGAGGATTTAGAAGACGAGGATCACGACCGCCAGGTTATTAGTACAGTAAATAATTTTCTTAGTAACCCTCCAAGTAATGAATTAACTCCGGCTACTATCGCAGAAGTTGCTTTAATTATTAAGAATCTTTAAAATAATAAATCTCCTGGTATAGACGAAATCTCAAATAGATGTATTAAAAATCTACCTCCTAATATATTAATTTATTTAACGGCAATAATTAACTATATGATGAAATTTAAATATTTTCCTAATGCCTGGAAAACTGCAATAGTGTGTCCTATACCCAAACCAAAAGCTAATTTAACTTTTCCTGCTAGTTATCGTCCTATTAGTCTCTTGAGTTGCCTCAGTAAAGTTGCCGAGCGAGTGATATATAACCGCCTCCAATTCTTCCTGCAGGGAAATAATGTGCTAATTCCGGAGCAATTTGGTTTTCGTAACCAGCACAACACCTCTCATCAGCTGCTTCGTGTAGTAGAACTCGCTAGCGAGGGACTACAATCACGCAAGCCAACTGGTGCACTCTTCTTAGACATCGCAAAGGCTTTCGACCGCATCTCGCATGTAGGCCTCATTTACAAACTAATCCAGCTTAAAATGCCTGATGCTTTAATACATTTCTTACACAATTACCTTTGCGATCGTCACTTCACCGTCCGCATACAAAACACTTTCTCCACTTTAAAATCAATAACGGCAGGTGTACAGCAAGGCTCCATTTTAGGTCCCACCCTGTTTAATATTTATATTAATGACATTCCTAGAAATGATTATACTTCTCTAGCCTTGTATGCGGATGACACGGCTATAATTGCTTCAGCCCCACACGTAAACTCTGTTGCTAGCTACATTCAGTCACACCTGGACACTCTGGAAGAATGGTTTATTAAATGGAAAATTAAAGTTAACCCCTCTAAATGTAATGCTATATATTTTACTCGTACTTACAAAACTCCCCCTAGATTATATCTACTCGACGAGGCAATTAACTGGGAAAACTCCGTAAAATACTTAGGTGTTATATTAGATAAAAAACTAACCTGGCGTCCTCACATTACGGAAGTCAAAAATAAAATGATAGGAAAATTAGAAAATTTAAAAATGCTTCTTAATAGTAAATACTTAAATAATAAAATAAAATTCTTTTATATAAAACAATAGTTCTTCCTACCGCTCTTTACGCAGCTCCGGTCTGGTCGTTTGCCGCGAAGTCTAATATGAATTTAATTGAAAGAGTACAAAATAAATTTATGAGGCGTGTAAGAGGTGCACATCGATATTTATCCAATGAAGTAATAAGACGTGATTTCAATATGTTAACGTTCAAACAATCTTGTGTTAAAGCATCCCAAAATATTTACAATAGCCTCAATAGTATTTCCAAATGAAATAATAGCTGAACTTCCGGATTACGATCACAATAGTCCTTCCAAGATACGCCGGCCTCGCGCCGCCTTGATTTCCTGACAATAGATATCTTACCTTAATCTTTTCCTCTCAAATGCTTATTACTTCATCCCCTTCCCCTTTTATGTTGTAACGTAATTGTGTTGTAATATGATGTGATTAAAAAAAAAATTATGTGTACTTTTTATTATGGAGCAGACATTGTACCTAACCGTGTTTGATGTTTTATTTAGATCGTAAGACTCCATCTAGTGTAAAACCTAACTGTGCCTATTAATTATCTATTTTCTTTTCAGGGTATTAATACTTTTGCTTGAGTATTTTTCAGGTACGTGACTACAACCACCAGCCCTTACGTTTTTCTCTTACCCACCTTCTAATGACCGGCATCTAAATTACTCCTTTCTAAATTCATAATATTAATTGTACTTAACAGAGCTCATCTCGCTTACTCTCTACCTTTAGATCGGGGATAAGGCCTTCTGGCTAAGGAGCCCCATAACCGCCCGTAATTATCGGGGAGGCACGTATCTTTTCTGATCTCCTGACTGCTATCCCACGTGCGTGGCCTGGGAGGGACTTTGTCTTGTCCCAGAGTGACACAAGCGTCTACGGGGAGGAACATTCCTAATGGTAGAACTATGAAAATTTTTCCCCTGTCAGTGGTAGGGATTTTCGTAGGGTAAAAGGGATAACTGATCGTATAGCGCATCCAGGCAGGAATATTCCATCCATTTCTCTCGACTGTTGTGCTCATATACTAAATTTATTAGGAAGCTATAAACTATTAGCGGAAAATATCACAATTGAGATCTTTAAGAAATGCGGGAAAAATGTTTCTTAATCCACTTCTATTGGTAAAAATCATAACAAGTATAGAAGAGAAAAAATCCATACGTCTAGATATAAAATATTAATACAAGTTTTTTTTTATATATAGATATATAAAAACGGAAATTGTGACAATAAATTGAGGTGTTTAGGAAATATGTGAAGTTTTATGGACATCCACACTTCGTGAAAGAAAAATATAACTAAGTATAGGAAAGGAAAATTTAGTTTCATTCGTCCATGATTTTATGATCTCTTATCAAAGTTGCAAACTATTATTAACGTTAAAAAATCAAAATGTCACAAAAAATTAGATCTTTTAAGAAATATTATTCAAGAAAATATTAAATATTAATATTATATTAATATTTAATATTAATATATTAATATTATATTAATATTTAATATTAATATTATATTAATATTTAATATTAATGTTATATTAATATTAAATATTAATATTAACTTAAATATTATCATTTACACGTACACATTATTATTATTATTAGCTTCAAAAGTATTAGTTTCATCCCGTCTTTGTGACACTTACATAGCTCCAATCAGGATACAATCATTTTATTATTTAGAAAACCTACTCTATTTCCACCAGAAATTTCTAAATACATTAGATTGTGTTTTATATTTAAAAAAAATGGTTCCTCTTGTCCAAGAATTGCACAAGGTTAAAATCATACACTTATGCTGTTTCATTAAAATGGAGTCCAAACTCTTGTAGATCTTTCAATATTAGTTCTTGGTTTGCTGTAGAGCGCTTCACTCTACCATTTTGCAGCATAATGGTTAATGAGACCGGAATCTACTGCTGAAAGCCGATTCAAAATAGCTACGAAAAGCTATGCCACAGGGGAATTCGAACCCGAGAACTCCGAGGAATAAGGTCAGCGTCCTAACCATTCGGCCATAGTTTTGCATATTAATTATTCTAAACCTGATATTTTTAATACTTTATTGTTTGATTAGCCCTTGGTCTTGGAAACTGAGAAAAACAAATATAAATTTAGTGATTTAAATATGAATCCTGTTTCGATTACAATGAGTAAATGTATCAAAGAGTATTTGCTGGTTTAAAAAGTATGATTTTTAACTTAATTTTTTTTTAATGTTGCATTTGGTTTTAAAATTATAGCTATCAGATAGTTATGTAAATTTGTAATATACCAAAAAGCTGAATTCAACAGGAGACCTCGTAAGCCACTCTGCGAAAACAGCCATTTAGTTTTATTTACAGTATTTACAGGATTTTAATTCATATATACTAATATTAATTAATATATGAATACATACAAAATACAAATATTACAAATATTAATATATATATGAATACAAATATTAATATATATGAATACAAATAACACAAATATTAATCTATACAAAATACAAATATTAGCTAATATGAATACAAATAATACAGATATTAATACATACAAAATACAAATATTAATTTATACAAAATACAAATATTAATTTATACAAAATAAATATATTAATATATACAAAGTACAAATAATAATACAAATATCAATTCTTCAATTCCTATATATAAAATATTTACAGTCGCTTCGAATTTATTATTAATGTTGTAGCAATTTTATTAATTTCATTTGCATTTGGTTTTACCAATGTAAAGTTCTTATGAGCAAGTACACCTGGTTTTTTTTTGTGGCAACAAATCTTTGTGGCTTGATTTTTTTATTTGAAGGCTCTGTACTTGCACTTGCAAAGTTTTCAATGGGATTTCTGTGAGCATCACGGCATAATTGAATACACTGCAATGTATTTTTCATAATTTTTAAAATTTCTTCTTGTTCCGCTGGTGCAGTTGCTTTCAGACCAAGACTCTTTGCTTCGTTCATTAATTTCATAAAATTTTCTTTATATTGATCTAGAGGCAATTCATTGTCATCTGTTAAATTTTTTATATGGGCTTCTTTTTCTTTTGATGTTAAATCTTCACAGATATGCATTTCAGTGTTAACTGGAGAACATTGTGAAACTTCTTTTTTTAGATATTTACTACATATCAAATGAATATGTTTACACATATTCCATTGAACAGCATTATCAATGCAATTGCAAGTAAAATTGTGTAAACAATGATCACAATCTTGGCAAATCAATGTGCACTTTTTTGAGCAATCTGAATTTCTTTTAATGCTATAAAATTCTCCATTTTGTGATGCAGAGCTTACAGTCCACTCGTCTTTACTTGCAGTGACACATAAATCTTCCAAAATTTTACTCGCTTTATGGCGGTGGCGAATTTGGGATATTTTTGATGATATTTTGCCTTTTTCAATGCATATTAATCGATCAAACACTTTGTCTCTAATAAATTTCATGAGACAGAATAAAGTTTTATCAAGGCGCTTTACTTTTTTACCTTGTAAATAAATATACTTTATGGTCCTGTGCATTCTCTCAATATGCATGTTTGTATTTATGCCACTCCATTTTCTATAACAATATGCCCATGCTTCAGGACGCCTGCTATATGTTAGTTCGAAATATTTCCCGAAGTTTTCCAGATCTTTATCCTTTTCAAATATCACAAGGGCCTCTTTCAGCATCATTTTAAAAGCATTTTCGTCGGTCTCACTTAGTAAACACCTTAATATCTTGTACACTTCAGCTTGTTTCTCTTTATTTACAATATGAGAAATTTTCCTGCGCCAGCTTCTATCAACATGCCATGAACATAAAAGTCGTTTTTCCGGTTTATTAAATACTGTCTTCCAAGCAGTATAAAAAGACTCTGCATCATCCGTCATCAGGACTTTTGTTGATATGTCTATGTGCTGTTTAATTGCTTGGAAAGCCACAGTTAAAGCCGAACTGTTTATTTGTTAACTTTATAGAATCCTTGAATTTAACTTTAGCAATTTCCAGTCCTCATTTTCGTAATCAATATCTGATATTTCATTACTATCCATGGAACTAGAACTACTGGCCTAGAGGGCTTGGCCCAGGAAGATCAGAAAACGAGCTCCAGTGCGATGGCTCTAGAACTTTGGACTTTATGCTCACTAACATAATGACTGGACACGCCGACGTAAGTCGGCTGGTAGAGAAATATAAGATTTGGATGATATCCACTTAGAAGTCCGTGTCAATCAGAGCACTTGTTTTGGGTCTAAATACGTTAGCAGCGAAATTAAGCCTACTTACGATTTTTTATTCCTGGTTTTTGAGTCACACGCTGTTAACGTAGCTAGTTTCCGGATTTATTTTTATTATTATTTCAGATATTTAAAAAAAATTTAAAGCTTTAATTTCTTACTTAGAAAATTAGTGTCTTAAGTTAAGTTTAATAAAAGACATAATAATCTTGTATAAATTAAATACCTTTTCGTCTTCAATATGAGAAAAAATTTTTACTAAAATTTCTTATGTTTGTTTACATAATCTTTAAAGATTCTTCCTACTGCAACAATTAAAGTATATGTAGCAAGCGTAATCAAATTTAATAGTTCACAATACTACAGGTTATTTTTGTTAATATACTGCTAAACGCTACTACCTAAATCTATACCTTTTAAAATAGTTTATCGTATATTTCTTTCTTGATGTTTTCTCTCTAAACCTCCTACTATAATAAATGTTTTGATTAAAATTATGAAGATTTAAATAAAATAATTGGTTAAAGACTATATATGAGTTGACAAAGATTTCAATCTTCTACAGAAATGCATTAATAAACTTATAAGCAAAGAAGTCTAATTAAAAATCAACGAACAATGTCTGGTTAAAATTATTCTATAATTAAAGCTAGTAATCAGTGTGTAATTTACATAAAAAATAAAAAATAAATTAATTTTTTATCCTTGTCTAAAAATGTTTTAGAAACCATATTAAACATGTTTTTTTTTTAATCTATTTGAAATATTTTTAAGTATAATGCGAGAAATCTAGACTTAATTTTATGTACCTTACTTAATTTAAGTAAGTAAATCTCTGGTAGAAGTGGACCAAAAACACAAAAAACTCTAACATTAAAGACACTACGCATCAAAGGCTTCAAAGGTGGTGATGCAACTGGACCATATGGGCCGAGACCGTCAATCCAGAAGCTTCTGTTAGTAAGAACAAAAATGAAAACGAGCGAAAAATAAACGCATAAAAGAGCAAAGAGATAGAAGGGTGGAATCGTGAGTTCATGGCACAAAAACTAGAGAGTAGAGAGTTTAGGAATAGAAAAAATAAAATATTTTTGTGGCCAGGGACATCCGTACAAAATACACGAAAATAATGGTCAAAAATAAATAAAACTTGAAAAATTTGAAAAAATAAAAAATAAATGTCTTAAAAATATTTAAACTGCATTAAAAATCCGAAAAAGGCATAAAAAATAATAAATAAATATAAAAACATTTTTTATTAATTTAAATTAAGTTACTTAATTTTTGTCATAGTCGGGGACAGAACTGTGTACCCGAGGAAAAAGATGATGCAATGGGACACTACACCTTTGCCCAATCCTCATAAGTTTCCGGAAACAATTAGGCCTCTTAGGCCCCTCCTTCATTAAATAATATACCCCTACAACGGAAAAAAAAATAATAATCGAACAAAAACAAAATGCAAACTTTGAGCAAAAATCAAACTCAAATTTCTAACCCAAAACACCGGGTGAAAAAATTAAATTCAACCCAGGAAAAATCAAAGACTGAAATTTCTTTCGCTGCTTCCTCCGTCTTGGGGCTTATTAAGAGCAACAGTTCAAGTGAAAATGAACGAATTCAATATGAGATATTTTTGAGGGATGTCTCGAGGTATTCTAAAATAATGTAATCCCCTTCTGACACATAATCTAAACTTTATAAAAAATTTGAAGTAGTTTTAACAACATTGGTCTTTCCGCCCATGATCTATAGATATCCCATCAGAATTAATTGCTTAAATTTTCTTTTTTCAATTCCAAATGGATTGCATTCTCTTATATATTTGATTTATCATTTCTATTCTTCGAATCACAATTTCTTAACATTTTTAGTTTCCGGATTTTGACTATTATTTCTATCAGTTAAAATACACAATTATGTATTTTTTTTTCATGTTTTCTGTCTAAACTTCATATTATAATAAATGTCTATTTAACATGCATGACGTTTAAAATAAACTGCTTGTTTAAAGAATTTATGAGTTGACAAAGATTTCAATGAAAAAATGAAATGAATAAATGAAATGTAATTAATGAAGTCTGATTCGAAATGTGCTGTTAAAGTCTTGTAAATAGTCTTTAATATTTATACCCAGTATTCATTATGAAATATTAAAACATTCTATATCCCACGTATTAAAAGTTGTTCAGTTTTAAAACTATGAATAAAAATATAAAAAATAAATATATTAATATTTTATCCTTGTCTAAAAATGGTAAGGAAACCATTTTAAGAATTGGATCTCCTAAACTATTTGAAATATTTTAAAGAATAATGCGAGAAATTCTGAGTTAATTGTGCAAATGTATTTCCTCATTTAGTAAGTAGCAAGAGAGACTTCAAGTCTTCGTTAAAAATGAAAGCGTTTTTTTTACTACTAAATTTTTTTAAAGCTTTTAATATAAGGATAACGCTAAGGAGAAATAAACTTATTTCCTAACATTAGCTACCATTTACACTGATATTATAACTTTTTTATGTACTGTAGACCATACAACGGGACACCACTTTTATGAAATATATATTTATAAAATTTCACCCTTTAATTTAGCGTATCTCTAGATGAATTCAAAACTTGCTTTTGCAGTATCATTAAAAACCGACGTGTGTCGGTTGTATAATTGTCTCGCATTGTGTGTTTTAAGTTTCTTTTTATTTAAATTTTCGCTTTTTGTGACTTATGGTGGACAAGTGCTGTACCTCTCATCCCTATTACAGAAACCATCTAAATGTTATAAAACTAGATCTAGTACTCCGTAGCAGTGGTATTTTGTTTGGGGCACTTGGGCTTGAGCCGAATCCCCAATGGTGAAGGTGAGATTACTCGTCAAGGTGTGCATCAGTAAATTAAGAACATTTTAGCATGAAGAGAATTTAATGAGAAAATTCGTAGATCTAGTACACCTATATTTTTCGTTGCTTCTATCTTTAAGTAAACCTCTGGGAGAAGTGGGCCAAAAACACAGAAAACTCTAACATTAAAGTAGAAGCATATTATTCTGTTATCAGCATCATTAACAGTAAATGATGTGTACATGTTATCAGTACATGATATGAAATTTTAATGCTAAAAGTAAATGTTTAAAAGAAAACTTCTATAAAACATTTATTTCTTTGTGAATCATAATGAGTTATATAAAACAGAATTAATTATAAAATAAGTTGTTTCAGAGATTTCACTGTTTTTTTTTAATCTTGTTAAAACAACTATATTTAAAATAATTTCGTGTAATTTGTTTTTACATTTGTTTATTTATTATTTTAGAAAACTTTTTTCGAATGTACGGAAACATTATTTATTGTAGAGAATTTTTCGTAATAACAGTACCCAATAAAAATTAATTGATGAAAGTTGGTAAACTATGAAGACACATGGTTTTTACTAAATACATATAAAAATTTTAAAACTACATTATTGCAGATTACATAAAAAATATTTTCTAGATGCATTTGTGCATATTTAACCTAAAAACTGCTTTTAAACACAGATGAGTAAAAGCAGTTTTTACTGATCGCCATGTAATAGCCCAGAAATTCAAAGAAAGAAGCTGTTTGGGTCAAATCGGAGATGGGGTCACTGTAGATAAGACTGTATTGTACTCCTTAGACATTGGAGACCCCCGAGGCAGTGACTCTGGGAGGTGCACAGGAAGTAAAGGGACAATACGGGAGGGCGTGTATCCCTTAGTCCATCCTAGCCGAAAAAGGGGGGTAGGAAAATTCTCTCAACGCTTTCGGAACAAACGAAGTAAAATTCTAGCGTATTTTTTGGAGACTTTTTTCCTCCGATGCGTTCCACTCGGAGGGTTAAAACTTCAACTGACCCCTTCTGCACTACACGATGGGAATCTTTACTGCGATGTAAGTACATCCGTACCTCGACCCTTCGTACCGGAAAAATTTCGCCTCAAAATATTTGACCATTTTCACGGTCTCTCTCACCCTGGCATCAGAGCTTCCGTAAAACTTATTACGGCTCGTTACGTGTGGCCTAATATGAAGCGGGATATTGCTACATGGGTTCGTGAGTGTGTAACGTGCTAGCAGGTCAAAGTTACTCGACATACGAAACCTCCAATCGGCACAATTTTACAACCCGATGCTAGATTCGATCATCTACACGTGGATATCGTAGGACCTTTGCCCGTGTCAGAGAGAATGTCTTATCTTCTTACGATCGTGGATCAATTTACTCGATGGCCTGAGGCGATCCCTATGCCAGATATGACTGCCGACACAGTTTGTCGATCTCTAATATCTCAATGGATTGCACGCTTCGGCGTACCATCGACCATCATGACCGATCAAGGCAAGCAGTTTCAGTCATCCTTATTTAAACAGCTGACGGAACTATTAGGTACTACAAGAATCCGCACCACAGCCTATCATCCGGCATCCAACGGTTTAGTAGAGCGTCTACATCGCCAACTTAAAGGAGCCCTTACCGCCCATGTTTCTCAAGTACACACGCAGTGGACTCAAGTTCTACCTTTTATCCTACTTAGTCTACGTTCAGTAGTTAAGGAAGATATTGGAACTTGTTGTGCAGAGCTCGTCTACGGCACTCCGTTTACCAGGCGATCTAATTATCAATACGACATCGATCAACTATGATATGCCTACCTACATCGCACAGTTACGTTCAATCATGCAATCTCTTAATCCTTCACCAACCAGTTCCCACAATTTACAGAAAGTTTTCGTTCACCCGCAGTTGAACACATGCTCGCATGTATTTCTTAGAGTGGATAAAGTAAAGCCGCACTAACCCCAAATTATACAGGACCTCATAAAGTTCTTCGCAGACTATCGCGAACTTTCAAAATTGACCTCAACGGAAAACCAACAGCAGTAACAATCGAACGTGAAAAACCTGCATTTGTTTCAAATTCCTTTTTTCCAGACCCACCAAAGCAGCAAGAACTGCCGACACCCCAACGGAAGAAGGAACCAAAGAAGGTCCATTTCATTCTACCGTAAAGTTGAATCGCTCGTCCCTCACTGGGGGGATGCTCCTGTGGCGTCATTCTTCAATGCAAACGACTTTCACCATGGTCGCATCTTCTGCTGTGTGACATGCAAATTTCCTGAGGGAAGAAGACGCCAAAGACTTTCCCGACAAGTATAAATACCCAGCACGAACCGCTGGTAGCGCGGCGGTTAGAAGTGGCTAGTTTGTTTTGCAAACGCTGATGTAAATATCTTGTAAAATAAAAGTCATAGTTAAGTCGTATGGTCTTTTTTTCCACTTTAAGGTAAAGATATTGCTAACATCTGAAAATCTTTTAACGCATTTTGATGAAAAGAAATCTATAATCTTAGCATGTGAGACCTTACAATATGGTATTTGAGCAGTATTAAGTCATCAGCTTGAAGGAGGAGCAGAATCTCCTATTGCATGCTATTCAAGGACTATAGATCCTACATAAAGACGTTACGCTCAAATAAATAAAGAGGCACTAGCCATAATTCAAGGTGTAAAGAAATTTCACAATTAGTTGTATGGTCATGAATTTGAAATTCGTACTAACCACAAACCGTTATTAGGGTTGCTTGCTCCAAATAAGATGGTCTATAACAGTGTTTCTCAACCTTTTAGTATTCACGGCCCAATTTTCAATCATAATTTTCATCGCGCCCCCCTCCCCACCGCGTACAATAAAATGTATACAATAATAATGTATTTTGAGCATTAAGGCGCTAAACCTGCACTACAACCTTAATTTTAAACTTTGCAAATTACCAAGAATACGGAAATGTATTGACATTTTGCAACACTGATACTCAGCATTGAAAAAACAATAATCCTATGCCTTTTTATTGCTCTTGCGTCCCGCCATGTCGGGCATTCTCACGGTTTCGCGAGAAGTTTCGATTTGTCTGGAATTTGTCTGGTCAGCTTAAAAGTTAGGAGCGTGCGCAGATGTGAACAAATGTTTTCTCATAGGGAGAAGGAGAAAGTTCTATGACGCCAATTTCAATTCCAGACAATCTCATTCGAGTCGATCCTTCTTATCGCTATTGAATCTATTCTTAATGTGTATGTTATATATATTTTCGTGTAATTGCAATTCACGGTATTAAATATTCACGGCAGCAGACTTATGCAGAATCATGGATAAATTTTTAAGCGGGCGTAAGCGAGCATTAGACGATAGACAAGCATCAACAAGTACACAGACGAGCGTGGTTCCGAAAATAAAATCAAGAAAATATTCTCAAGAATACTTAAATTTTGGGTTCACTAGTACTGAAGTAAATGAAGAAGAAAGGCCCCTGTGTATCATTTGCTCAAAAATGTTGGCGGCAGACAGCATGAAACCTAATAAACTTAAACGACATTTGGAAACGCTTCATAGTGAGTACGTAAACAAACCCAGAGAATTCTTCGAATTAAAATTAAAATCATATGAAAAGCAAAAATCATTGTTTAAAAAAACTTTGTCTGTGAATGAAAAAGCTTTAATTGCCTCTTACAAACTTTCATATAAAATAGCCAGATGTAAAAAGCCTCACACCATTGGTGAAGAGCTTATTTTGCCAGCCGCAATTGAGATTGTAGAAATTATGTTTGGAGATAATTTTGCAAAACAATTGCAGTCTATACCTGTTTCAAATGATACTGTTGCCCGTCGAATTGCTGATATAGCTGAAGATGTAGAGTGTCAGCTTTTGTCGAAGTTGCGTGACAAATTGTTTTCAATACAACTCGATGAGGCAACAGATAGTAATAAAGATGCTCATTTCATTGCCTATGTTAGATTTTGTGATGATTTGTCAGTAGTAGAAGAATTATTTTTCCTGCAAACCAATAGAACTCAAAGCAACAGCACTCGCATTATTTGCTATCTTAAATGATTTTATGAACGAGGCAAACATATAATGGAAAAATTGCGTCGGAATATGCACCGATGGTGCTCGTTCTATGTCCGGAAGATTCCAAAGTATTCAAGCACTTGTGAAACAAAAATCGCCACAGTGCGTCTGGACACATTGCATGATCCACAGAGAAGCTTTGGCTTCCAAAGAAATGAGTCCTGGTTTGAATACTGTGTTAACTACGGTTGTAACCGTAGTAAATTATATAAAAATGAGACCCCTGAAATCAAGAATCTTTTCCGCACTTTGTAAAGACATGGGTGCAGTACATTCAGCGTTACTATTTTATTGCGAGGCAAGATGGTTATCACGAGGGAAATTTTTGCAACGTGTTTATGAATTAAAAGAAGAAATCGCCGTTTTCCTAGAAGAGGAAAACAGACCGGAAGCTGAGAATTTTCGCGATAGTTTATTTGTGATGAAATTGAGCTACATGGTCGACATATTCGAGAAATTAAATAACTTGAATCTTCATCTGCAAGGAGCAAATACACATATATTGGATACGAGTGATAAAGTTAATGCTTTTTGTAGGAAATTGGAATTGTGGAGCAGAAATTTAAAGCAAGAAAACTTAACAATGTTTGCAAATTTGAATGATTGTATTAAAACTTACAAGGCTGAAGAACAACATGTAAAAGTTGTTTTTGCAACCATTGAAAATCATTTAGCAATGCTAGCAAAGAATTTTAAAAAGTACTTTCTTGCTGACGACAAACTGATATCAAGTTACAAGTGGGTGAGGGATCCATTTCAAAATACTCCCGAAGGACTCTCAATTGAAGAGGAAGAAACCTTCATAGACTTCACGGCAAGCGGCGAAACCAAAAGACAATTTAGTAATAAATCACTCTTTGAATTTTGGGCAGGAGTGGATGATGAGTTTTCTGCACTAAAAACAGGGGCATTTCGCATTCTACTACCATTTTCAACATCTTACCTTTGTGAAACTGGATTTTCTGCGGTGGCTTCTTTGAAGACAAAATATAGATCTCAGCTAAATATAGAAAAAGAACTGAGAGTGTCTACTTCTAATATTAAACCCTTCTTTCGAAAAACTTTGCTCTGAAAGACAGGGCCAAGGAAGTCACTAATAATTATTAAATTTGTTTTTAATTCAGTAAGTTGTTTTAATTTAATAAGTTAATTATTAAATATGTCGAAATGTATTTTGTTTTGTATGTGTGTGTGTGTTCTTTCCTTTCAGTCACTTAATCAATTTTTTTAAATAACATTTTCTCTTGGATATGCTCGCGCCCCCCCATTAGTGTGCTCGCGCCCCCCTAGGGGGGCGCGCCCCACAGGTTGAGAATCACTGGTCTATAATGTTAAGTGATTACGATTATGACCCAGTTTACAAGCGTGGAAAAACAATATCCGATACTGATGGGCTAAGTCGCTTGCCTCAACCATTTATCTCTAAGGATGAGGAAGTGCCAATGGAAATTCTTTTATTAGAAGCCCTGAAGAAACCTCTGCTGAAAGCTACAGATGTAGAGAAATTTACAGCTCATGATCCTATATTATCATGAGTCATTAGCTAGGCACGGTGGAGATGGCCAGATGAAAATCCTTCGAAAGAATTTGATCCATTTTTCTCAAGTAAATTAGAACTGTCCGTGCGTAAAGGATCCTGCTTTCGGGCTCAAGAGTCATCATTCCTACAATAATACAACCTGATATTCTTAATGTTCTACATAATACTCATGAAGGTATAGTGCGAACGAAGGCACTTGCTCGAAGTTATGTTTGGTGGCCAGGATTAGACAAGGTATTAGAAACTCTTGTTAATTCTTGTGATTTATGTCAACAAAACAGGAACTCGCCATCAAAAACTAACCAGATATGGGAAAAGGCAAAAACTCCATGGCCCAGATTGCACATAGATTATGCTGGTCCATTTCAGAATTCATTATTTTTTATTATTGTGGACTCATACTCTAAATGGCTGGAAGTAGTAAAAGTTCCTTCCGCTGATACCTCATCTTCTATTAAGACTCCAAGAAGATTATTTAGTATTCATGGAATACCTGATGTTATTGTTTTAGACAATGTAACTGCGTTTACCTCAACTGAATTCCAAGAATATTTAGAACGAATGGTATAAGATTCATTTCAATTGCTCCTAGACATCCATCTTCTAATGGGCAAGCCGAGCGTACGGTGCAGACAACGAAAAATGCACTAAAGAGGATAATTACTGGAAATTGGTCATATAGACTCTCTTTGTTTCTATTAGCACAACATACAATTCCGAACTTCTCTACAGGTGTTTCACCAGCGGAATTATTAATGAATCGACATTTGGGATTTACTCTTCACAAGAAATGGGTTCCTGCAACCATAATAGAAGTACTTGGCTTAACTATATATTTTGTTAGAACCAATGATGGTTTAGTTTGGAAAAAAAATGTTGACCAACTGAGACCTCGACATGTTGCAGAATCTTATACATTCCAAGATGAAAGTGGTAGTCGAGTAATAAGTCCTCCTATTCCATTAACAGAACCAAGGCGTTCCCAATATCAGATTCCTGATGAAGAAATACAAGTGCATGCACCCGTAGAAAATCAGGACTTTATGCAGTCAGAAGAGTTAACAAGACCAACTCACACGAGTCCAGATTTTATGTACCTGTTGCACAACCTAAAGACCCACCACCGCTGTCATCTCCAAGACCAGTTAGAACAGAACTCCTGTATGGCTAAAAGACTATAAGACTTAGTGGGGAGGGATATTATATATCCAAAGTTTGTAATGTCAGTATGGCAACAACTATTTTTCACTGGTTAGCATGGCAACAGTTTTTGTACTGTTGTTCCAAAAATGTACGTAGCGATTGCCGTTGCTATTATGTCCGTTATGGTTAATTTAATAAAATGTGTGTCGTAACTTCAGTTGCAAGTTAATTATTCACATTGACATAGAACATAAAACACACTTTAATAACAAAACATTTGAACCATTCCAGAGTAGCGAACTTAAAAATTAACATCATTCTTATGATATGCTTAATTAAAAAGCAGCTAAAAGAATAGGAGATACGATAGCAAAATTGCTACTTATCTTTCTTATAATAGTAATTTATTATTTCTTATAATAGCGTTATTTTACTTCCATAAAGTTCTTTTTTTTTTCAAAAGCAGTAATCGGCAAGTATTCAACAAGCATCAGCAGAAATACCCGATCACGTGACCGGTTTTCGGAAAATCAGTGTGCAGGCCTTGTGTTTAGATGACTGTGTCCTGTTTTAAATAGCCGTCATCAGCAAATTTTCCCACAAAACCATTTTATTAATTTTATTGATTTACATTGCTTTTTTACTTTTTACCTGTGTTGACTCTTTTAAAGTTCTTAGCGACATATTTTATCTCTCCGTTTTTACACCTTATTACTATTTATAACTTTGGCATACAACTGAAAATGAATGTTTTTAGTTGTCAATTGTTTTTTAATAATTATTAATAATTTTGGTCTTAGTGTCCATTTAATTACAAATATTTTTGTTTATACATTTTGGAATTTTTTTCTGTTTTGGCTTAGTATGTATTTACTGGGTCTTGGAATGTTTAATATCTATCTGATTAACTAACCAACCACCAAATAACAAACAATTACCGGCAGTTTATTTAGTCTTACTATTCAAATTCTTGCAAGACAGATTTTCACTTAATATATATATGAATGTTTTATCCAGTTTTCGTTAGCCACAAAGTATTTCAACATCACTCTTAAAATATATATTTATTTAAACGACAATTTCTCTAAATGTATGGAGTTGGAGTTTGATTTTCAGAAGTTTTTACCTACTATTTACAGCTTTTAACAGCTTGAAGTATTCATGCGAAATTTTAAGAGTACTCATTTGTTTGTAAAAATATAGTATTCAAATTATTTTAATAACGACAATTTTCAATACTCTAATTAAAGTGCTCTTTCGAATACAAGTCATAAATTTTAAGAAATCAGCTCCTTGTGTTTTTGAATGAGAATGCAGAAAAAAATTCTATCATGTTATTAGCATATATATTCTAGAGATTTGAATGTTTTGATTTAAAACTGTGATTTAGTTTCAAGCAGTTTTTCTCGCGTATATTATGTTTCTACAGAATTTCAATTTAATTTTACTTAAAAGAGCAGAAAAAATAGAATTGGACTTTCTTTTGATGGTTCATTTAATGGATCCTTTGAAAAGAAAATTTGTAAATATTTTTTCAGGTTTCAAATAAGTGTTTAATTAAAATGAAGTTAAAGGAATGAAGTGAAGAGGAATTTTCTGTTTGAAATTCTTTATTCAGAAATGATTAAGGATTCTTATAAAGGAATATAAGCAGAAGGAATATGTTGAAATACTTCACGAAGTTTTGATGCTTTTGTCTCATTTAATTATCTCCAGCACTATTTTTTTTACCTTTAATTCATCATGAACTCAGGAATAAATTTAAGTTTTGTTTTCTGGAGTTTTATATTCAAAATGAAATTATGGATATAGGGGTACGTTAAATTATATATACGTTTTAGTTTTTTATGCACAGAAGTAAATTAATTATTTATATGCAAAAAGTAAATTAAAAAAATATAATTTTATATTATAAAATCTTTGTTTTCATAGTGCTGGTTTTGGTTGAGAATGAAAACTCAAATAGTTTGGAAGGTGTAGTGCCTGGCGCCCTCTGTGGGTTGAACGGATTGCTAACTTGGGAGAGAGGAGGAGGAGAACCGTGCGTGAAAGCCATGTGTGAGGGTCTTGTCCGAGTCCTTAGCTGAATGATTTTAATTTCTTCGTATAATTAATTTTTGATGTCCTAGTGTATATTTGTACGCTGTAAATATTCTCTGTGTCGTCTGAATAAACGGATATATAAAGGAGTGCTCAGGATGGAATAATTTTGAGAAGTGGTTTTGAATCTTCTGAAGCGGACAATGGGTATATAAATTTACCAATCGCAGGAAATTCGATACTACAGAAGGATATAAAGTCTGACAAAGATACAAATTATCTAGAAAAATGTTAAATTGGGAGTTTGGTTAAGGAAATGAATCTTAATCTGTATTTCAAAATATAAATTTTTAACTATTCTTAATGTGCCCATAAATAATGCTGTTACACAAACTTGAACTAATTCATGTCACATATTAACATAAAAAAAAAACATTGTTTTATGCCATATATGTTATTATATATATATATATATATATATATATATATATATATATATATATATATATATATATATATATATATATATATGCTGTAATATATGATAGAACAAGCATTTTGTTTAACAATAAACTTTTTTCGTAAAAATGAAGCTAAGCAATGACATTCTTTAAAAATGTTCTTGGAGTATTTTATATTAATTTCCTTACTATGTTACTGCACGTTTAACATTTATATTAAAACAGGACTGAATATAAATTTTCTCTTGTTTAATACAATTTGTATGAAAAATTATTTAAATTTGAACAATGTTTTAAAATGTTTTTTCGATGTATTTATTACACATGCTGTAACTCGACAAAATATCAGACTTTTAGACCAGTGTACCTAGTTTCATATCAAAACTTTCTTAACAATTTATGTTCTGATATTTCGAAGAAATTTTGATAAAGAATCTGAAATATTCCGAAATAATAAATAAAAGGTGAAAAATATGAAATTTACTAAATTGATTTTTATACTTTTAAACTCGGAAGTAAGAAAACTATATTGAGATGGAATAAAATAAACATATGATTACGAAAATTAGATTTCATCATGAATATATGAGTCCAGCTTAACTATTAAGTGATTTAAAAAAGATCGCATTTTGTATTTTGGGTCCAATTTTACTATTTGGATGTATGATTATACGCTTTAAGATTGAAATATACATGCTCCGTCCCCAACTGTTGGAAGGACTGTATGGGGAACCATTTTCTCTTTTATATTTATAAATATAGTTCCAATTTACAATTATGCTGAACAAAAGATATTCGTTTTAATCTTTACTCGCTTTGAATTTTGCTAAACCTAACTTATCATGAATCCAATATGGATACCTCTATTCATTCCAGGTCCAACCGCTTCATAAATTCGAGGACAAACGGACAGATAACTTAGGCTATTATCATATAGCGGATAAAAAATTTTTTTTCCTTGGAAGGGGGAGATATGTACTGATGTACTTTCCTACGATAAACAGCCCGTGCACATGCAGCTGTGGTCTAAATTTATAAGAATGTAGAAGCAGCTGTGGATTTTGAGTTTTAACGGGGGACTCCTGTGGAGGAGTTATAGCTGATGGAGTGGCACAATTGTAATGGTCAAGACAGACAGGGAAACAACCGTGAGATATGGGGTATTGGCTAGGCCAGGGGTAGGCAACGCGGCTCCCGCGGGCGCCATGGCGCCCCCGATCGATTTTTAATGCGCCCTCACTGGACTAATATAAATGTAGGATAGCCAGAGCGATTTACTTACTCTTGTCAAACGGCGATATACAGCAAGTAGTCAGTTGAGTTTAGGATTGTGCATATATTACCAGTTTGCTAACCTTGAGCGTATCTAAAAACACGCACTTATTTTTTGTTAGTGTGTGATCCTATTTTGAATAGACCACGCGTAGACCGTGCATTTAAAACTACCAAGTAATCCGAAATAATTATTTTCTTTCAAAACCCTTCATGGATGAATGTAAAAGAAAATGGACATATTATTTTAACGATGAATGGGAACATCTTTATTGTTTCGTTGATTACAAAGGGAAGTGTATTTGTTTGTTGTGTAATAATAGTGTTGCGATTCCCAAGAATAGTAATATATTGAACGACATTTTAAGACCGTTCATACCAATTTTGATAGTGACTGTCCAATGAACTTTGAAATTAGAAGAAAAAAAATTATTTTTTTTAAAATCTTCAATAACTAACCAAAGTTTTTTTTTACTAAACCACTGCAACAACATAAAGCAGCAACGATCGCGTCATATATTGCATTTGCTAGTTAAGAATAAAAAAACCATTTACGGATGAAAACTTAGTGAAAGAAGTCTTGTTAGAAGTTGCTGATTCACATTTTAAAGAAATTTTTAAAAAAAAGAAATAGTTTCAGCTATAAACACGTTGCAATTATCATCACGAACTGTTACTAGAAGAATTGAAGTAATTGCGGAGAATTTGGAGGCAGAATTAGCAAAGGAAATGAAAAATTGTATTTTCTTTTCGCTACAGATGGATGAATCGACAGATGTGACAAATATATCACAATTAGCAATTTGCGTGAAGATGTATTTTCTGATTTTACAACAAAAGAAGAATTCCTTAAAGTTCTGCCATTAAAGGAAAGTACCAGAGGAGAAGATATCTTTTCTACTTTTAAAAAGTATATAACAGATGTAAAATTACCTGTACAAAAGTTATCGTCATATACAACAGACGGGGCACTAGCGATGACTGGTAAGAAACAAGGATTTATTGCCTTATGTAGACAGGATTCCTTATTCCGTAAATATATTTCTTATCATTGCCTCATACATCAGGAAATGTTATGCGCAAAAACAATCGGTTTTCAACACGTATTTACGATAGTAACAAAAATTATTAATTCCATAAGATCGGGAGCTATGCAACACAGATTGTTTAATTACTTTTAGAAGATGAGGACGTTCAGTTCCCAGATCTTCTTTTACATACTGAAGTGAGGTGGCTGAGCAAAGGTAAAATACTTGAGTGGTTTATCATGTTTTTGCCACAAATAAAGGAATTTATTGCATAAAGAGGCGAATTTTACGAGCAATTAGAAAATAAGGATTCTGACAGATATAACGGCAAAGTTGAATTAATTAAATTTAAAAATACAAGTTAAAAATCAGCATATCGCTGACATGATTAGTGCAGTAAATGCATTCAAATGCAAGTTAGTGTTGTTGAAATCCCATCTACTGAAAAAATCATTATCACATTTCCCAAATATAAAATATACTGTTGACAATTTAAATTTGAATAATGAAAATTTTACTGCTATATCATATTTAGAAATTATAGTTAAGCTAATAGAAGTGTTTTCTTCTAGATTTGAAGATTTTGCAGTATTAGAACCCGTTCTAAGATTTTTCATAAATCCATTCAATGTTACTGAAGATGATGTCCTTGAAATAGTTTCAGTGTATTTCGAGCTTCATAATATCGAAGACCTAGAATTAGAAATAATAAACTTGCAAAGTGATTTTATTTTAAAAGCGCATAGTAATGATAAAATGTTTTGGAACTTAGTCGATGAAAATAAGTATCCTATTTTAAGGAAATGTGCGCTAAAAATTTATTCATATTGTGCAACAACATACAATTGCTAGTCTTTGTTCTCAAATATGAAATATTTGAAATCAAAATACCGAACAAAGCTTAATGACTCACATTTAGATAATTGCTTAAGGACCGGGAACTCTAAATATATCCCCAATTATAAGAAATTAGCTGAAAATATGGACACCCAAGTTTCACACTGAATTATATGTATCATTATGTATGACACCAACAAAATAAAGTTATAAAAAATCTTTTTTTTTTAATGCCGATTTACACCTGGTGATTATCTGTAAAATATGCGCCCTCGGTGATTTTCAAATTTAGTATTACGCCCTTAAGGACAAATAGGTTGCCGACCCCTGGGCTAGGCAATAATGTCAATTTTCACCAAAGGGGGCATTTTAACACCCTGCACACCCGAAGAGGATGAAGATGTGGGGAAATGTCACTAACAAGTGATTGGAAAAGAGAAAAAAGGGGCGTTGAGACAAAGAGTAAAGCTGTGAAGAGTCGAGGTCGGAAGATAGAGGGAACGGTTGTATCCAAATCCCGTGAGCAAGCCAGAGATCCTGGGCTATCAATATTTGGCTGATCCCGCATTCGACATAGTGATTACCGTTACACCAGTACTGACATTCAGCCTACTAGAGCTCCGTCCTGCTTCCCTGTGAATGCCTGGAGGTAAACCAACTTAATATTCATTATTGATACCTGGGTTTCATAATATTTTGATTACGGAATCAATTTTAAAATATTGATGGATATTAAAACAAAATAATGAATGTCATGTCATGTATTAATCAAATCATATATAAATATGTAAATAATATATATACTAAATGTTTTAGTTTAAATACAAGGCATTTACTTTTAATTCTATAGAGCAGGGGTCGGCAACCTGTTTGTCCTTAAGGGCGCAATACTAAATTTGAAAATCACCGAGGGCTCATATTTTACAGATAATCAACAGGTATAAATAAGCATTAAAAAACAGATTTTTTATAACTTTATTTTGTTGGTGTCATACTTATGTATGATACATATAATTCAGTGTGAAACTTGGGTGTCCATATTTTCAGCTAATTTCTTATAATTGGGGATATATTTAGAATTCTTAAACAATTATCTAAATGTGAATCATTAAGCTTTGTTCGGTATTTTGATTTCAAATATTTCATATTTGAGAACAAAGACTCGCAATTGTATGTTGTTGCACAATATGAATAAATTTTTAGCACACATTTCCTTAAAATAGGATACTTATTTCCATCGACTAAGTTCCAAAACATTTTATCATTACTATGCGCTTTTAAAATAATATCACTTTGCAAGTTTATTATTTCTAATTCTAGGTCTTCGATATTATGAAGCTCAAAATACACTGAAACTATTTCAAGGACATCATCTTCAGTAACATTGAATGGATTTATGAAAAATCTTAGAACGTGTTCTAATGTTGCAAAATCTTCTAGAAGAAAACTCTTCTATTAGCTTATCTATAATTTCTAAATATGATGTAGCAGTAAAATTTTCATTATTCAAATTTAAACTCTCAACAGTATATTTTATATTTGGGAAATGTGATAATGATTTTTTCAATAGATGGGATTTCAACAACACTAACTTGCATTTGAATGCATTTACTGCACTAATCATGTCAGCGATATTCTGATTTTTTTCCTTTTTTTTTAAATTTAATTCATTCAACTTTGCCGTTATATCTATCAGAAATCCGAGGTCGATTAGCCAATCCTTATTTTCTAATTGCTTGTAAAATTCGCCTCTTAATGTAATAAATTCTTTTATTTGTGGCAAAAGCATGATAAACCGCTCAAGTATTTTACCTCTGATCAGCCACCTCACTTCAGTATGTAAAAGAAGATCTGTGAACTGAAAGTCCTCATCTTCGAAAAGTAATTTAAACAATCTGTGTTGCATAGCTCCCGAACTTATGGAATTAATAATTTTTGTTACTATCGTAAATACGTGTTGAAAACCGATTGTTTTTGCGCAAAACATTTCCTGATGTATAAGGCAATGATAAGAAATAAATTTAGGGAATAAGGTCTACATAAGGCAATAAATCCCTTTTTCTTACCAGTCATCGTTGGTGCCCCCCCCGTCTGTTGTAATTGACGATATCTTTTGTAAAGGTAATTTTACATCTGTTATATACTTTTTAAAAGTAGAAAAGATATCTTCTCCTCTGGTGTTTCCCTTTAATGGCAGAACTTTAAGGAATTCTTCTTTTGTTGTAAAATCAGAAAATACCATCTTCACGTAAATTGCTAATTGTGATATATTTGTCACGTCGATTCATCGATCTGTAGCGAAAAGAAAATACAATTTTTCATTTCCTTTGCTAATTCTGCCTCCAAATTCTCCACAATTACTTCAATTCTTCTAGTAACAGTTCGTGCTGATAATTGCAACGTGTTTATAGCTGAAACTATTTCTTTTTTCTTTTTAAATTCTTCAAAAAGTGAATCAGCAGCTTCTAACAAGGCTTCTTTCACTAATTCTCCATCTGCAAATGGTTTTTTATTCTTAGCTAGCAAATGCGATATTTTATATGACGCGATCGTTGCTGCTTTATGTTGTTGCAGTGGTTTAGTAAAAAAAACTTTGCTGGTTAGTTATTGAAGATTTTAAAGAAATAATTTTTTTTCTTCTAATTTCAGAGTTCATTGGATAGTCAATATAAAATTGGTATGAACGGTCTTAAAATGTCGTTCAATATTACTTTTCTTGGGAATTGCAACACTATTATTGCACAACAAACAAATACACTTCCCTTTGTAATCAACAAAACAATATAGATTCCCATTCATCGTTAAAATATGTTCTTTTTCTTTTACATTTATCCATGAAGGGTTTTGAAAGAAAAGAATTATTTCGGAATACTTGGTAATTTTAAATGCACGGTCTACGCGTGGTCTATTCGAAAACGATCACACACTAACAAAAAATATGTGAGTGTTATTAGATATGCTCAAGGTTAGCAAACTGCTAATCTATGCACAATTCTAAACTCAATTGATTACTTGCTGTATATAGCCGTTTGACAAGAGTAAGTAAATCGCTCTATCTTATATTATACATTTACATTAGTCCAGCGAAGGCGCATTAAAAGTCGGTCGGGGGCGCCATGGCACCCGCGGGCGCCGCGTTGCCTACTCCTGCTATAGAGTATATTTTACTGTATTTTCCCTTCGATGTATGAACACTGGTGTATGTGTTGTAAGTACCTTACAACATCAATATTAGCCAAAAACTGTTCGACGTCAGTGGCTCAGTTATGCTATAGAACAGGGTGCAAAGCTCACAGCCGGCGCAGCAGTATTTATTTCGAAGTTTGTTAATCTGCCTACAGGAGACTCAGTCTTGTTGGTTCGTATGTTAGAAGACCAATAATTTGCATTCCTCTCACGCCTGCGCATAAGTAAAATAGAGTTTGGCACAGAGGTCAATGTACGGATTTTACTAAGATAATTATATGAAAATAATGTGGAACACGTTCTTAACGTAAAACGTCACTCAACGGCATGAGATTTCCCCTAGCATACTGGTGTGGGCAAGCATTTTGCTGGATGGCCTCACAGACCTCCACATCTTTGAATTGAGATCTGTCAGTGTTACAAGGTACAGAAACGAATTACGTGAACCTCATGTTCACATGAATTCACATTTAGGGATGATTATGCTCCTATCACAGTGAGGTCATGGTGGACGACTTCCTTCAAAGTGAAGATATCTAGCTCATGCAGTAGCCTGCTTACTCCCCTGATCTTAATCCTATAGAGCATAAGTGGAATATGCTCGGAAGACAACTTCCAGATCTTCCGCACTTACCAATCTCCAATCAGAATTTAAATGAGAGCTCACCATGACGCTTGGAACTCATTGACGCTCCAGTTGCTCAAAATCGAATAGCAAATTTCAAACATTGTTGAGCTGCACATGTAGATGTCAAAGACGACCAGACACCATTATTAAATTTGCTTTTTAAATTTGCTCGGGAGTTTCTAGAGATCACCTCTGAAGTCGGTATTGGTGAGCTGGAAAGGTGTTTTAGTTGACACCCTTTACTAAACTTCGAGCTGAATAAGCCCGTTCGCAATCTGACTTATCACAAGTTTCCAGCATTTATGCAAATGTGTAAAAAGCAAATGTGGATATAAGCACGAAAGCACGTGCTTGCTCTCTCTCTTTTTTTTAATTGCTGCTGTTTGTAAGTGCGTAGTAGGTATGAGAAGAAATAAAGTGTATTTTTTATTTTTAAGACGTTTTGAACTTTAATAGGCCCAAGTCACATACCATGCATTCACCACTGCTATTATATTAGCCTTCAGAGAGCTAATTAAAAGAAATATCGTCTGACAAATAAGGTTATGGGCCCAGGCTCAGTGAATTGCAGTATGTGACTGAACACTGGAGTATAGAGGTCGACGAAGCTTATTTAACTGAAAGTCTAACTTTTTACTAGAAGTTTTCCCGAGAAGAAAATTTAAGTATACCGGATTCTAAGCATGAATGACGCCGGGGAGGCCAACTTTAGGATACGACCTTTAGAAGATTCGAATTTCCCGCAGTGGAGTAAAGAAATTAAAGTGATACTTCTTGAACGGAACTTGTGGGAGATTGTTACGGAAAAGGAGGTTGAACCGGACGTAAAAGATTTAAAGTTGGTAAATGACTTTAAAATAAGAAAAAATAAGGCGTTCGCTACGATTTTTATGAACGTTAGCAACGGTCTACGCCCGATAATAGAAAATGTAGAAGACCCAGTGCTAGCATGGAAGAAATTAAAAGACTACTTTCAGCCCGATTCGAGAGCAAGGACAATGGCACTCAAAAATGAATTTTATAATCTTCGTCCAGAACCACAAGAAAAAATAGCCATCTATGGAAGCAAACTTGAAAGAATTGCAGAACAACTTCAAGAATGCGGACACCCCATAGACGAACAAGATAAATGTTTTCAAATTTTGCGTTTTCTACCTGATGAAATGGAGAATGTGGTACAAAACATCTACCGCTGGGAGGAAAAGAACTTTAAATTTGGAAACGTATTGGATGAGTTGATTCGAGAGGAGGGAAGACTCCAACAAAGGCAAGCTGACCGGCCAACTACTACATACGCTGCAACCACAGGAAAGCAAGGATACAAGAGCAATCTCGTGTGTTTCCATTGCAAGAGAAAAGGACATTTCCACAGAGACTGTCCGTTGCGAAGGAAGGAAAAGGGGAGACAACCCAGGCCAGAGAAAGAGCGAGGTAATTCTGCTTCAAGGTCACGAAGTGGGGAGAGTTTTTTAATGGAGGTATTGACAACTGAGATGAAACAACAACCTTGGATTTTTGATACAGCGGCAACTTCTCATTTTTGCAATTCAAGGGAGATGTTCCTGGACGATTTCGTCACCCTTAACAACCAGGTTTTGACTGGAGCAGTGGATGGTCAGACCACAGCCATCAAAGGAAAAGGTACTGTAAAATTAATTTTTGGTCATGTTGAATTATCACTCAGAAATGTAATGTATACACCTAAGTTACGTAGGAATTTAATCTCAGGACCTTGTATTGACCAAAAGGGTGCTAAATTTGTAGGTAGTACTGGAAAAATAGATATTTTTAGGAAAAATGGGAAGTTGTTATGTTCTGCCAAATTGCATAATGGACTTTATTATTTATTTCCTGAGAAATGTGATGACTATAATGATCCTCAAACTAAGAATGTACATAATGTGAATGAAATGTGTAATTTAAATGTAAAACCTAATCTTAAATCATGTATCAAAACTAAAAAGGGGAAACGAGTAAAAAGCATAAAGTTTGCCAATGAAAGTTTAGCCGAATGGCACGCAAGACTTGCCCACATAAACGTGAATGCAATAGTAAGAATAAGTAAAATTAAATGTGTACACGGTTTACCCGAGCTTAAAGGCTCAGTTCGTGATTGTAGGGCCTGTAAGGAAACCAAATTTAATCGTGTTAGCTTTAAACCCATTAACAGAACTTTTACCCGAAAACCGCTTGAATTGGTACACACTGATTTGTGTGGTCCGTTGCCGACTACATCTATCCATGGGCATAGATATTTTATGACTATAATTGATGATTTCTCAAGAAAAGAATTCTGTTTTCCTTTAAAATCTAAATCAGAAGTATTAGAGACTTTTGTTAAATTTCAAAAACGTGCAGAAAGATTCTTAGATAGTAAAATAAAAAATGTTCGTTTGGATAATGATCTAGAATACGTAAATAACGAATTCAAGCAGTATTGCGATAATCTCGGGATTAAACATGAACTAATGAATGTATATACCCCAGAACAGAATGGAATCGCGGAAAGATTTAATTATACCGCTATGGATGGCGTTAAAGTGTTGTTACGTGATAGTGGGTTAAACGCAGGATTTTGGTCTGAAGCATTACTACACTTTGTCTATAGCTGGAACCGAGTATGTCATAAGCAAAATAAGACCCCTTTCGAACTATATGGGGGGAAACAACCATCTCTAAATATGAAACCTTTCGGTATCCAAGCCTACATAGGTATCCCCAAAAACTTAAGGAAGAAATTTGACCCGAGAGCAAAACCAGGAATTTTAGTGGGTTACGCACTTCGAACGAAAGGATATCGCATTTGGAACCCAGAAACGCGAAAATTAATAGAAACAATAAATGTTAGGTTTGAAAACAAATTTCCCGAAGAAGAAAAACCTCAGCCTGAAATATTTAAGGAAAGTGACCTGGACCTCCAAACCTTCAAAATTACTCGAAGTAGTACTACCGAAACAGATTCTGAAGATGAATATCAAGACTGTCCAGACACATCACCCGAACTCGATTCAGACCCAGAGGGGGTAGTATTGGAACCTGACGGATACTACGACGAAATACCGAAACCTGAAGGGGAAGAAAGAGTAGTAAAGTGGATAAGGAAGGTACCCCGCGAAAAGGGTGTAAATGATATTTACTATACAGTGGAAAACATGAAAACCAGATTGAGATCGCTGGGGGAAATAAAACAGTATTGCAAGAAAAATAATATAAAGTTTCAGAGTGAACTATTTGATTTTTCACGACAGAATAAATTTAGTGGCGTCGTAAGTGGGGACCAAACACCAGAAGCCAGTATTTCATGTCGAGACTTCAACCCCTTTACAGATCATGATTCTGAATGACTAGAGGGGAAAATTCCATCTTGTTATCTACATGCCGTGAAAACACCACAAAGAAAGGAATGGATAAAAGCAATGCAGAAGGAACTAGAAATGATGAAGCAAAGAAAAGTATGGGATTTAATACCTAAACCCGATAATGCTAAAATTCTAGGTTCCAGATGGGTCTTTAACATAAAAAGGAACGCGCAAGGGAAAATAGAAAGATACAAGGCGAGACTGGTAGCACAAGGTAATCGTCAAAAAAGGGGAGAAACCTATGAAGAGGTATTCAGTCCTGTCATTAATTTTAGTATCATTAGATTTTTCTTTACACTGTTAGTTGGTCATAACAAATGGTTTAATCTGCAATGCGATGTCCAGTGTGCATATTTGTACGCTCCATTAAAAGAGTACATCCTAATGAGACAGCCTCCTGGTTTCGAAACAGATGAAAAATATGTATGTAAGCTAAATAAGGCAATATATGGTCTACATCAATCTGGAAGGGAGTGGTTCTTTGAAATTAATTGTAAATTAAAAGAATTAGGTTTTGAAAAGTTTTCGTGGTGTAATTGCGCGTACAAATTTGGTAGAAACGTTGTACTTTTACTGTACGTAGATGACATTGTGATTTTTGGTAGAAGCGAAGCAGATGCAAATAAAGCTGTTAAATTACTAAAAAGGTATTTTGATTTGAAGGTTCTAGGGAAAACAATACGATTGTTAGGGGTAAATTTTGTAGAAAATGATGGAGGAATCTTTATAGATCAATATGATTACATTGAAAGGATGTGCAAAATATATGAAGAATTCCATTACCCAATAACATCACTTCCCGTAACAAAAGGAACTGTGTATAGTAAGAAACAATGCCCAAAAACGCAAGTTGAAAAGGCAGAGATGGAAAAAATTCCATATAGAAATCTTATAGGTTGTCTTGCATTTTTAGCAAGCAGAACTAGGCCGGACATAGCCTATGCTACAAATATATTTTCTCAATTCCAGCAAGAACCAGGCATGGTTCATTGGCAAGGATTGCTAAAATTGCTAGGTTATGTAAAGCATACACAATCCCTTAAATTAAATATTTCAAATCCTAAAGAATTAAAATTGATAGCCTATTCAGACGCTGACTACGCGAACAATAAAGATGATCGTACTTCCATGGGAGGGCAGATAATTTTTTTAGGTAAAGTCCCTATCGAATGGAGGAGTTTTTAAACAAAAAGCGATTGCACTCTCCACAATGGAGGCAGAATTTCTGGCTTTAACCGAGGCAGCTAAGGAATTAGTCTGGATTAGTAGAATTATAAGTGAATGTAAAGAATCAAAGCTGATCACCCAAGATATAGCAGATAATGTATTAATGGTTGATAATCAAGCTAGTATTGACTTTGTAAAATCTCCTATCGAAAACCACAGAACAAAGCATATAGACGTGAAATTATTTTTCGTAAGAGATCTTGTATATAAAAAGATGTTTAGTTTAAAGTATGTACAAAGTAAATTTAATTTAGCTGATGTTTTCACGAAGCCCCTAACTAAACTTGAGTTACAAAAATTCAAAGATCAGACATTCACTAATATGTAATATGGACATTTTCTTTAAGAATTGAAACTCAAAAGTATTATTTTTTTTAAATAAGGTCATGTGAGATGGTTCAAGTTGAACTAAAATGTTTTTGTTTTTCTAAATATAACTTCAGTATAAAAGTAATGTTGTAAGTAAAGTCTTTTTTTGAGTTGTTAAATGTACATTACATGTAAACCTGAAAAAATGATGTGTGTTTTTTTTTATGCTACTGTAAATTGATGTAAATGTTTTCACCTTTGTTATAAATATTAAGGCAGTCGTACAAAATTTGTAAGTTACAAAGTACAAAGTTTGTACAAAGTTTGTAAGCTATTAGCAGAGAGTTTATTCTATAGTGCAAAACATGCTGTACATTTGTTATTTTAGTTAAGTTGATATGAAATGTTTACTCCTGTTATTCAAAGTATTTCATTCCTTTGGTATAAAATGTTGATTAGAGAGTGCTGGTAGCAAAGTACTTGTGTTCCCAAAGGAAAGGTTGATTTTTTTTGTAACTTTTGTGTACGCGCATGAGGATGAAAAGAAAGGGGGGCAAATGTCAGCAAAATAGTATGCTCACCTTATTTAAGGGTTATATTCTTTCCATCCGAATGCACGTGCATAAACCGTTGATTAAGAGTGTAATCGGATTGCGAACACTGCGAGCTGAATAAGCCCGTTCGCAATTTGACTTATCACAAGTTTCCAGCATTTATGCAAATGTGTAAAAAGCAAATGTGGATATAAGCACGAAAGCACGTGCTTGCTCTCTCTCTTTTTTTTAATTGCTGCTGTTTGTAAGTGCGTAGTAGGTATGAGAAGAAATAAAGTGTATTTTTTATTTTTAAGACGTTTTGAACTTTAATAGGCCCAAGTCACATACCATGCATTCACCACTGCTATTATATTAGCCTTCAGAGAGCTAATTAAAAGAAATATCGTCTGACAAAATGTTTAGTAGTTATAATGTTTTTTTTTTTTTTTTTTTTTTTTTTTTTGTATTCTATTAAGTCATTTTAATAGGCATTTGTTATGTAATATTTTATTGAATACTCAGTTAGATGCCATCTCGCAACATATTAGAAATGAGAAAAAGAGGAATTCTTGTAAGGCAGTCTTAGGTTATTAAAGGTACTTGAGCTTTTATGAAGATTAGCATAAATCTCCGAAATTATAAACACATATAGAGCGTCTCACCAACATTACGTGGAATAGGTTTGAGTGATGCTTGAATGTTTCTTCTTTATACGTACCCTAGAAACTAAAGGAAAAACTAAAAATTTCTGGTTCATTCTGTTTAAGATTTTTTATAAACTGAAATAGGGAAATAAAAGTGCATTACAAATGTATAAATATTGTTGACGATATGATCGTTTCTAATATCACCTTGTAAAAATGCTAAACTGCAACATTCCTCCACAGACTTACTTATATTTTTGTAGTTAGTAAACTAAACATTTCCTTTAATAAGAAATTTTAGCTTGCAATGTGATATCTGACACTTTTAATCATAGTTTGAAAATTCTGAATTCATGAAAATGAAAGAATAGAATATTTTTACTGAAAAACAAAGCCGAGAGAGTAGTCTGAAAGTGACTTTTACTTAATTTTTCGAATTACTATTTCCTTACTTGAGGGTTTCTTCTTTAGACATTTTTTTCTAGATTTTTGAGTCTTACTTAAAATTACAATTAAAAAAGAACATGAAAATTGAAACTTCCATTAACAGGTTAAGTATAATGTCATTATACTTTACCTGTTAATGGAAGTAGTTTCATCTTTTATATATTTACTGTAAAAAAATTCGACATTTAAAGAAAATTATACACATACTTCGCTAGAAGATGAAACTCACATTAAATTAAACATTTCTTTCTTAAGTCAATCAATAAATCACAATTTCACTTCAATTTAAAGAGAAAAAAGGAAATATATGTACAATATAATGTCATAAGAAATTTTCTCTTAGGGTGGAAACAGTTGTATTAGGAAGCCAAATTTTTTGCATTTATCATTAAATGAGATTTTAATTATGTCTAAGAGTATATCATTTTTAAAGGATTAGACAGACACAATTAAAATGCATAGTATATAAAATAAAATTCAATATTTAATTATTTCCTTAATTTTAGATAATTTTGGATCAATTAAACTTCAAATATCTTTTTATCTTATTTCGGATGATAAGCTTACTGCAGTTACGAAATAAACAAATAAACATTTTACTCTATAATTTAAGTAATTTGCTTAGGTAAGTCTTAAATTCATTAAAAATGATAAGGAAATTTATTCTTATTTCATCAAAAATAAGCTAAATTAAAAGAAAATTACAACCATCATAATGTAATGCTCTTTCATTAAGCTGTGTGATGCGACAAATCATTAGCATTATTAGATTCTAAAATTTCTGAAGTTATCTTAAAATGTATTAACTTGCAGTGTTAAAAACGTAAGTTTCATCAATTCCTTGCCTTAATTTGCTTCTTAAGCAATAAATTTATGAATTAGAGGGGTTATTTTAGTGATCTAAAATTAATTTAGATGAAGAAAATATCATTATTCTACCCGAAAGAGAAAAAGAATGAAATTGTTTTTCTGATGAAATATTTAGAGGTATTTCCAAATACAAATAACTAGATATTTGCAAAGAAAAAAACTGAAAACAACAAATAATTTGTTAGGATTTAGAATATTTTAATAAAATTCACAAATTTATCTCGCTTTTTAAATATATATTTCATTTGTAGTTTAATTTGATAAAAAATGGCTGTGCTAATTCATGGTAAGGAACATAATTAAGATAGCATTGTATGTAATCAGCAGTATGCATTAGTGCATCATGTTAATATTTATGTAAAAACAAGTATTTTATTAATAACCTTGACGATATTTAAATAAGGTGAAGTGAGGAAAGTGCGTTATTTGAGGTGCAAAGTTAAACTTCGACCAATTGTAAACATTGGTTGGTTGGTTGGTTGTGCTTTCTTGGAGCAAGATCCAAGCAAGGATATACTGCGCCAAACAAAGATTGAAGTTTTAAACAAAGTATGTAAGTATATTTATAATTTAAAAGCACAAGTAACTATGAGTCAAATATTCAAAAGATAGAATACAAGTAAAAAACGACGTAAAGATTGATATTAAAACTTTTTATATTAAACAAGGTTAAAAACGCCAATGCGGATGAGAAATTCAAATAGCTTTGGGCGGGGGGTTTCAAACAAAAGTTAGCTCAAACTGGGATTTAAAGCTTAAAATGTATATCGTAATAATCGAGTAAAAGCCGTGCATGAAGTTAAAATGTGATTAATAGTGAGATGAGTATGACAGAAAGAACACTGTGGAGTAGGCTCAGCCAATATTAGATGTTTATGTGAGTCTAGTATGACCGATGCGAAGACGAGTCAAGATGACATCCACCTTGCGATTTGGAAAGCATGGCAAAAGGAGATCGATGGCCTAAGGAAGTGAAGCTTGTTTTGAGATTCCAACTCCCATTCGGATCCTAGCGGTCGTTAGTGCTAAAGGAAATTGCTTTTTTTGGTGTCACTATAAGACAGAGCACCAGTGTAAAGAGTAGTTGCCTGTCTCGCGAAGGTGTCGACTCTTTCGTTACCAGAAATGCCAACGTGACTAGGAACCCAACAGAGAAGTATGTTAAATCCTCTACGGGAAAGTTTTCTGTGAAACTAGATAGCCAGAGAAGTGTAGCTGTAAATATTGGAATCAGATTACAGGCTCTACAAGACACTCATTGAGTCATAGTATATTATAAAGAATCTTTTACTGCTGGAAGAAATATACCTTAAAACTTAATATATGGCAATTACTTCGGCTGTAAATATGAAGAAAAAAAGGACGAAGACTTTAGGTAAAAGATCCAGAGTCGCTACAATAAGCAAAACCAGCATAATCTTGAGAATTTGAACCGTCAGTATAGATGTCCTCATAGTTGGGATATTTAGACAAAGAAACTGAATAGTTGTTGGTAGATATAATTGTCCACGATTTCTTTTACAAAGTCCTTAAAGGGTTGAAGATAATGAATATTATGGTTCACCCAGAGTGGTGTTTCAAATAAGAGGCGAGGTGAAATATCAACGTCAACAAACTGAGTGTCTTCAAGAGTTCTCCGAATTCTAAAACCAAATGAAGGAATAGAATGTGGGCGATTAGAATAAAGTTGATCCAGATGAGTATCTAAAATAATTTTTCTCAATGGGTGCGAATGATGGGAAAGGATAAAAAAGTAGATGTTAAGTGATATTTTATGACGAATATAATGTAGAGATGGTTCGTGACAAGTTAGAAGAGGGCTGTGAATGGGTGAAGTTTTAAAAGCACCGGAACAGATCTGAAGAGCGGAATGATGTACCGTGTCTAGCTTTCTTAAAGCAGACTCGTGATAAGAGCCATAAACACAGCAAGCATAATCCATTTTTGACCGAATAACAGCACAATATATTCGAAGCATGGCATCACGGTCGGTTACATATTTTCTGAGATTACATTGCAGCAATCCAAGATATTTCTGCCCGCAATGTCACAGAATCAAAAATCATCAACTCATGTCGAAGAGCTCTTAGTAGTTTATCCGCAAATGGTAAGAATGTGGTATTGCCATGGATACTAGCACAGTTGGAATATCTGGGAATGAATTAGTTGATAAATTAGCCAACGAGGAACAAAAATTTCCAAGTAGATACTGGTGATGTACCATTTACATCAATAAAAATAATAATAAAAAATACTACAAAGAAAATTTATGATGTTAAATTAGTTTTAGAGATAAAGGAATCAAAGGCATTCTATTCGTAAAAACCCAGATTTTCCAAGATCCATCGCTGTTGTTGCATTGTCTGAAGTCCGATCCAGATTGCCATGCCAAACACCTTTACCGCATAAACATCTATAATAGCCACCCTGTGCACTCTGTGCAACCAAATTTTGAAATAAACAATGACCGATTTGCAATGTTTCCATCTTTAAAAGAAGAAAACCTCTACAATCGATCCTAGAAGGCAAGAGAGATCACGCAGTCAATACCCAGAGATCGATTTTTTTTTGTTTTTAATGTTTTTAATATTTTATAGTTCATGTTTTAATGTTCTTGTTTTTTATTGTAGTTTTTATGAAGTGTGTTACTATTTTATCTATTTGTAATTATTTAATATAGCTCCAATACATACATCTGTGATGTATGGAAGCCAATGATGCAGAATCAAGAGCTTCTGAATAAAAAAGAACCCATCACCTACATTATATTTTATGCCATCACAATGGCATTCGTTGATCATGATATTTCTTTATTTTGACGTGATTTAAAAATACGTTGTTTTGCGTAGTCTTGGAGAACTTTCGGGTCACAATATTTACTTTCTCCTGGTAATAAGTCTATTGGGAAATTATTCTTGATTTCAGAGATATAACTATACAATAATTTAAAAGCAGATTTACCGGTGGATATATTGGGAGTCCAATTAATTTCTCGTTAAGTTAAAAAAAAATTGTCCCAATCTCGTTGATTAATTTTCTGACATTTAGTACTAATAGATGGAGTTAGGATTCTATTTATTCTTTTAACTTGACTATTTGCTTGTGGTCGTTGATTGAAGGTTAAAGTGTACTTAATCTTTCTAGAAGTACAGAGGTTTTCAAATATATTATCATATATTATGCACTTAGGTACTCCAAAATCTTTTACAAATTCCCCTAAAAATTTTAGAACATTTTCCGTTGAGCATGTTGAGAAATGACGTAATCGTATAAACTTTTTTAGATTATCTACGATAACAAACATTTCTTTCTATCCCTGAGAACTATTTACCATAGGCCCGAGAAAACCAAAATGGATGACTTCAAAAGATCGTTTGCTAGGGGGAATTGTATTTAATTTTCCTTGAGTTTTACCACCAGGAACTTTAGTAGCACAACTGATGCATTAACGTATGTATTGCTTTAAGTAACTTGTTATTTTTGGAAGCCAAAACTTTTCTTGAATCATTTGGCGAACTTTATCCTATCTACCCCCAAAAAGTCGTGATAACGTACAACTCACTATTTAAGCTTAGAACGGGGCATAACGAAGAGTTTCTTTGAGAACTTGTCATTGATTATTTTCTGATAAAGGACTCCATCCTTTAAAATATACTGATTGGCAATGATTCACTGCTCTTCATTCTGCTTATTTGATGGTTTTTCGAGGATTTGTAAAATATTTTGCAAATATTTATCTTGAAATTAAAACAGGGTCGTTTTATCTTTTTCAGTTGTCACAAAAATGCAATTGGAGTAGCTGTTGATTCAGCAGGAATCGTTGGTTCTAACTGATCAACTGGTATGGGATTTCTTTCGTCCATAGGCACACGGCTTAAAGCATGACATATTTTATTTCCAGTGCTGTGTTTTACTCTGTAATCGAATTTGCTGAGTAGTTCTGCCCATCGAGGAGTTTGAGGCTTGATGTTCTGTTGGGTATTAAGAAACTTTAAAGCAGAACAATCAGTTACTAAAGTAAAATGTTTCCCTATTAACAATGATCTCAACCAAGTCATAGACCCTACTACTGCAATTAACTCCAAACGATTGGAAGGGTATTTTGCTTCATTTTCACTTGTTCTTCGGCTTACGTAATAAATCTTGTTATTTTTTATCATAATATAATAGCATACCTGCTAGTCCAACCGAACTAGCATCTGTATGTAGCTCAGTGTCGTCGCTGTAATCATAAAGTTTTATTACTGGTTGGATAATAAGGCGCTGTTTTAGGTACTCAAAATCAGTCTGCTGAAATTGGGTCCACTCAAATAGACTGTTCTTTTTCAGTAGACCTGTTAAAGGTGATGATTTTTCAGCATACCGTTCTATAAATCTTCGAAAAAAGCTTGAAAGACCTTGGATTCTTTTCAATTTCTTCACACTGTTAGGAACTGGAAAATATTTGATTGCAGCCAATTTTCGGGGCCCCGGTTGTATTCTATTTCCAGATATAAGGATATCCAAATATTCTAATTGTTCCATTGCAAATTCACATTTGGAAGCTTAAGAGTCATTCATGCTTCACGAAGTTTAATTAAAACACTAAGCAAACGAATCAGCATAATATGGAAATCTTTCGCTCCTATGAGCATATCATCTACAAAACAAATATGGTATTTCTCATAAGATCTCCTAGCGCCATAGTCAGAGTCGTGTCGGCTTATAGTGAATATCAGGTGTTACAAACGCAGCTTGGATAATAGAGTTTGCATGTAGTGGTATTTGGTTAAAACCTTGTGCTTCTTCGAGAGTATAAAAGAATTTACATTCAGCTAATCTGTCCAGTAAATCATCAACTAGAAGAAGTGAAAATTTGTCTTTCAATATTTGTGCATTTAGACGTCGATAACCATATTGTAATCACCAGTTTACTAGCAACACTGGGCTACTATATTCTGATGTACTATCTTGAATAACTTGCTGTTCTTTTAGCTCTGCAATTACCTGACAAAGTATTTCACGCTCATGATAAGACACGAGATAAGGAATATGGGAAACGGGTTAACTACCAAGGACTTCCTTAAATTCATTTGTAGCATTAATACATCCTAACTCATTACTTTTAACATCGATACAATTCCAAAATTCGTACAATAAATTACATTACTGTTGAGCTTGTAACTCCGTTATATTAGAAACAATCTGGATTTGTTTCAGAGTTAATGGCTCACGATTATTAATAACTGGAATACTAGCGCCACCTTGATAGGCAAACTTCGGTGCATTAGAAATTTATAGATTCAATAATACAGTTTGCGTCATCGTTATTACTTGTGACATTCATAATTTGCATACTACATGGAGACATAGTCCACAGCATTTTTACGTTTAAGAGACACCTTAACAATTGAATTATCTACAATGTTAAAACTCATTATTTTTGTAAATTATCAAGGTCAAACCTTGCTTTCTGACTATTGCAAGATTTGGGAGGTCAATTTTGTTGGTTCCAACAAGTACGTCAGTTCCATCAACAGTGTCACCTGGGCTCACATAAAACCGTATGCCATTCAAATCCACTTTATCAATTGGTACCCTACTAGAAATAATCTCAAGATTTTCTCAAAAAAAAAATCTTAAGAATATCTTAAGTTATTTGGCCCACATCTTAAGCCTACAATGTTAAGATCTTTCTTAGAATGTAGGCTTATGTGTACCAAATAACTTAAGATATTCAGAAGAATTATAGAAATTGGATACATTCAAATGTTCTTAATATATTGTGAAAAATTATAAAAATTTGGAATTATGGAAAAATGCTTTATTTTTCCCCCTGTAGTACAGCTTTAAAACTGCTTTTATATGCCTTTTCCCCCTTGCACATAATCATCAAATTTTTATAATAGTATTAATACCAAAGTCATTTGATAATAAAGCAATTTTCTATATTTGTTAACTGCACATGCAGTACGTGTTTTCATTTGATTGCTACTGGAATCTTTATTAAGATGTAATATTGATAGCAAACTACGTTCAATATATAAATGTTTTTTTTCTTTTTCTTATTTTAAATTGTCAGTTCAAATTATTATACACATAAACAATACAATTTGAAAATATAATAAATGTATTCAGAAATTTTGCTTATCATTAATGCAGCATTACTGAAAAATTACATAGAATAAAACAAATACAGAATTGTAATAACTAAATCTGTATAACCATGATGTGTTAGTACACACTTATTTTATCCAGTTAACAGAATAAATAGTTCACTATTTTAGTTAATATACCATGCAGATATACACTGTCTAACAACAAGTATTTGGACACCTATGCAAATGACGATATCTGCGGTTCTGAGGTACGTTATGGCCCCCACCGATATACATCGTGTAGGAAACAGCATCGCCATTAGTCGCATGCAAGATGCCGCGCAGTTCGGAGCTCTCTGATTTCGAGAAAGGTATAATTATTGGCTATCACAAATGTGGCCGATCCTTAAAGGACATACCTAGTGATCTGAAGTACCCAAAATCGACAGTGGCCTATGTGATTAAGAAGTGGATTTGCCCTGAGTCTGCAGACCAACGAAATTGGGAGATAGAGACCGACGAGTGCTGTCCAAAGAAATTAGGAAGAACCGCACCCAACCGATGGTCATCATCCGCGAGGACTTTCAACAGGCATCCGGGAGTATTATTTCAATGAATACCATCCGTAAGGAAGCACATCTGCTTGGTTTTCATGGTCGTGCTGCTGCCCATAAGCCTTTGATCACAAAGTCCAACCGCACTGCTCGGTTAATGTGGTGCAAAGCACATCGAAATTGGACCGTAGATCAGTGGAAACGAGTTCTTTGGAGCGACGAATCAAGGTTCACCTTTTACCGTTCAGATGGCAGGGTCTGGGTCTCGCGTCTGCCTGGATAACGTCTCCTGTCAGAATGCATTATGCCAACAGTCAAGTTCGGCGGAGGTGGAATTATGGTCTGCGGGTGTTTCTCCTGGTATCGACTGGGATCCTTGGTCCCCATTCATGGTAAGCTCAACGCAGATGCTTGCTGCACTATTTTGGATGACAATGTGCTTCCTACGTTGTGGCATTTTTACGGGTTGGACCCCTGTTACTTTCAGGACGACAATGCCAGTTGTCATATTTCGAGGTTAACCAAGACTTGGTATGGTGCCAATGGAGTTCATCGAATGGACTGGATTAGCCTTCCCAGAGCCCACACCTGAACCCTATCGAAAACCTGTGGGACGAGTTGGACCACCGAATTAAGGGTTGAACTACCCGTCAAATATTGGTGAAGGAACTTGTATGCCAATCCAAGCCGAGTGGAAGACAATACCACTACCCGTAATATAAATACTTGTGGAAAGTATGCCCCGGAGTGTTCATGCTGTAATTCCCTCTCGTGGAGGCTGTACCAACTATTGATTTTGAATAAAGTTAGTTTTTCTTTTCTATCACAGGTGTCCAAATACTTATTGGTAGACAGTGTATAGAATATACTAACAGTAAAATAAAAAAATAGAATAATCTATTTAGGAAGTTTACTTATCCCTAATCCAGTATTACTCAAAAATTACTGAGAATAAATCCAATTCAGAGTTGTAATAACTAAATCTGCATTACTCTTGTTGTAGGCACTTTTTGTACCATCTTAATAGAATAATTAGCTATTTTTATTATACCATGTAGGGATGCATTATAATATACAAGCAGTAAAGTCATAAAATGCAATAAGTATTTGGAGAGTTTACTTTTTCGTAATGTAGTAAAGTTACTGAGTTTAGTAAAGTTACTGAGATTAAAACCAATAAAAAGATTGTAAGAACTAAATCCACATTATTCTGATATTGTGTTAGTAGGTACTCTTTTGTATCCTCTTTGTAGAATAAATAAGTCACTATTTTTATTATACCATGAAGGGATACATCTTAATATACAAACAGTAATATTAACAAATGCAATAAGTCTATTCATAAAGTTTGCTTTCCGTAATGTGGCATTACTCACAAATTTCTTAAAACCAATACAGAATCATAATAACTAAATCTATATTACTTTTTCTTTTACCCTGTTAACAGAATAAATGGTTCATTTTTTTTTTGTTTTATATTAGGCAGAAATACATTATAATATACAAAGAGTAAAATTTAAAAAAATCTATTCAGGAAGATGCTTTTTTTTTCCTCCTGTTAACCGAGTATGAACATTAAATATTCATTTATTAGCATTTATCAGACAGTCTAAATAAACAGAAGAATAACCAAATATATCACTTACCTTTTAATTAAGAACAAAAACTTTGTAAATTTACAATAGAACAAGCAACACAATGCATACTTAAAAACATACTTTATTTAACAATTTCAAGTGTATTTACGGAATGTGAACTATTATTATTTAGCACATTTTAGTATTCTATCGCCAGAGGTATCATTTGAATTTGGCAAATATTGTGACCATTACCCTATTTTAAGTGCACTAGCAAGTATATGAATACAAGTCTCATGCCATCTCAGGCTTCTAACCAACATAGGACAAAACTGATATAGTCTTCATACCACACGAAAAATTCAGCAGATTCATTTTCTGAATTCGCTGCAGTTTTCTGAAATTCACGACAGTATTTATATATTATTTCACAATCTTTAATAATATCTGTTTGAATGTCGATAACACAATCTGTACAATGCGTTGTGTCTTCTTTTCTGCTATGTCCTATCGTATGAAACTTCTATGCCTATAATCTTTTTCTTACAATTTAAATCAAAAATCTTATGATGTGATTTTACAGCTTCTTGTGCTTTTTCCAACACATTGAATTTAATAATTTTTCCTCAGCAGATTGCTATAACTGCAACATTAAATTACTAATTCAAGAGTGTGAGAGTATTTCAATAACTAATACTTTAATGTTGTAACTGGTAGGCAATTGATAGTCATTTATAAGATAAGTAACCAAATTTCCATCCATTGTCACATCACTTATGATACCACTACCAGCTTGTAGTCATATCTCACTAGCTGCATTCATCCTTCTGTCTTCAGAAGCATTAATATTGTTTTCTTGCCTTCTAAAAATTACTTTACTAAGAATAAATTCAACGTGCAGTTTCTTTCCTCATGTGCAAACTTTTCCTATTTATCTTACAGCATACACAGTAAGAGTGTTTATATGATTTTTATTGTCTACCTTTTCAGCTGAGAAAAATCCTTTTTAAAATTTGCAACTGTTGCACTTTATGCTAAAGTTTGAACACAAACCAAATATCATATCTTCTGATAGGCTTAATTCATTTTTGTAGCACACAGGGCCACAAAGAATAGAAAACATGTTACTGTTTGAATATTGAAGGTATGGTTTCTAAATAGTTTAGTATTATATTCAATAAAAGATTCATTAGAAAATGTCAGCTTATTACCATTAAGTTTTGAAGAATTCGCAGTGAATTACCTCAATAAATTACCGAGTGTTACCGGGTGAATTTGAATTGAATCAAACTACTCAGTTTGTTACTGTATGACGGTTGATCATACAAATCAATCGACATAATTGTATGCCGATTTCCATAAAATTTTCTTCTTTTTGAATGATGTTTTTTTTTCTGTGTCCGATTTTAATAGCACAGAATATATAAAAATAAGTAAAAATTTCGTTGCAAAATGGAAGAAAAAATAAGGAAATCGCTAAGCCAAATATGATTGAACACACGTGACACGATGTAAACAACCGCTAGAATGACTGGCGATTCAATGATAACGATGCTGCCATTTTATAAACAAATCGATTGTAAATGTGCAAAAAAAGTAAAGACACACACAAAGATTATATGTAGCACACATTAGATTATAATTTAGAAAGAGAAAATTTGACTAAAGAGGAAGCTATAGCTCGTCATATGACAGGATCAGTAAATTTTTTAATTTTCCAGAATTGTAAAGTACTCTATAAAGCAGATAAAAAATAGTCTGTTTTTCGGCTGAGAATTACCTGGTACACGCTCAATAATTTGTTTATCTTCATACTCCTCTAAAGTCTCCGGATAATGGGAATGCAGTTTAGAATAACATTGAATTTATTTAGAAAGATAATTTAAAGTTTTCTTAGCTGCATCGAAATTATCGCTAAGTTCTTCCCTATTATTTTTTGCCACAGTAAGTAATGGAAGTAAAGGAATGAAACTAACATTTCTACTACACCCTGGAGGTAGATAGAATTTGTTGTTAATACCAGTGATAAAATTTTCGTTGCAACAAAAATAATCGATGATTAAATATAAAATTATCACATATGTACCTAATCTGTTATTTAAGAGAAATATAAAAGAAATTTATTTACGTAATATCTAAGTTCAGTGATAAAACTTATGAAAATAATGCAGACGATATTTAAATAATTTAAAATAAGAAATGATTAAATGAAATAGTTAAATGAATTACGTCATAATGCTAGAAAAAAATGTTATTTTTACCAATTTATTATGTGACAAAATGATAAATTTAATCGCCTGTTCTTAACCGGAAAAAATAGGGCTTTAAATGTTAGAAAAGGGCCTTAAATGTCAGAAAAGGGGGAAAGGGGTGGAATTCAAACGTTGCTAACCCTAACTCACAAGAATCCAATATAGATGCCTTTTTCCTTTCCAAGTACAATCGCTTCATAAATTCGAGGACAGGCAGACAGATAATTTAGGCTATTATTATACAGGGGACTGCAATTCACGGTGGCTTTCGGTTCACTTTCACAGCTATGACTAAGTTTCTTAAAATAGCTATAATTCAGTTGTTATTTCGCGTAAAAGGAAAAGAAAAACGGTTTTAGAAGCAGAAATGTATGAAATACACTATTCTTTAAAAAGATAAATAAAAGAGACCAAATATCAAAATATGGCATTTTCATACACATACACATATGTGTATTTTTCTTAGAGGCTGCAAAGTAATTAATACCTAAGCAATTAATATCATTTTCCTAAGTTATCATTAAATTAAAATACCATAAATTCATTTAAATAAAAAATTACAATCCTGAATTGGCAAGATTTATCTTTAAATAAACAAAGTAATAAAGAAGTGCTCAGCTGGTATTTCTCCCCATTTGTTATATATATGTAGTAATACAATTCTAAAACAAATTTTTAATAATGGCGGTGGACGCTCATTTTCCTGTAATCTTACATTTAGAATCGCAGCTCCGTTGATTTATTTTTTCCCGCGCATTGTGAGTACTACCTTCCAGAATAAACTTGAAGTAATTAAAGTAAGGTGATTGTTTACCGGAGTGAGATCATTCCTGGTAATGTACCCCCTTCCAAAAGTTAATATAAGGCCTAACATATAGATTTCGAGGCTTTTTCCTTTGAGAACGAGGTGTAATGAAACATCAAATATTTTCTGTTTTGTGTTCTTTTTCCCTTCGGGGATTTGTGTGTTATCTGATGCTCCAAATAAAAGAGGTTTTTGTAAGTCTGCAGCAATAAATTCGGCTACATTATTTTACAGTATTTTTAAAATTATGTGGACATTATTTTAAGATATTATAATATAATCATAGAATCCATTAATAGATCCATTGCATGAACGAAGAAATTCAACGAATCGGAATATATTGCTCTTTTGAATGCTCTTCTCGTAATGCAGTGTGACAGATGAAGAAATTAAAAGTGTGATTTCAACAGTGCTTTCAATTCAAGTTTGTGAAATATAATTAATATGTGCTGTGCTAAAGAATGTAGACAAGAACCTAATGTTGATCGAGAACAAATGGATTAACGAGTCTACAATCATCTTCTAAGTAAGAAAATTTTACATCGGTATTATTTTTATGTATTACAGAAAATTTTAAAAATTACTGTTTTGATTCCAAAATTTTAAGAATTTGGTGAAAAGAAATAGTTCTGTTTTCAATGATGACACAATGTTGTAAGTGACAATAGTTTTGATTTAAGTGAATTGAATTAAAATTTTTATGAGTATTATTTTTTAAAATTATATTATAAGTAATATTACCTTAGATTTAGAATGTACTTTGAGAATACCAAAAATTGGACTTAAGTTTATTATTCTTCTACGATTTTTGGTATTATTCTAAATTGTTTGGTTTAAAAAAAATTGTAACTAGTGTGAAAGTACGTTTCGGAAAATACACTTTTGTGTTCTCAAAACTTTTGTTCTCAAAATTCTTGTTCTCAAAACTCTTGTTCAATAAATATGACAATAAATCAGGAACCCAGTAGTTTTAAGGACTCACTGAATGTATATAATGTAGAAAAAGTACTAAATATTATTGCTTTCGAAAATTCTAGTGATAGTGACATCAATTCTTGGCTCGCTTATTTTGATAAGGAGTGCAAGGAGTGCAAAGACAACAATAATGTTGACATATGGAAGCTAAAGAATTTATCCCGCTACCTTAAAAGAAAAGCCACTGGCTTTATATTAAAAATTGTCACGAGATCACAAGTTAATCAGAATTTGTTCAGATTCTGAAAGAAAACTTTGGTGATCCAAGTCTAACGACATTTGGCGATTTCACCAATTTAAAATATAGCACCAGAGGAGACATTACTAAATTGTTTTCGGAAAAAAATGGAAATCGATAAGCGGTTAAAATTGGATAAATTCATGATTTTAGAAGGTTTGACGGATGGTCTACCCGTGAAGTTAAAATTTTTGATGGCTATACAAGATCTCGGAGATCCGATTACTTGGCTGGGTCAAGCCCATAAACTTGTAAAAATCCATAAAAATTCTCATAATTACGACCAATATTACAATCGTCAGTTTGTTGATACTCGACATGAGAATTAATACAAATCTCATAATTTTCAGCAAAAATACCCATAACAACAATGGGAATAAACTCATAAGTCATTACAATAACAACAATTTTGAAAGTGTATCCCCAGCAGCTTGTAGAATTTGTACTAAAAAGGGGATACCAAATGCCTATCATTGGGCTCAAGTCAAAAATGATACCGAAACTAATTCTAACTTTTAAACCAAAAAGACAGCCCAAGATTCTTCGGCAATGGGACTATTAAAGATTAGAGGATTTTTATTCAAAGTTCGATCAGTAGATTGTGTGGTCTACATTGGAAAAACAATGTCCCTAATTTCAGAAAACACCGCCAAACAATTAAATCTGAAGTTTCAGAGAGTAAAAAGTGTTAAAATTAAGCAAACTAAGGGAAAATTTTTTATTGACAAAATATGTCAACAACAAATAAAATTAGAAATATTACCAAACAGGTTAACTTATTTGCTTTAGATACTAAATTAGATTACGTTATTTTTGGTTTGAATGAATGGAGAATATATGAATTAAAAATAGATTGTTGTAATTTATTGGTAACTCAAAGATCTAAAAAAGTCTCAGCATCTGTGAATATAAACAACAGATGTTCATTACATGTACAATTTGATAATAGACTGCGTAAAAAATGTGATGTAACCTCTAAGTATGAGAGTAATAGTAATACAAATGTATTTAATTTTATAAGTATTAATGAAGTCAATGTAATTCCAAGTGTTAATGAAATTAATGTAAAACCAAGTATTAAGAAATGTAATGTAGAGACCAGTGTTTATGAATTGATGTGAAGTCAAAAATTGGCAGCAAATTGGAAGTAGGTGTAAAATCAAATCTTAGGGAAAATGATACAATTGAATTAACTGAGTTGTTAAATAAATATACTAATATGTTTTCTAAAAGTAAGTATGATGTAGTCAAAATTAATATCGAACCACAACGGATTAATTTATCTTTTGTTATGCCTGTCACCTTAAGACCCCATAGAACTTCCCCTAAGGAAGAAGACGGAATCAAATGACAAATTGAACATTTAAGAAAAGCTGGAATCATTTAGGAAAGTTGTAGTCCCTATGCATTACCAGTTACCTTAGTACTAAAGCGCGAGGAAAGTAAAATAACTAGATTGTGTATCGATTATCGTAAGTTGAATGCTTTGACAAAGACAGAGCCACTCCCCTCCCTAGGATAGATTTTTTACTAGATAAATTAAGTAAAGCAACTGTTTTTTCTACAATAGATTTAAGATCAGGATTTTGGCATATTCCGATTCACCCTGATGACATTGAGAAATTGGCTTTTATTACACATTTTGGCCTTATGAATGGATAAGACTCTCCTTTGGCTACAAAAATGCTCCTGCTATTTTCAATAGAGTTATTAGACGTATCCTAACTAAAAATAAAATTCAATTCTCGTTTAGATAATTTGATGACATAATTGTTTATTCTTCTTCTAAGGAAGAGCATTTAAATCACTTGAGAGTTATTTGAAGTACTTACCCATGGATCCTGCATCAAGCCCTGCATTAAGCCCTGTGGATTTAAGGGAAACTCCTAAGCACGCCGGTACAGACGGCAACCGGTGTCTCTTACGTTTCCAGCCGTCTCTTTATTCCAGACCGACGAACAGGTGTGCTGTTCCTGGTGGACTGTGGAACTGTCGTTTTCTGTTTCCCAAGGAATCTCATAACTGGCAGTTTAAAAGCGACAGATTTTTTGCATGCCGTCAATGGTACAAAACTTTCTACGTACGGAACAAGACGGTTGACACTAGATATTGGGTTCCGTAGGAATTTTGTTTGGACTTTCGTGATCGCCGACCTTTCCCACCCCATTTTAGGAATTGATTTCCTGGAGCGCTAAGCACTAATAGTGGACGAACGAAATCACCGGTTGATGGACAAACAGACTAGTTTTTCGGCACACGGTTCGAAACCTATCGAGATGCCCGGGAGCTTAACACCGGCAAGAATAGAATCAAGATATTTGGACATTTTATTAAAATATCCCAATCTTTGGAGCCCGAACCTCCCACGTCGTAAGACGTCAACTCCAATTTCACATAGCATTAAAACAACTAGTCCTCCGGTATTTTGTAGGCTTATACATCTAAACCCTGCCAAACTTAATTACTGAAGGACGAGTTTAAAGAGTTGTTAAAACAAGGAGTAATACTCCGCTCAAAAAGCTTCTGGTCAAACCCTATATATATAGTTTGCAAGAAACACAGTACGTTCCGAGTTTGCGGAGACTACCGGCGCTTAAACGCTGTCACGGTACCGGATAGGTACGGTGTACCGCATATACATGACTTTGCGGCTGGGTTGCATGGAAAAAATGTTTTTTCAAAGATCGATTTACGCAAAGCATACCACCAAATTCCTATCGCGGAGGCCAACATACAAAAAACTGCTGCAACAACCCCAATAGGGTTATACGAATACCGATATATGTGCTTTGGCTTGAGGAACGCCGCATAGACTTTCCAAAGGTACACCGACAATATTCTACGGGGAATCCCGATTTGCTACGCTTATATAGACGATATTTTGGTTGCTTCCTCCGATGAATCGTCACATCGCCAGGATCTCGACAGCGTTTTGCGAACATTGAACGAGAACGGTCTACTTGTGAATCACGCCAAGTTTATTTTCGATGTCCAAGAATTGCCTTTTTTGGGTTTTCTTGTTACCAAGGACGGGATTTCTCCTACCCCTGAAAAAGTGCAATATATTAAACAGTGCTCTTTACCAAAAACTGTTGACAGCCTTCGTAGATTTCTAGCATTTATTAATATCTATCATCGTTTTTTTTCCAGAAATGCAGCTGCGGTACAAGCTGAGTTGTATGACATGACCAAGGGAAAGCCCAGGAAGGATAAATGTCAGTTGCAGTGGTTTGGTTTGGTTTAGAACGCTACGGTCTACTGTTTTGCACACGAGGGCTAATGAGACCGGGACCTACAGTTTAAAGCCAATTCCGAACGTCTACAAACATCCATGCCATCAGCGGGATTAGAACCCACGAACTCCGGATCGGAAGATCAGCGCTCTACCATTCGGCCATCGTTCGCCCAGTTGCAGTGAACTGAAGAGACTAAGAAAGCCTTCGATACCTGTATACAAGTTCTCACGAACTTGGTGACGTTTACGCATCCAGCAGAGAATGCTCAGTTGATTCTTGCCGTGGATGCGTCCAATTTTGTAGTCGGATCTTAATTGCGACAAGTTGTGGAAGGCGTGTGTAGCCCCCTCGGTTTCTTCTCGCGACGCCTGACGGATACGGAGATGCGATACAGCAAATATAACCACGAGCTGCTGGCCATCTATCTAAAGGTCAAATATTTTCGCCACAGGATCGAAGGCACGCGATGTAGTATTTTCACCGATCACAAACCATTGCCGTTTGCCTTTCGGCAGCAGATTGACCGGTGCAATCCCAGACAAGCGCGGCACCTCGAACTCATTTCGCAGTATTGTACTGACATACGATATATCAGCGGTTAGGATAATGTGGTGGCTGTCTCACTTTCCCGCGTCCAAGCGGTAGGTTTTAAGAGCATCTTGGATTTGCAAGCTCAGGCCTCTGAACAGCGGTATATTTGGCCTGCCATGGCTAAAGATTGCAAAACATGGGTTCACTATTGCCTCTCATGTAAAAAGTCTAAAATGTTTCGGCATGTGAGATCGCCCGCAGGCACATTTGAGACTACCGATAAACGTTTTTTAGATATCCCCGTGGATATCGTGGGACCTCTCCCCCATTCTAAAGGTTTCCAATACATCCTTACGTGTATAGATAGCTTTACTAGATGGCTGGAAGCTTTCCCGATGGCTGACCAAACAGCTGAAACAACCTCATTCCCGTTTTACACCTGTTGGGTATCTCGTTTTGGCGTGCCCCGCGAGGTGGTTACAGATCAGGGCAGACAATTTGAGAGCGACTTTTTTCAGTCTCTCTGCAGATTAATGGGTACCGTAAGTAGCCGTACATGCGCTTACACACCCCGGTGTAACTTCATGGTCGAAAGATGCCACCGACAATTAAAGGATTCCTTAAAAAGGATCCCTATTAAGTACCCCACATTACTGGGTAGCACACCTCCCCACCGTATTGCTAGGTATGATAACGGCATGGAAAGAGGACATCGGAGCATTAGCAGCTGAATTACTCTACGGGACCACTATCCGTTTGCCGGGGGATTTTTTTTTTTTTTTTTTTTTTTTTTTTTTTTTTTTTTTTTTTTTTTTTTTTTTTTTGAAGAAACTCCCGATTATCATGGATATGAGCCAGCGGAATTTCTTTCAAGGCTTAGATCGTTTATGAGAAAATTACTCCCCGCACCTATGTCTAATCACGCGGCAGATAAGGTTTTTGTGTGTAAAGACTTAATGGACATACCATTCATGTTCATTAGGAATGACACGGTTCAAAGACCCCTCGCAAGGCCTATCAATGGCCCATTCAAAGTATTATCCAGGAATCCGAAGAACTTTCTTCTGCAAATCAACGGCAGTAAAAAGCGCGTTTCCATTGATAGGCTTAAACCTGCTTTTATACAAACTACTGACTTTCTAGAGCAGCCAAAAGCAGGCATCCTTAAGAGGTCAACCGGAAATCAGGAGATAGTTACTCATTCGGGTCGTAAGGTTAAGTTCATGCAGCCTTATCAGGCTTAACGCAAATTACCTTGTTCGCTTGCGGGGGAGTGTGTGGCGACTCAGTCGCACAGGTTAATTTTTGTAATACTCGTTTATTTTTTTACAATATTACATAATTGTTTATAATTCATTATACAATATTTGTTTATGGTAATTTTTTATTTTTCGAAATTGTAATTGTATATTTTGTAACTGTGAAACGAGGCCGTGCTCTAGGATAGAAACACCCGCCACTCGAGCACCAGCAGTTCATTCGCCTGAGTCAGTCTTTCCTCGTTCCCTCGTTGCTTGCAGCCGACTTCAACCATCCCTGGACTACCGCTCCGACGACCTTGAGCTGACCTCTAGGACTGTACGTTCGCCACATCGATGCTGAGAATGGAAATTAAGTCTGTCTAGTTTCGTCAGGTCGTAATTGATTGTTGTTGAAGGATATTGTTTATTGTTTATTGTTTATATTGATTAGTTTATTTTAAATAACCAAAAGACATTGGTTAATTTGTTATGTGTATTCGAGAAGGAAAATAAATGTCTTATTTTCTGTTCATGTGTGTGTAAGCATCTTAAGGTATTTAAGCAAGTGGCAAGAGCTAGACCAGCAATTGAATGTTACCCTCTGCGTAGAGAAAGTCAACCTTTTACAGATCCGTATTAAACTACGTTAGAACGCTTGATTCAAAGGCATTAAATTAAATCAGAATAAATGTGTCTTTGTGAAGGATAAAATTGATTTTCTATGTTATGAAATTAGGAACGGTAAAGTCATCCCAGATAATCAAAATATTGAAAGTATTCAATGTTTGAAAAATTCAAGTAATATAAAAGAACTACAAAGAGTTTTAGGCAGTGTAAATGTTTACCAAAAGTTCATACCTAACTATGCTAAATTAAGTCCTCCTCTCAATAAATTATTGAAAAAGGACGTAGAGTGGAATTGGGACGAACAATATCAACAAGATTTTGATGAACTGAAAAAGATTTTCATATCTAAATCTGTCTTACAATTAAATGATCCTAATATACCATGTCATGTTTATGTTCATGCACCCCAGATTCCTGTGGGAGTTATTCTGAAGAAACCAGATGAAAATAGTGTACTACATCCCGTTTTATATCATTCTAGAGTTTTAAAGGACTATAAAAAATACGCGATTACGGAACTCGGATGTTTGGCTATTGTTGATGATTTAGATAAATTTTATTGCTACCTCCATGTTCAAAAATTTGCCATTCATGCTGATCATGCGACACTCATTTGGCTTAAAAATGTTAAAAATTTGAGAGGGAGACAATTTTGTTGGTCACTCCGATTCAGCAGGCTCGATTATGATGTTAAGTATCAGAAAGGCTCAACGGGCATTGAGGCCAATATGCTTCCTGTACGGCCTGTTTATCAACAGCTCTAACACTGAGTACATTCACTTAAGCGAGAGGAGATCATCTAACATAAAAAAGATGATAATGTGTGTAGTAAAAAAATATACAGAAATGCGAATATATTAGTTAACAACCAATCGCGCTTTCATGTCAAGAAATATGCGAAAAGGTCAGTCTTATAAGATGCAAGCTTTATAAAGGGCTACAGAAGTTGATTTTAAGTGCTTATAGAAGGTGTTTGAAACTTTCGTTCAATTTGTTTTCAAGACATGTGTTTCTATGACTTCCAGAAGACGAATGGAAGATTCTGAGCACTGGCGTGCTGTGGGGAGCAGGACAGTTGATCACAGATATTGCTCTTTTCTTCGGCGTTCAACATTCTGCAATTTCACGCTTATGGAAACAATTCCAAACTACACAGACAGTTGTCCGAAGGCCCGTAGCTGGTCTCTCAAGGGTTACAATCCCCATGGTAGATTGACATATTGCTATTTTAACCAAGCTGAATTGCAGAGGGACCTCTACACGTGTGACATTTATGGTTACAGCGTCCATTGGTAAGGCGATATCTGCAGCTATTGTAAACCGGAAATTACGTATGAGTAGACTGTATTCCCGGGTACCTCGAATTGGTGTTTTTCTATCCGCCCAATCAAGAGGAGCACGATTTAAGTGGTGCCAGGAACATATCAATTGGACTATGTCTGAGTGGGGAACCGTCATGTTTACTGATGAGTCAAGATTTGTTCTGGAGCCAGATGACAAGCGTATAAGGATATGGAGTGAACAAGGAACACACAATCAGCCTCAAAACATCACTGAACATGACACATTTCGAGGCGGAAGCATTATGGTGTGGGCAAAGATTTCATTAGGATACCGCATCGACCTGCATATCTTTAAACGGGGTTCTGTGACGGCTGTCTGGTATCAAGATGAAGTCCTAGAACACATTGTGAGATTTTATGCTGCAGCAGTTGGCCCTAATTTTGTTTTAATGGACGATAACGCACGTCCCCATAGAGCTGACATCGTCGATGCTTACCTGGAGAGTGAATGGATTTTGCGTATGTCGTGGCCAGCATATTCGCAGATCTTAATCCCATTGAAAATGTTTGGGATGCTTTCGGCCGTGCTGTATCTTCACGTTTCCCACTTCCAGTCACTTTTATTGAGCTGGTAACTGCTCTACAAGAAGAACTGTGATTGCTTAATTCTGCAGTGGTTGACCACCTAATTGAAAGCATCATCTCAACGTGTAAACTTTGTATACAGATGAGGGGGGATCACATACCCTATTAATGCCTTTTATTCATTTTCTGCTGTTTATTTTCAATTTATACATAATTCTGTTTAAGTCTCCAGTATGTCATTATCTGATAACTTACAAAAATTTAATATTGTTTTCATTTCTGTACATAATTATTGATTTTGTTTTATGCATGATAATATATGCTACTTTCCTGCCTAATTTTGTGTCAACCAAAGCAGTAATTTTTTTTTTCATTTTACATCTTCTTACTTAAATTTTGGAAGTGAGTGTGCTATATTGCAAAGTACCAATTTTTTTGGTAGTTTTCTTACTTAAGTTATTTTTACTTATGGAGAAAGGAAGGTACAGCACTTAAATCAGCAAATATAAAAGTAACCGTTAAACATGGCGTTGGTAACGTTATGGTATGAGTTTGCAATGGCAGCTAGCGGTGTTGGAAATTTAATGTTTATTGCGGTACTATGGACAAAATGGTATATTAAAATGTTCTAAAACAAAATTTACCAGGCACAGCCGTAAAATTGAATTTAAATAGAAACTTCTCTTTTGTCCAAGACAATGATCCCAGGCCTAAAGCTCAGATTGTAAAAGAATGGTTATTATATAATGTACAAAAATTACTGCCCCGTCCTCCACAAAGTCCGGATTTGAAGCCTATAGAATATTTATAAGCAGTTATGGGGAAAAAAATCGGGAGAGAAGAAAATAAAATTTAAAAATGAACTAAAAAGTGCTCTTTAGCATATATGGGTCAGTGTACCAATAGACGTCCCTGAACAGTTGGTCCTTTCGATAAACAAAGGGTTAGAAGATGTTATAGAAACCATAGGATATCACGCTAAGTATTAAATGCTTCTGTTTAAAATTTAAAAGTTACTTTTTGTTACCTTGGATAAATGTCCAAGATTATTTTGGCTATTGAACGCGATATCATCATAATGTTCTTTAAATTTATAATATATGTTTATGTGCTACTGAAATTAAAACAAGTTGTTTTAATTATTTTCGAAATTGTAGTTTTTCGGAATTTTATTTTATTACAAAAGCATAATGTAATGCAAAATTATTAAACGACGAAATCCTTACTGTCAAACTTTTTTTTTTGGTTCACTGAATATTTAAAAATGTTGTATTCAGTAAATGCATAGAATGCATTTACTGAATACAACATTTTTAAATAATAGATGTCATGTGTTCTATACATACGATTTTTTTCACACTTTTATAAAAAAATTTATATTTTTCATTCTTTTTTATTTGGCACAATTCTTTATAATTAATTCTGTATTTAGTTTCACTCTACAGCACATATATTAACAGAATAGAGCCAATATCGGTGCAATTCCCCGCAAAACGCAACTACGGTACTGCTGAACGAAGAATGCTACTATTAATACTATCATGGGCATCAACAGTACATAAGATACGACGTAACACTGTAGATTATGCAGTAATATATTCAGGACAAAATCTCTTCGCAGTAGGTCAAGCAAATGTCGTCTTGAATAATATGAAATCATTAGATGGACTATTAATTGAAGAACTGGTCTGCTCGAAACTCACTTGAAAGGTTTCTTAGAATAATGAAACAAGGAATGGATAGAATGAGAAATTATAGATCACCATCAGCTTCATAAATTAGAAACGAAAAAAAATAGAAAGCGAATAAATAGTAACAAACAAAAATAATAATCCAACACCATATATAGAAAGGAAAATGAAATATTGCAAGGAAATTAGCTTCTTATTTTGCCTCTTAATATTGTGATTCTGTCATATGCATATACATATTTATATTAATTAATTAATTGTAATTATTTAATAAGAATAACTAAAATAAAATAATTCTTTTATTGACATCAGTAGGAATTGACGTAGTTTTTTATACACTACTTGTTTTTAAGTATTGCATTGCTTACTAATAACTACAATGTGATTTAAATGGTTCCTTCCCAAATCAAAAATGCAATAAAAATTTTTGCGGAGGTTTATCCCATACTCACTCGAGGCTATTCCATAATATTTATAAAATTTTTTAAGCAGTCTTTCCACATCAAAGTCAACAACAGGGTATCGCATCCATTTTGTAACAAATATTAAAATAAAATATTGAAGAAAGTAAGGTGATTCGTATACTATACTCTGCTTGAGCATTCCAGAGTTAAAAAAGACATAAATGCTACAAGCGGTGTGCTTTTATACTGAACTATGGTTTGTACATAACTAGTTCAACCTCCACTGAGTCTTAAGTTTCAGAACTTTGATTTTTTAATTCTCTTCAACATTTGGAAAATTACAAAATGAATCACCCGTATTGAATCCTATGTTTCACATTTGCTAACAACCACGAATAAGTCAACTGAAACTTACACACAAGGTTTACCCGTAATTTACGGGCACCAATACCTTCAAATCTTTTCGCAAGTATTTATGAATATCGTGAAGGGTTAAATGCTGGTACCCTAAACAAGAAAATTTCTCAGGAATGCTTCACTCAAAGGGAGTAAGGGAGGTCCTAAAAGAATTTAAAACGAAGATGAAACCGGAAAAGTGTTATGTAATTAAATAAAAAAACGAACAAAGTAAAATAAGAATTAGCTGCTTCTGAGTCATCAACCAGCAAAGAAAGACGAGTTTCCTGCTTCCTCCTAAATGACGTAGACGTATGAGGGTACGTGGCACCTAGGAGCTAATAACTCTACACTGTCTACCAATAAGTATTTGGACACCTATGATAGAAAAGAAAAATCTAATTTTATTCAAAATCAATAGTTGGTAGAGCCTCAACGAGAGACAATTACAGCGGGAACCCTCCGGGGAATACTTTCCAAAACTCTTTATATTACATCTAGTGGTATTGTCTTCCACTCGGCTTGGAGTACACATACTAATTCCTTCACCGGTATTGGACGGGTAGTGCACCCCTTAATTCGGTGATCCAACTCGTCCCAGAGGTTCTCGATAGGGTTCAGGTGTGGTCTCTGGGCAGGCCAGTCCATTCGATGAACTCCATTTTCAACAAACCAAGCCTTGGTTAACCTCGAAACATGACAACAGGCATTGTCGTCCTGAAAGTAACAGGGGTCTAACCCGTAAAACTGCCACAACGTAGGAAGTACATTGTCATCCAAAATAGTGTGGTAGGCATCGGCGTTGAACTTACCATGAATGGGAACCAAGGGTCATACCAGGAGAAACACCCCCAGACCATAATTCCACCTCCGCCGAACTTGACTGTTGGCACAATGCATGCTGGCAGGAGACGTTATCCATGCAGACACGAGACCCAGACCCAGCCATCCGAACGGTAAAAGGTGAACCTTGATTCGTCGCTCCAAAGAACTCGTTTCCACTGATCTACGGTCCAATTTCGATGTGCTTTGCACCACATTAACCGAGCAGCGTGGTTGGACTTTGTGATCAAAGACTTATGGGCATAAGCACGACCATGAAAACCAAGCAGATGTTTCCTTACGGATGGTATTCATTGAAACAATACTCCCAGATGCCTGTTGAACTTCTCGCGGATGTGGGCCACCGTTTGGGTGAGGTTCTTTCGAATTTCTCTGGACAGTACTCGTCGGTCTCTATCTCGTAGTTTTGTTGATCTGCCGACTCGAGGCACATTCCGACAATCACCGCTCACCTTCCAATTCTTAATCACATAGGCCATTGTCGAATTTTGGGTACTTCAGATCACTAGGTATGTCCCTTAAGGATCGGCCACATTTGTGATACCCTATAATTATAACTTTCTCCAAATTAGAGAGCTCCGAACTGCACGGCATCTTGCATGCGACTAATGACGATGCTGTTTCCCACACGTTATATACCGGCGGTGGCCGTGACGTACCACAGTACAGCAAATATCGTCATTTGCATAGGTGTCCAAATACTTATTGGTAGACAGTGTATATGCGCGAAGTATATTTAGATATGTGACCATATTAAAAATACTTTTGGTGACTGAAGTTTAAGAATAAAATAAAGAGCACTTAAACAAGAAAATTTTACACCATATGCAATAAGGGATTAATTATATATAATTTTATTCCTCTGTTTCATTCTTTACAGAATAACAAATATTACATAAATATAGAAAAATAATATTTATACAATTATCAGAGATTTTATTTTTTTTAAATATCTCCTGTACAAAAACCTTGGAATGGGTTTTATACAGGATGTAAGGGCTGTAGTAGCTCTAGATCTACAGAAATTCGTTGCAATGTCATAATGAGGCAGATTCACTAGCTCTTCAATGTTAACAGAAAAAATCCTACTTAAGAAGTTTACAGCTAAGATTTTAATTTCTGCCCTCATTGGGGACGCCTTAAGGTTGCTATGAATTAAAATATTGGTAATGTACCAAGGAGCATCAAGATGAATCCGGAAGGTTTTGTTCTGAGCTGTCTGCAATTTTTGAATATAAGTGGAGACTGCAGAGACCCAGACCAGAGGAGCGTATAGCAGTATGGGCCTTAGCACTGTGTTGTAAAGCAGGATTTTATTAGATGTGGACATACTTACTTATGGTATAAGCAGGGAGACAGATAATTTCTGGCTTTGAAGAATTTTCCAATTGCAAAGTTAATTGTTTTGGCAATTGTGAGTCGGCTATCCAGGTAAATACCCAAATACTTTACTTCTCTCTAAGTAACCGGTCTTTCACACACATTAATAGGACTGAGCGGAATTATATTGTAACTAAAAATTATCTCTTTTGTTTTAGAGGGGCCGAGAATTATATTTTGAATTTTCAAGATGGCCAAGTAAATACCAATGGAAGGTGATAATAAGATCGATGAATAAATTAAGAATGCTATGAGTTTACAGGAAGAAATATTAACGATTGCGGCTTATAGAGACTTAAAGAAAGAGATTCATAGTAAGGTAACTAAGAAAGTACAAAATATGTTAAAAATCATAATAGCCCAAAGTAACACAATATCACATCTAAAGGGGAAAATTTAAGGGGAAAAACGTACAGCTACTGTCGCTGAAGTAGCAAGGAAAGATACGTAAACAGGTTGCAGACTGAGGAGCAGAAGCAGCAGCAGTGTTAAATAAAAAACCTACACTACAATAATTAATCCGAAGCGCGAACATAGTAGAAATGACATTTTTAAGGAAATTAAAAGTACGGTTAATCTAAAGGAGTTAAATGTAACTACAAAGATGTTAGGCGTATATGTGAAGGTGGTATAGTCATAAATACAGACACAAAATATGAATTAGATAAAATATTAACAGAACTTGAGCAGAAACCGAATCTAAATTAATATTATAATATAAGTAAAGCAAAGCATCGACATCCACATATCATGTTGTACGTAATGGACACCGAAATCTCGAAGGAGGAACTAGCCAAGCAGTTAATTGAACATAATGCAGAATTGAGTAGTTTGGATAATATCAATATAAAGTATAAATTTAGGAGAGGTAACAATTGGGTTATCGATGTAAGAACTAACACATAAAGGCACTAAATTAAAATAAGATAAAAATTCGCACCACAGCACTGGCGAACATTAAATTTTCACCATGCTCCACAACTGGATGTCGATGTAACAAAATAACAGAAAAAATTATATCCGATTAACACAGTTGTACTTATTTACCTTGCCTCAATTTTTTTATGATGAGTTCATGAACTCAAAACACTATATTATAGTTAAGCTATATTCTTATAATAAGACAGGAAGAATGTTTTAAAGTCTTAAATGGAATTCAAACAAAAGACGTAACATTAACAATTTCAAATTGAAAATCATTTTAAACATTGATTTTTATCCCTGAAGTTACTCTTTATGCTGTCATTAATCACGCTATATATTTTACTACTGTCTTATTGATTTTATATCTACATGCATTTCTGAAATTCATATTTTAAATTCCCTTTTCAATGGGCAATACTTTTACAATATAAATTTGCACTTTATCGTTTCCTATTGTAACTTTTATTTTTAAGATAATGCCCTCTTTTGAATTTTACGCGGGTGAAATCAATATTCACTAACACTGTTCACGTTTAATAAATAGAATATTTTATTTCACAAATGTGTTCCAGAAGCCTTTTGTGTTATTAAACTAAAAAAAACAATCCAGTATAAAATGTAGGTAGCTAACCCTAAAATATAACTCCTGCAAATACATAGTATTATTATCTTATTACTATATACACTTTCTGAGAGTATTATACTGGAACTGTTGAGCGATCTCACAGATTTCATCTTTAAGCTTTTATCCTTATCTAATCTCTAGTTGATTCATGCTTTTTACAGTATCCTCCTGCAACGTGCTGTCAAGATCTCACCAAGTTTCAAGCTATTTGAATATAATTAAAAACGAACAATCCAAGATAGTTTCATCAGACAAAATACATCTACAGTGGTTAATGGTTAATTGATCAAAAAGGAAATATTTCAATCCCAATCTAGCTGTTTTAGTTGCCATATTACAGTGAGGACAAAAGAGGTTGGCCCATTATATTATGATGTAAAGGATCGATTTTGTGTCGAAAATAAAGCATTTGCTTAAAGCAGATAAATTTTATACACTATAAATATGAACAAAATATGAAAATATTTCACATTATAAAAGTTCGTTATTTATAGCGTACATTAAATCCAGAAGTAGTTTATTTGTACCAGAAAAGAGAAAGAAAATCTCCTCTAGGTTTTATTATTGCATAGAAACGCTCTTTGCACTATTGCACTCCTACAAAGAGAAAATTTGCAGTTAATGGATGCTTTGACATCTAAATAAATGTCTCAATTTAACTTTAGCTCGATTCTAACTGCCCTTAAAATGAAATGAAACAGAATAAAAATAATGAGGTGGAATGTTATTTTTTGCTTGTTGTGAGTCGATCAAGTTTTACAGACGAATGGAGGGATTATTTCAAATATTTCAAGGTATTGCGGGGCTTGTTTTCTGCTTCGAAGAAAATGAGAAAGAAGGAACAATAAAAATTGCTTATGAGACCAGCATTCTTATAAATATTTAAACCCCCAAAAAGTAATTACAAAAGGGAATGGATAAATTATTAGAGTAATTAATTTTGAGATATTACTTTTTTATGTATTTAGAAAATATAATTTGAAATGATTAACTGACATGTAACTAGATTCTTATAAAAATAAAGCTAAAAATTATTTTATATCTTAGGATTCGAAAATTTTTCTGGTGGTAGAACACGATTGATGATTCTATAATTAGTTTTAAGAAAGTCACTTTGTTAATGAAAATGTTCATTATTTGTAATATAACTTTTTCGCTTAAAAATACCTTGTATATCTGCAATGTTGATTAAAAAAATATTTCATACTTTTGAAATCATGTTCTTCTAATTAAATTCTTCATCGACATAATTAAGTGTTGAAAGATAATTAACAAAATAATCTATTCACATGAAAAAGACAACTTTTTAGTTCATTTAGAATTGATTGAGAGAATTTTCAAATTCTTTTGAGGAAATTACAACACAAGTTTTTAAAATTTTAAAAAATACATGACTTTATTTCAGGGATATAAAAATGTGCAGAAAATTTTGCACAATGTGGAATTTGTCTTTCATAAGTGATAAGTAGATTTCTAGATATTTTTTGTGTACTAATGTTAAATTTTTCTGTTGTAATAGTAACTTTGGTGTATATATGTTTAGTTTAAAATAGTAACAATACAACAATTTTAATCGATTAAATGTGATGACAACATAAATGATTTTAGCCTATTTTGAACACCTATTTTGAATAGCGACTATTTTATACTGTTCATTTTATTAATATTGAGATGAGAAAATTAAAGAAAGCGATTTCGAAATATAGTATAAAATGAGTCTACATTATTTTATATCTATTGCCGCTTAACTATTAAGATTTATATACTTTTACGCTTTCTGTTAATTGTTTAAAAGTTCATAAATGTTTCAGCAGAGGAAAATAATTAAGGTGGAAGAGTGCGATTTCAAAAATTACTTTTTATTTAAATATTACAATAAATATTGTAATTGTTTTGTATTTTATAATCTGATTTAATTCCTTTTTAGGAAAGGAAAGTTTGTTCGAACAATCAGTTTAAACTCTGAAAAAGTTTTTAAAAATCTTTCTATTTTTTAAAAAGTGGAAATATTTGAGATATAGGTGATAATTTTTATTCAATCTATCGAATTTTCATATATACATGAAATTATATTTTATAATAATTTACTACCTCTTAAACTAAAAACAAAAAAAAATGTACAATTTCTTCAGTACATATGTATTTAAAAATTAAAATAGGCAACCTATTTTAACTCAAAGCACAGTTTTATTCTATACAATGTATAAAACCTGTAGAAAACTTTAAACATTTCTATCTTTAATAGAATGAAAACCTTATAGGTTTTAAAGCATATAATTAAAAGAAAAACAAGCAGAAAGCAAAATCCATTTAACTCTTTTGTTTGCTAATACAAGCCCCTTGACATGTATGTAAATAAATTATATTTAAATAAATTCTGTATGTAACTTACATGTAAATAACTTCTGAATTATAAAAGACACAAATTTCAAATTTGGAATGCATGTGTAAAAAGATCAAAACAAATAATTTGGGCAATAACAGAAATATAAATTTTGATCGTATTTAGGTATCCTAACTCCTTGGAAATTTTTTTTATGATCACCTATAAAATAGATATGATTACATGAAACCATTATTAGTTAAGCCATATATTTATTATTTTTTGCTAAGATCCTTAAGAGTAAACAACAGCTTTGAGTTTTTGTCCCGTATCGAAAGTACAGAAAATGGAAATAATTTTTAGTTTGAAAGTTTTAAAATTATTTCTTCTGTAGGTAGTAAAGATGTCTAAATAGCGAATAGAATATTGCTTATTTTTGTATACAATGTAATTTTTTTATATTTATATGATCTATTACAATTGAATACAATCATTACGAATTTAGGTGGTATAAATGATCAACTTAAGAAAAATGCATAAATTAAAGGCAAAGAAAAGAATACATCTGTTTTGAAACTTAAACCGATTGCTTCTTCTTCAGTACAAGAAAAACACAGAGCGAGAAGATGATGGAGTGTCTTTAGCTTAGGAAAAGCTGTATTCTTTTCCTTTTCTTATTTGTGCATTATTCATTTTAGTCTCGGTTTTCTGAGGAATAGAGATTCATAAGCAAAATAGCAGTATGCTTTTTCTCGCTTTTTAGCTCTGAATTATTTTTATGGTGATATCGCTTATCTATTATTTGTGTTTAAAGAGTCCTAAAACATTGATTACTAATCTTTTAGAATCAATTATAAAGTGAAATATAGGTCAATGAACAGTATATTTGAATAGTTTATGCTCGAAAAATACATTCTTTGACTCTTTTATCGTAAATAAATAATTAAGTACCGAAATTTTAAGCAAGATAATTTTTTTTCATATAAATGTTACATTTAATATAAAAAATAGTGAATAATATAAAAGCTAATAATTTAGAAATTAAAATGTTAAAATTGAGATAAAAACTTGCTAAGTCTATAAATATTCTTTGAAATAATGTCGAAATATGTATTTATGCTCGTGTCATGCATAATATATTGATATGTAGTGTGTTATGTCAGAAAAAAGTATTTTTGTAAACGACTATATATAACCAGATGTTAAAGTGTTGAACTTTAAACTTTTTTTAAAAATCTATAACTTATAATTTCATTAATTGGAAAAGCCCTAATTACCTCATAATTTTATCCTAGAAGTTAATGGGCATGAGTACTTTTATCTTTATAAGACTTAAACTCATGATTACCTTGGAGTGAAAATGAAATAACACTTTCTTCAACAAAATATGCTTGACATTTCATCAGCATAATTTATAATTTAACTCATAAATTAATATGAGGCTATATTTATTCTTGGTAAATTGTATTAGTGTATAATATTTTTTTATTACTTAAATTTAGGAAAATAGTTTTCTGCCATGCACATATTATATACATTATAATTAAAGATCGAATTTTTCTTACCGTTATGGTGCTTCCTGTATACCTCTAACTACGGGCAATGTTCGTTCTTACCAAATGTCTGGAATAAAAGGAAAGACGTATTTTGTAATAATATAATGTTATGTTAAATCTTATAAAAATACAACTTGTTTAAGTAAACATATATAAGGAAGGATAATCAGACTTAAAAGGACAAAAAAATTGAAAATTTTTCTAGTTGTTTTTAAATTCGTCAATATATGCAAGCAAAAGAAAAGTAATCTTAAAAAAGCCAAAATGTTAAAAATAATAGTAGTTGTTTTCTAGCTTGTCAGCATTTTATGAATTGTAGAGCGATAAGAGTGCTTCAGAGACAATACTAATGAGTGGAAAAAAGGCATTTGCCATGAGTGCATCAGGCTTAGGGGTGCCTCAAAATGCTTGCTAAAGACGGTCAAATGGAATTCAAACATGAAAAATTCACCTAAGAAAAAGAATAAGAGGTTACGAAATAATTTTTCTCATTACATAGATCCAATTGGTTGGTGCGTTGCTGTCGTAAAGAGGGTTGCCATTGCATCGAAAGGATGGACTTCTAAGAGTGGGTCCTCGTCATTTAGAAACAGGAACCAAGTAGAAGAACCCAAGGCCTAGCCTGCCAATTTCTTGTTATTATTTGGAAACTCGGAGACGATTGTGGAAACGAATTCAATTTACGTTTCCCAGTCACAATTAATGAACTCAGCGGATCTTTGGTCGCCTCGAGGATAATTATAATAACTTTCCGGTTACAAGATCACTGGCCTTGCAGACTAAGCTGCCTCAGATCATAGATACAATTAAATGGTAAGATTTAAAGGAAATAAATTTAAAAAGTAATTACATTTATACAAATTAGAATATCTTAAGTCTATAACTAAGTTTTAGAAAATTCCTCCTCCTCTCTCTCTCACACACATGCCTCACATGCATATATACAAGGTTAAAAGGTTTAATGATACATACAACCAAGCAGTATTAAGAAAAGTCTAGATATCTAAAAATACTCTTTTTGAATTTATCCTACAATAGAAATAAAGGGTAAAACTTTAAGCTAAAAAAAAACGGTTAAAAAAGAAAAATACACAAGGGATAAAGAGAAGAAGAATCATCAAAATGTTCATAAAATTCGATGTACTTTAAAAGTTAGGGGAAGAGCATATTAAATCCCAGGAATCATTAAATATTTAGTTGTATTAAATATTTCTATGTACGTTTACTCAAACACAATGTCAAGTTTCTAGTAATATGTGAATGATTTTAGTAATTAATTAAATTCTAAATGTTTTACGATTAAAATACAGGCAGCGGAGCTAAGACCAGTAAAACATAAGAAGAGTCTGCGTACAGTCACAGTAACATTGGTTACTTTGGTTTAGAAAGCTACGGTTTACTTTTTTGCAACTCGAGGGTTAATGAGACCGGGACCTACTGCTCAAAGCCTATTCCGAACGGCTATTAACATCTATGCCACATTGAGATTCGAGCCCATGAACTCCGGTACTGAAAATAAGCTCTCTAACCATTTAGCCATTGTTCGGCTACAATTCGTGGATATAAAAGAATGAAGATGTAGAGGTTTTTACGCTGTTTCTAGCTATAAGCAATCATACAATATCAGAAGGTATTCTGGTATACGTTATTACAAACTGGAAAAAATGCACGTTTGGCCAAAATGCGATTAGCGTTAATTTTATTCTTTTATAAAAAAATTGCTCCATGCTCCACTGAAAGATTCACTATTTCATTCTTAATTATTCCGCTCTAACTGTGATACCTCACTATATATACATTTGTAATGGTTGTTTTAGATCCACTACAGATGAAAAAGGTACCCATATTGGATAGTTGCAGTCGTGAGGCCATAAAAGAAAAGATCCAAATTTGAAATAAGAATATGAAATGAGAATTTTGAAATGAGAGTAGTGCCATAGACGTGATGTCTCCATAAACTGTATAGAAGTAAACTGTAAATAATACAGTTTATGGAGACATCTCGTTTATGGCACTACTCTCACTAAAACGTATACATGGGTTTTTATAGTGATGTGGGGCGCTAGACAGCCAGCCAGTAATAATGTTAATGTTAATTACATGATGATGAGTAAGAGGCGAAACTAAATTAAGTAAAGAAGTTATATAAGAATAATTGAGGAAAGCAGGAATTAATTTTGGTGTATGGGAAGTCTCCAAGTTTACTACAATCAAAAGGGAAACAAACATCTAACCAAAGGTTGATTCTAGGGGTAGAATCATCAGAAATTTATTTTAAAATACAATTATAATTATGTTAGTTGCTTTTGAGTTAAAATATAATTACACACACACACACACACACACACACACACACACACACGCACGCACGCCACACACACACACACACACACACACACACACACACACACGTGTGTGTGTGTGTGGTTGGATGTAATATTATTTTAACTAAAGTAACCGATTTTAATTAAAATTACATTCTTCAGTAATTTTTTGGAGATTCGATAACCAAATTACTCTTTTACTTGTAGCATTTGGCAGGTTTACACAACTTGCTCTTTTAATTCTGTTAAACTGTTGGCAATCGCCAAGCAATAGTTTAGCCAAATTAGTTTTTTTTTTATATAACTCTGTTATATAAAACTTCTGTACGTGTGTTGACTTCATTGGCGTCACTACATGTTCTCCATGACCACAACGTATTCGCTAACTACCTCTGTCCTGTCTGCTTGTTACTCCTTTTTAAATTGTATTAATTCTATATTGGGAGTAAGGTAATTTTTATTTATACAGTTCCTGGATATTAGAAAAAAATTCTTTCATTTCCATCATCCATTTCTGTAACAAACAAATAAATACATTGTAGAAACATGAAAAAGCTTGAATTTTTTCACAATGAACATAATACACTGCTCAAAATATATTGAAATTGGGAAACAAGATTTCTGATTTTTTTGTAATATGAACATTGCGTAAGTTATAAATACCATTGTTCGTCTAGAATCTATTGACAGAAGTTTGTGACACATTTTGTTGCACTGAATTTAAGGAGGTTGAAAGTTTATAAAGACATTTTGATAGTATTTTTACCTCGATTCTTACGAAAAGTAATTCTGTAGCTTCATAACACACGCTAAAGTTATATTTATCACTGTAAAACTTTAAATATGTACATTTTTTATGAAGTTATTTACACGTGAAGTTATTCATGCTGTGAATTTAAAACCCTGTGTGTAAATATAGTTACTCTACACTTATACTATGTACAAATCGACTATAAAAAATTAAACCACTTTCAAAACGCTACATATTAAAAGTATTAAAAGTAGAAATATGAGTGTTATATGAAATTAAACACAAACTGGCAAAATTTTCAGCACACAAATTCTCTATGTCCTTTGGGTCATACTATTAACATCCAGTGAGTACTTAAATACATTCCAAGCTCTTTGTCGTCACTACAGTAATGATCCGTTCTCTAAACTTTTCTAATGTTTATTTGTAGTGGGGTATGTAATCGAGTTTCTTAATGAAGAATCTCAAGATTCACAAGGTAGGAAAATGTTAAGGTCCCACGTCACCAGATTTAATCGGATGATATGGTTGGCCAAAGTAACAAAACGAGGTCATCCCCTCCAACATGCCAGTCCATCGATATGGAGTTCGATGAATTGGCGTATCGGAATTCAGGTATCAATGGATTTTAATATTCCGATGATGGAATTCCCCGTCTTATTGGAAGACAAAATACCTGGTATCAGCAGCTAGTTGAGGAAACAACTATAACTGGAGCTATTCAGTAACAGTCTTCTCACAGAAGAAAAACGGGCCATGCACAATGGTCCATACCATCTGGTCGTGTGTCATGTAACAAGACCCTGGAGACTCACTTAAAATTATAACGTAGGCAGAAAATTTGGTAAAATTTGTGTTTTTTTTTATACATGTTTGTAATACATTTGAATATATAGTATTTTGAAAATCAATTAATCTTATATAAAAGTCAACATACTGAAAGTTATATTTTCAATCAGCAAACATAAAACATTATTAAAACCCTATTTGACATGACCTGTAAGATTCAGTATGAAATAATTTAGCATTACTCAGACTATTCCATTATCGTGTTTTGACGAAACGTCGTGAACTTTCGGTTCAACTCATACAAGCTCGAAACATTTATTATGCTGAATATCTTTAACCAAAGAGTTAAAAATATAAAATTTAAACAACAATGAATAATATAGCTTGTCCAGATTAGTAAATAAGCTGTAATTTTCATGATCATTTATAAAGTAAAAAAAATATGATCATACATGAATTTGCTATTATTAAGTAAACACAGTAAAGAAATTTTTATAAGAGATATAGCTCTTCCTTTTGATTTCAGACGATATACTTACTGAAAAAAGAAAATTCATGTCCGAGTATCGAAAATTGATAAAATGTCTATGAAAATGACAAAGTTATAAATAATAGTGAATACTTTAAAACCTATTTCATTAAAGTGGGTAAAATTTGAAAATCAATTATTTTTATATGAAATTTGGATAACATTTTTATTGCATCTGTTAGACACACAATGAAATTTGTAAGACCTATTCTTTCTCTTAAATTATCAACTGTCTAATTAGAAAAAATTTCTCGACTTTTGTATACTAATTTGTCTTACTATTAAGTAAATAAATTAGTTAGGAAAATAAATTATACCTTATCATAGTTCAAAAATGTTTTAATCTAGTTAAATGAACGTTTGTTTATAATATATATGTTTGTAATTAACATTGCAAGGAATTAATCAAATGTTTTGTACTTTTTCAGAAAGACAATTAATTAAAAACCATACGCGTAAGAATTTTAATCTTAAACTATAAATTATTTAAAAATGCCAAAATTTAAAAGGCTTTTTATTAAGTAAGGTAAATTAGCACTTAAATATGCGTAGTTAGTGGCACATCAAAGTAAAACAATAATAATTTATGAAAGTTAATGAAGTATAATTTTTAACTTTAAATCTTTCAAATATGAGTAAAATTCATGAATTAATGGAGTTGATTTGATTTAGTATCGATTGCTTCATTTGCGATATAATGCAATTAAAACTTTAATGATTTTCTTCTATTTTATTTAAATTATTATTTCATCCTTATCAAATCAATAATAGCACAATCACTCAGTTCGGATGTTAAAGCATGATCATCCATTTTTAAATAATCCTTAACTGTTACATTTTGGGAAAATATTCTTTTTGTTTAACACGGGAATGGTTTTGTTTTGTTTTATTTGGAGTGCTACGGTCTACTGTTTTGCACACGAGGGCTAATGAAACTGATACTTACTGCTTAAAACCGATTGCGAACGGCTATAAACATCCATGCTCGCATGGGAATTCGATCCCCCGAACTCCGGTTCCGAAGAGCAACGCTCTACCATTTGACTATCATTCGGCTTAATCTGGGAATGATTGCGCAGAGTATGACATATCAATCAACTCGCTTTTTCATTATTTCTTTTTTTTAATATTACTTAAAAAATGGATTATTCACAGTGCAACTGACAGTCTTGATGAGGAAGTTCAGTTGGAAAATTCCATAAATATTTTGGAACTGTCTTGAGAGGGTTTGTTCCACCCTCCGCGAGTATTATTGTGTGTATTTTCTATGTAGGGTAGAAAGTTTCTGAATCAATTTTTCGTAACTCTTTATCTTAGTTGTGCAGGAAATAATTAACACCAAAAAAAGACTATAGGGTACTGCTGCTTCTGGTAAACAAATAATCAGCGAAGTAAAGGAAAGACTAGATGATGAGGAATATGATAGTAATTATTATTCATCTACTGAAATATATTTTAATGAAGAAACGTCTGATACCGTTTGAAATATACAATAACATTTATAAAAGCTTTTTATATTAAAAATTATTGTACATTTCTACTGAAAGGCATGAGGATGAAATGCACCTCTTCTCCTCCAAACGTTTCCATCCATCCCCCTGAGAAGAAGTGCTCATCTACATTGAATTAACTGTTCTTATGAAAAAAATAAACAGTCTCCAAAGTCGAGATAACTCCCATCTCAAACAAAAGGAAAATTTTCTAAATTTATTAGAAAGTACGAACCAATTTCATTGGAAAAATAACCATCTGTTTAATATTTTGTTCCTCCTGCAGCAAAAGTTTGTTCGATTTAACTAAACATTTGTATGAACCAAATTCGTTCTAAACATTTTAACCTTAATATTCAGTCTATTTAATCAGGGATTATGAATTTAGTTCATACTAATGATAATTCGTGCTAAGAGAGCTCGTCTTAGATATGCGTCTAGTGTAATATATTTGTTCATTTTACTTTATTGTGAAAAGTGCTGATCACGATAGGTATTGAACAATAATATAATGTTGTTTGTTTGTTTCGTTTGGAACAGTGTGGTATACAATTTTGCTACAAAGTGACCAATGTGCCCTGTAACTACTGCTTAAAAGCCGATTCCGAACGGCTACAAATATCCATACCACTATTGGTATTCGAATCCACGAATTTCGGTTAAAAAGAGCCATTTGGTCATCGCTTGGAATAATTTTGTTTGTATTTTGAATAAAAACATAGCATATGTAAATATCTTCAAACGAGTTTTAACTGGTATCCCTTCCCTGAATTCCGGGCTAAGGGGATTTTCGGCTTTCAATTCCGAAAATGTAGTAGCTTATTCTAATTTCTCCGTGATGACACATTTAAAGGATAATAACAATTACAAAGTTTAATATAAGTATGCATGAAATTGAACGGAACCAGTTTTTAGAGCTAACATAATGGTAATGAATTTGAAGCACTCTGCCTATAAATGAATGACATCAGCCAGAAACTTCCCCTACGTACACAGTTCCTCCAATTTTTCAGAGAGACACGGACATTCGCAGCGGCTTTTCTTCTACACAACTAAATTTTTATCAATTCAATTTTTATCGTTGAATTAGAGTTACTAATTCTTCTAAACTTTATTTGAAGGCTGATTTCGGTATTATACCACAATAGAAAGTACGAAAAGTCCAGAAACGACTCTAATTGCACCACACGTAACCATCCATACATCAGAGTTAATAGCTCCCAGCCATACCTACTTACAATATTATATGCATCTCTGCTTTATATTTTCGTATCATTTGTGTATCACTGCATGCATTGTGTATGATATATGTGTTCTGGATCTTAACTAAGTGTTTGGTGTAAAGGCTTGACCGTATTGTTGATCTTGACAGAAATCCGTCGCTGACTCTGAACACGTGACTGTGTCTATAAACGGCATCCTTCAGGACAAACGGGTGAACGGAATGCAAAGAAAGTTTGTATATGGGCTATACACAAAATTCACCCATGGAATTTTATAATAAAAAGTAGTTCCAAAATATCCACCAGAGGGCTCCTTTTCGAGAAAAACATGAAATTTAACAGAATAAACGACCAAAACGGAATGCAGAAACGAGCCACATTATATAAAGTTAAGGGAGAAACAAAAACAGTTCAGTTTGCAGAAACATGAATAGATTAGGACGAAATTGTACAAGAGGAGCAGTTGTTAATTGTGTCTAGGACGACTTAGGGAAAGGTGATCTACTTGACCACCGTCATTCACCTGCAAAAAGTCGAAGGACAATGTGTTGAATAGTAGAACGTAATTGATCAGTTGTGAGGCTTTGCGCATGAAGTGTTATGGAGTTCTTTAAGTCATTCAACGTCGCAACACCTCCACGATTCATCAGAATTTTTAAATAGCCCCATAACCAGAAATTGGACTGAGTTACATCCGGCGAATGTGGTGGCCATAGATTAGGAGAGGAGTGACTAATAACCCATTCCTCTGTAAAGTGTTGGAGCAATATCGCCTTCACGGACCCATGCATATGTAAGGACGTAGCATTCTTCATGAAAACGGTCTTTGGTCTTTGTAAGGGCCGCCTTTGCTGTAGTTGCGACGCAACAAATGTCTGTAGCAGGGATGCACAGACTTATTAAGACTAGGGGCCACTCGGGCAAATCATGAACTGATGGCGGGCCGCCAGAAGTATAGGTAATTAAAGACAATAAAGAATTGATATATAATGTATTAAAATTGAAAAATAATTTATTAATTTGAAGCGTGGCACTGCCTAGTGCTTACAATCTTTTTTATATTTGGCTCAAATTTACTTGCAGCAACAGGTAAAACTGCTTCCAAACTTTCATTTGCAAGGCGGTTTCGATTTTTTGTTTTATTATTATTTAGTATTGAAAAAGTTTGTTCACATATATAGGTAGAACCAAATAAGCTGGCACATTTCAGAGCGTTTATGCACAACTCTTTGTACATATTTTTATCAATGCAGTGGTAAAAGTTCAACAAGTCTCCTTCGTTGAATATGTTGCGTAAATCTTGGTCGTTTTGGATATCGATAATTTCTAACTGCATTGACTCTGGGGCATTTTCAACTGAAATCGTGAAAGGATTGCTGAATATGTCCAACAGAGGTTTCACTTTTTTAAAGTCCGAAAATCTGTCTTGAAAAGATTGAATCAAAATATCTAGCTTTTCTACATAACTGAAATTAATCGCAGTTTTGTTGAATTTTTCGGCCATTTTCTTATAATTCGGAAAATGAGTGTAATTTCCAGAATTCAGTTGGGATCTGAAAAGTGTCAGCTTGCATTGAAAGGATGATATATGAGCGTAGAGCTGGGATATCAGTTGATTTTTGCCTTGAATCCGTGTGTTCAAGACATTCAAATGATTTGTAATGTCAACTAAAAAAACCAAATCACACAACCAACCAGGATTTTTAAGTTCCGGGACATCCCTTTGCTTTTCCAAGAGAAATATTCCAATTTCTTCTATTAAATTTAGAAATCGTTCCAGTTTCAATCCATGACTTAGCCACCTTACTTCTGTATAAAACAGCAAATCTCCATATTCGCTTTTGATGTCATCAAGGAATTGTTTGAATTGCCTGTGATTGAGTCCTCGTGATTTTATGAAATTTACAGTCGAAACTACCACTCTCATGAGATTTAGAAATTCAATTTTTTTAGAACGGAGGGCTTCTTGGTGTATAATGCAATGAAACTGCATGAGATCTTCAGCGTTTATGTTTTTTTCTTGCAGATATTTTTTTAGCAAAGTAACTAGCCCGGAATTGACACCAATCATAGAAGGAGCACAGTCAGTCGCAACTCCCGATAATTTTGATAAGTCCAAACCAGTTTTTGAACACTCATCCAAAAGTGCATTGAGTATATCAACTCCTTTGGTTTGACCTTTCAATGAACACATTCCTAATCACTCTTCTACGACTTCAAAATTTTGAGTAACACCTCGTATGAATATGAGTAGTTGAGCTGTGGAACGAACTAATATCAGTGGATTCGTCGAGTGCCAATGAAAAAAATTCAATAATCTTAGTTTTTTCAGTTAATTGTTCCGCAATATTACCTGACAAAGACATAATTTCGTCTTTGGATTGTCATGCGATTCAGTTGAATTTTCTAACTTTTTTGCTGCTTCTGGACACATTTTCTTAGCGGCAATTTCAATGCATTCTTTTACAAAATCCTCATCATTGAAGGGGCGACTTCGCTTTACTATCATTCGAGAAATTTTATAACTAACTTCTGTAGCTGTTTCTGAATCTTTAATGAGTTTTGTAAACACAATTTGCTGACCAATAAGCTCCCGTTTTAAAGACAACATTTTTTGCTTTCTTAATTCGCCTGTAAATTTGGTAAAAGTAGAATACTGAGTTTCATAGTGCCTTTTTACATTATATTCCTTTGCAATCGCAACAGAATTCTTGCAAATTAAACAAACGACTTTGTTATGCGACCATACAAAAAAGTATTTCTCAGTCCATATTTCTTGAAACTGCCGATTTTCATCTTTGGCCTTACGTTTTTTACTAGATCCTGGCTTGTCCATGTTGCGTTCTAATCCTGTCTAGGGTTAACACTGCACCTAAAAACAATTATAGTACCTACTTAAATTACCCATCCTTTTTTAAATTACCAAAAATAATTGATTAAATAGGTAGGGAAACATTTATTAATAACAGAGTTTTACTTACGATTTCACAACACAATTATACACGGTACTTGACGGATTAACACTGCAACATGAAATCTACGTTGAATTTGGATCAAAATATATGACACCGGCTAGTCGCATTAAAATCTACACTAGAACTATTGCCTTCCAAAAACACTATTAAACTGCTTCTTTCTGTTGACACTTCACTCAAATTAATACCGAACTGTCGGTCACTGCGGTTAGCGTGGCTTTTATACCGCGCGTAGAGAGTCGAAAAATCTCGAAACCGACTCTGGAAGCTTCGTGTATCTACGCGAGCAATCGGGCATTCGTGACTATTCGGACTAATTCGGCGGCGTCGTTTCATTCTTGAACTGGCGCGGTATTTGAATGGTTTTCATAAGTTTTATGGACGTCTTTACTTTTGGAACATATTTTTTTTTTGGTTTCATTCTGGAATAGAATTCAATATTTTTCGAATGTACGAGAGTATTATTTTGCTGTCTGCGGGCCACCAGTATTTCACCGGCGGACCGCATGCGGCCCGCGGGCCGCGGTCTTGCATCTCTGGTCTGTAGCATGTCATGGTATCGACAGGCCTGTAACGGAACATGTCATAGGCTCCCGTTCACCGATTTCCTCAAAGAAGAATGACCCAAGGATGAATATCACCTTGAATACACACAAGACAGTGACCTTTGGAGACTGTAAGGGTATTTCAGTGTTAATCCGCGAATTTTTCTTAGCCCAAATGCGACAATTCTGTGTAATGATTGTCCCATTGAGATAGAAATAAAACTCGTCGCTCCACAAAATATTCTAAGGTTATGACAGATCAACAACCATTCTGTTGAGAAAACTGAGTTCGAATGAGAAACATTGTGGCTTGTCCCTATCAATCAGCTCCTGGGTATGGTAGATCTTGTTTTGGAAGTAGTGCATTATGTTTCTTGATTGCATTATGTTTCTTCATTATGAGTACTTTTCGGACAGTGCTATATGAATAGCCTGTCTGTAGAGAAACTATACTCACGCTACTGCTCCCAAACTCTGATGCCTGTGACTGTACGTAAACGGCTGTCTTGACGGCCTTAACAAGTAGCGGTGTGACACGTTTACGGCCTCTTCCAGGTTGAACTCATATTTTTCCTCTCTCTTCAGATCTCTTATTCATTGCCCGGATACCTTTATTAGATAGTCTAGTACTAGTCTACGCCGTAGGTTTTTTTTCTACGACGAAATTTACGAACTGCAGCAGATACATTCACCTTGTTTTCGTAAAAGAGCTTTCCCAATATCGCACGTTAAACTAAAGAAACCACAATTAGTACAGCCAGAAACATCGATTTAAACATGACAACGTTTACTAACGTTTTATACGATAACCTGCTTTGCATAAAGCTTCCTCTTCTTCCCAAGTATGCAAATCTCGACATTTTTCTCTTACAATTGACAGTTTTTCCCAGTTTTGTATTTTATTACTCATAATTCTTGTTCTAGATTGTTAATATTGTTTCTGTATTCCGTTTTGGTCATCTTATTATGTTAAATTTCATGTTTTTCCCAAACAGGTGCCCTGTGTTAGAGATTTTTGTTTTAAAATTCCGTTAGCGCATCTCGGATATAGCCCATATACAAAATTTCGTTGCATTTCGTGAATCTGTTTGCACTGTAGTATGCCGTTCATAGGGAAGTTTAACCGCCTGGTATATATATTGATTGAAAACTGAAAATTTAATTATAATTAACCGGTATATTTAATTTTAGACTAATTTTGATAATTTATACTTGTAGTAAACTAATTTTATTATCTTGCTGTGTGTATATAGATAAGTTTAATAAAAGTGCCTTAATTATGTGTTAGGGGTTAGCACTCATTAAAAAGAAGTAACCAGTACGCCGTATACTATTTTGTATACATATCTTTAAACTTTACGAATTTATTTAGTTGATAATGGATTATTTCTTATTTAATTAAAAACACCATAACTATAATTATAGAACCTTCGTGATCAGAAGTTTAAAATGCTTTTTATGAATGGTGTTTACATACATTGAAAAACATTTGGATCAACATTGTGTCTATAAAAAAATTTATAGTATTATTTCATACATTATGTGCTCCCATGTAAGTACATTTTTGATATAATGTTATGTTTAAATCCTATATTATTTAAGTAAGTTGTATATATATTCGTCAATGAAAAATATTACACGTATTGTTACATGTAGTGATTAATTTCTAAAATAAATAAATGTTTTTATATACAAGTAGTTGTATAATTAAAATCTATATCAAAATAGAATATCTTTGCACATTACTTTTTCATAACGTAAATTTTATTGTAAGCTTATTATTTGTTGGTATGCAAGATTATTTTACGGATACAACTTAATAAACCGCTACACGTGTTAAGTATTTGCATCTACAAAACCTATATCGATTAGGTACGGTATTATCAAATTTTGTAGTTTAACTTGTGTATATTGTTTACACTTTACATCACTAAGAAGTTCTTAAGAAAAAAAATACCTACCCAATGTTTCATAACTATGCTTCTTATTAGCTTTATTTATGTATTTAATTAAATGAATATTAATTTAAAAATGTAATCAGTACTAAAATGATAAAGTATTAAATTCTGTAATATATTTGTGTTTTTTACCTAAACTTTTGTGTTAAGGAAAGCTCTTATGAGAAATTACACTAACGAAGAGTTTCAAAACCATGACAGATTCGTTTAAATTGAATTTAAATATATACAAATCAAACTTAAAATACAATATAATGAATTAAATGCGTTGATTCTATCATAGAGAAATAACTACGGACTACTCTTGAAGTCTATTTTATATTGCAAAGAATAAATCTAAAATTCGCAGACACGCAGTTGTGAGCTGTATTAATATATTCCTAGTTCTGGACAAAACAAGTCAGTGCCGGTCCACTGATTTTTTCCAAGACAATCGGAAAATCACAGAAAAATCGAAATGTATAAAAAATAAAATGCAGTTATAATTTTTCTTATCCTGCAAGTTTTCAAAAGTTTTGCAGCAACAGCAAATCCTTTACATGGATGCACGGTAGATCAAGACAAGAAATAGGAGTAAAGTCCGGAGTCTAAGGAAATCTGGGAAGCGGAAAAAGCTTCACAGAAAATTGAGGGCTCAAATTTCAACAGCAGCTAGCAGTCGAGTGGCGGCATTTGGATTCTCTTTTAAACAAAGAACTAGGGATTTCAGACTTTATTTTCAAATATCTGGTATATACATAAGTCACACTAGAGGATATATTTCTTTTTCTTGTACTTTTTTTTCTCTCTTATGGATGAAAATGTTCAGCCGAAGATTTATTTTCTCAATATTAAGTGGTAAAATGTATTCTCGAGCTGGTGAAGTGAAACTCTGAGAAGATCGACTAGATACAATTTCGCAGAGATCCTAGATTTTGTGAAAATGTTTAGAAAATATCTCTAAAAACTGTTTGTATTTAGATTTTTAACGTATGAGCTGGGCTTGTAAATGATGAACTAACCGATTTTTAAAAATTATTTTATTTATTATTATTATTATTTAAATTACTAATAATTAATTAATTTATTATTCTTTATTATTTTAAGTAAATGAGGTGAGATCAGAAGGAAAAATTTAGGTCACATAGTTAGAGGGGTACGCTGATGTCAAACTTATCAAATAATTAGTAGGTACCTGTGTTTATTTATTTATGGATAACGACAGACACCTAGTTATCGAGAATGGTATATTGAAATTTAAAAATTGTGGAAAATGATTTATTTATATGTGAATTTAATCGACCACAAATAACGGAGACGTTATTTAAAAAACAAATATAGGGCTCCATTGGCAAGTTTTTTTAACATTTGTTTCTAGATGTTACAAAACACTATTTAAATTGGGCATAATTCAACATAATTTTTTCAATACTTGTATATGATTTCTAGATTTAAAAATTTCAATCTTTTTTTCACATTGAAATATAATTTTAAATTTATATTTAAAAAAATTCAATTTCTGTGTATTTCATGCGGCATTTATTACACTTTGTTTGGTAAGGTAATAAAAATATCGCCATTAGAATCCTATAGTAAATAACTCTTTCAAATATCCGACATTTTAATTTTTAATGAAAAAGCTTCAAGACCGCTTCTGTAACGGTGAAGCTACCTCTTTAATGTTACTTCTAGAATTAAGTTCGTTTGTCAGGATTTTCTTGCAATGGAATTGTTTACCACTTAATACTGTTATTATAATGTTTATAGATGACAAAATGTTGATATATGTACAATAATGATAAAAATTGTGTTTAATCGAGTTTCAAGGGTAAAAAAATGTTGAGTATGCCGCCAACTGGAGGTGTGTGTGTGTGGTTTTTTTTTTTTTTTTTTTTTTTTTTTTTTTTTTTTTTTTTTTTTGTTTTTTTTTTAAATACATTTTAGATATTTTTCACTCCCGCAAGTCACGTAGCAGACAAGGCACTCTAGTCCTAGTAATAATTTCTGGGGAATAAAAAAAGGGTTGGGAGTTGCTATCCAGTCCTACAAATGGAAAGTTTTTGAAGCAGCGTTTTACATTCTTTAACAAAATTCAGCGTAGGACAAATTTAAATTTATTAAATGCTACGCTTTCCAATGTGAAGCAACATAAATTTTATTATGAAGCAATATCGTACTGTCAACAAATTTTGGAAAGTGATTTTTCTATTCAAAAGTCGAGTGATTCAAAAAGATAGTAGATAATCACATTAGTATAGTGACTTCAAGTACGGACACATTGTCTTTTTTTCTTTTAATGTCTATAGCATAATATTGTCACTATAATATTTAATTGCTTCTTAAATTCACTTCATTTTTTCTAATTCCCTTTTAATATGGGTATATTCTGTTTAGTTTTAAAATTTTTCCATTTACTGTACATTATTCTAAATGACAATTTATTTTAATATATATAATATCGTATTTTCATATTTTTATTTCATCATTGTTTGTATTTAATTTTATTTTTATTATGTCACTGTCCTTTGAACTTTCCTTTGAAACAGTTAAACTGAGTTTTAGTAAGGATGTTATAATTATTTACTGTATATGGTTTCCCCATTATTATATGCTACATGTTTCACGCCTAATCTTTAGTGTGCGGAATTAAAGTTCTCAAACAAAGGTTATATTTAATACAAAATTCAAATTAGCCTTTACATTATATTATACCAATATTACATAAAAATTGATAGTCAATCTAATTTAGTCAAACTAAAAATTAAACAGACTTCTTAAACAGTCTTAAATTGGGGAAAAAAAATGGAATTGTAAAAGTTATCGTTGCATAGTATCAGCAATGTGTTTTAAATGTAAATGAACATAAACTTTTAAAAATAAAACTAACGTTTAATTTACTTAAAACATATAAACAAAAGGTTTAAGGCAAATAAACATAGTATAGAATCCTTTAAACTGGTAACTTAAACTGTTAAACAATATTACTACTAGTAAAAGAAAAACATTGAAAACTATTACAAAAATGAATACATTTGACCTTACTAAAATTTAGGCTAACCCAGAACCAAGCACGAGCAGAACCTCATAAAACGAAGTTGTTTTGCACTCCTCATTACGCAGATCGACTTCTCAAGCAAGCAAACAAGTTAAAATGAACCGCTTAAGTAAGAACTTGTATTATAAAATTCGTTGGGATAAATTTCCCTTACCCAATTAGAAGCTGGCTATTTTATGGAGTTGAGAAGTCGGCCTGGCCAAAGGTTAGATTAAGACACGTACTTTTGTGTATGAGTGAACAAACCAAGGTGTTTCATTTGACAACAAAAATAACTCATTATCATAACGAAAATACTGATAATTTATTTCCTCTTATTCTATAATACTTATCGCCTTGGATATGTTGTTAAATAACCGCTGTCTAAATCAATAAAGTTTGGTAAATTTCATTAAATGCCAAAAGTTTCGGACCATTATTAATATCTTGGTAACTGAACTTGTATTATTAAGTATTGGTTAAATACTTAATAATACAAGTATTTATGATACTTGTATTATTAAGTATTTGAATTTAGATAATTAATTTTAAATTTTAAATAATTAAATTAAAATTTGAATATTCTATTGGCCCAATAAGGAGAAACAAAAAGCGTTTTAGTTACAGCTTTAATATAGAATTCCATTGTCGGATTTTTGAGATTTTGGGCTTTTGCATTTATCTCTAGAAATTAAAAGGGATGTAATAGAAAAAAATTAAAAATTTTAGATTTTAGAAGAACTGTAGCAGAATTTTTAAAGAATCGTTTAATTTAATTTACGAATAAATCTTAAAAATTTATTTCACATTTTAACAAAGGAAAAAAAGGAAATATATTTTAAATATTTCATCCAACATTTTATTCTATGTTTGAATCACTTATTCTATTATATTTTAAAACAAAAGGAATTTTACTCTTCTTCAGTTTTGAAGATTTTAACCAATTCTAGATAACACACTATTTTCAGTTAAATTAGGATTTTACTGAAAAAATATAGTTATTATTTATTTATTATAAAATAAATGGAAGAATCTCTTAGAATATTAATCACAGAACATTTAATGTGCAGTTAAAGAACAACTGAAGCATAAATTTAAAATTAAATGAAATTATATAGTTAAATAATGAGAAAATATAAAATATTTGAATAATTCGTGGCATGTAAAATATATATTTAATGCAGAACAACATAATTTGAAAAAAAAAAATAGGATATTACAGAGAATGGTCTTATACTTCTAAAAACCATCAAAATAGCTTTGAAACCATGGAGGTAATGTACATCTGTGAAGTCATTCTCAGTTTCAAAACACGTACGCTGTCTATTTTATTTAAACCAGATTACGACAAATTTATCATCTACTGCTGATTTTGGCAACAATGAATGAAATAATAAAATAAAAAACACCGTTGTAAATGGATTAAAGATAAAATAAATTAAAACTAATTCGAATTTAAAAAAAAATGGCTTCAACAGTTTTGCATGGTGTTACAAAGAGTACGTGTACCAATTTTCGTGCATGTAGCTCTCATTGTTGAAGCGTTTCTAACTGTTTTATGAAGTTTTTGAAGTAGAAAATATTTAGTAAGACACTGGGAATATTTTTGGAACATTTAAGGGAAAATTAATTTATATATGTTTTGGCATTGACATGTACGTTAGTCATGTCAATGTATTTATTCTCACCCTAAGTCTCGTTCGTAGCAAGTAAAACACAGTATTCTAAAATAAATCATTTATCACTTCACGGTTTAAGACTTAAAAACATTTTTAATTTCATAGCGAGTTCAAAGAAAATACTATTCCTCGGCTCAACAGCCCCTAGGGGGCCAGGACCTACGGTGTCAATCTCCGTTTATGTGATGAAGGTCTCTGGGGTGCGAAGCATATGTTCCGGTTAGGTGGTCAATCTTACGCGGAACCCCAGTGTTTAGTTCTCAAGCACGATTGGTCCTTAGTTCATTTACCCACTGAAAGGATGAAATTCTAAGTTAACCTTGCCCTGATCAGGGATCAAACATGGGACCTGTGTCATGGGGGAGCGAAGCACTACCCCAACGCCACTGGGCTTCAATAGAATAAATCATCTAAAAGAAAAATTCTAAAAACAATGATGATTTAGATTTTTTTAAACTTAATCAGGATAGTTATTTCAAGCCCTTTTAAATTGTTTTGATAAAATATATAATAATATTATTAAAAATATGTATTTTATAATAATTTTCTTTAAGTGTTATTAGATTATGGGGTAACCTAAATAGGGAGTATAATCTATCTTTCAGGATTGAATTAAGTACTGAAATGAAAAATCGATGTAAAAATTATGACAATTTCAGTTTAAATAGTCGTTTAGACTCATCGTAAATTTTAACCCATCGCTTTTATTTAGTGCCTAATTTAGAAGCATTATCTTATCGGGTTAGGTTAACGAGAAAAAATATTGATCTCTATTTTGCGTCCTTTTGCAGAGATCAATTTTTATATATTCGAGTTTGAATAATGAGAAAATAATGGTATAAAAATAGACACCGAACTGGAATTACATGGCACACATTACGCATTATCCAGTGCGGTAATAGAGGTATGATGATCTCACAATCGGAAAGAAAGGAAATTGTTGTAAAAATTTTATTATTCAAACAAAATTATTGAAACTCTCAATGTTTTTTCTTATATAAGCATCATTTTTAGGTTAGCGTTTAATAAGTCCCAAATTTATATTTTGTATCTTTAAAGAAAGTGTTAGTTGAGTAAGCTCCCAGGATTCTACATGATAAATGAAAATGTTTCTATTAAAATATAATTAATTTTTTTTTATTAAAATTAGTAATCTATACATATTTTTAAAAATGTACAGAGTTGATCGTCAATACATAAATATTTTGCTGCAGGAATCTATTTAACTGATTTTATATCGATCATGTTGCCTTTCAAATAAAATTTTATTGTTTTAAATATGATTGGAAAATGTAAATGAAAATGTAATGTGCAATTAGAAATATAATTATGTAAAATTGGTTAAAATTAGAAAGTAAAATATTTTCTCTTTATATCACTGTGTTGCATATCTACAACATACAAAAAAACTGATGTAATCTCCACAATGAAAAACTGATATGTTGATTGTGTTTATCTTTCAACATGCAATTAAATAATTATCTTATAAGTAGAAGCCAATAAATTATAGGGCAATATGTTTGGAATTATGCGCAATGCAACGGCAATGCAAAGGCAATTCATTGAAATTATGCGGACAGCAGGTGGAATACCTCGAAAATAACTCCATTAAAAAGAGCTCATTCTAATAGAATATTTATTAAAGAAACTTTTGTCATTATTGTTCCAAGCACATAATTATGTCTAAAATAATGTTTTGTTAGTAAAATTTTTCCATAATCATTCTTACTTAGTGAATATTATATTATGACATAATACAGTAAAGTTATGTTAGTTCAGCAGCTGAATATACTTTTGAAGTCTGTCTTTATTTTTTAAATATTTAAACGGAACTTGAAATTTTCTATTTACAGTCAAAAGAATTGAGAATTCGTGATAGAAATTTCTGCGATTCTGCCTCTGAATTCAAGAATTCTATCCCATTTCCGACCAAAACATTCTTTTACAAACTTTTTTTTACACAGCATTTTCAATTGTTAGTAATGAATCATCAATTCCTGAAGTACTTATGAACACTAGATAGTTTTAAAAATTTAAATTAGCCATTTGGTATAAATTAAACATTCTAGGAGAACTCTTGAAGTTAAATCAGGTTGACGCCACTTGAATTCCCGTTTTTTGGAGACACCCAGTGCTGGGTATCAGTAAAGATTGAATTTCGCGACCATTGTATGAAACTTTTCTTTGTCTCTTTTTGCAACTAAGGAAAGGAGAAAATAAACTAGTTTGTCCGATCCATAACAAAGAAACAGGGAGTTAGGAAGGATTGCAGACTGATAAAGTGATTATTAAATTAAATATGAAGGAAAAGTGCAGATAGGCATAAGATTTTGCGAAAAATTGAGGATTATGCAGACAATTGTAGATTATGGGGAACTCGCAATTTTTACACTTTTTCATAATTTGTGAATCTACTCATTAGAATCCATTTCAAATTGCGACACTAAGTTTTGGTATAAAAAGATACCGAAGCTTAATTTATTGCTTTATCAGATGCATATGATCATTACTAAAATACAGTTTGGATTTATTAAATTAAAAAAAGATATATATATATATATATATATATATATATAGACACTAGAAGTAGATTTCTCACAAAGATTTCAAAATGTTTATGTAAAGATAATTTTTGTGCAAAGTAATTTAAAATATTTCTTAGAAGTGAGTATTTCTTTATAGAATACACACGATTTTGCAGATACATTTTAATTTAATAAGTTTAATTTATTTGATTATTTTGTCAATTTTGGTATGATGTATTCTGAATATTTTTTAATTCTGGTTAGGGTTGATTACTTTGGAGTTGTTATTTATTGAATGTTGGTGAAATTCATTGATTATGCTTTATCAGTATCTTTTATATATAACAGCTGTTTTATAAGTACAAGATGCATAGATTATGCTCTTCAAAACTTACTAATTGCTTGTGACAAAGCTACAGAGTGAATATTCAATATTTTCAACAATTTATGATGGCTAAAAATGCACCTGAAATGTTTGAAATATTCATAAAATAAAATAAAAACTTTTATTTAACAAATATTTAAAATTATTATTCAGTGAGACAGAAATTTTGAATTTACCGATGCATTGCGTTCAGCCTAAATTCAGTGTTGGCTTCATATAAAAGTAAATTTTTACAGACACTAGGTTATTAGTTTACATGCCTACACTTCATTATTATGCACACAAGATTTTATATATTGTATTGAGAACGAAAGATCGTATACTATTGTTTTAATTATATGTAATTGCAATGTTATGAGGATTAACTTTTAAAACACATTAATCATTTCATAATGGCTTCCCGAATAGGGCTAAACGGATCATACAGTACATGAAAAGGGTTATTAATTTGATCGAATAAGTTTATAAAGAGCGTATTAACAATCCATTGCTCTTTCTTCTCTAAATACCAATGCTAGTTCTCCGAAGTCATCTATCATGATTAAAAGATTTTTATTTCAATTTAGATAAATAAATCACAATATACAAACACGTAATATTTCTCAACAGTAACGTGCATTATCGGATAAATGTTATTTGTAAACTGATTTAAAATGTTTACAATCTTCAGAATGAATTTCCTGAATGAGTACGATGTCATTTCTTAATCACACAATTATTAAATAACAGGCTAGTTTCTCAAACTTTGCCCTTAGTAGCATATAGGTTTAGATGAGGAAGAAATATTGCTTTTCGTCTTCTGAATCATAATGCTGCGAGCCAGCGCTAACTTGCAGCGATTTTAATTACAGAACATTAAGAAAATGCTGACAGGGGAAGATAATTACCCTAATTTGCTCGCAGTGTTCTGATAATTTGAATTTCTGTTTCGTTGTTTAAGTCATCACTGATTACTTTTCATGTAAATGAAAGGAGAATTTACATCATTTTAGAGCCTTTAGTCTTTTCAACCCAAAATATACGTAGAATAAAAAAGTTCGGATTCATTTTTGAAAGATATGTCTACTTTTGTCTCCAGTCTTTGAGTAACAATGATACATTTTATACTAAGAATTGCTGTCTCGGCTTGCAATTTTATGCTGTAATTCAGATTAAGTTTTTTTTCAACTGTCATTTTGATCAAGAAATTTGTATGATTATTCATTGAATGCTATATCTTTGAATTGATTATGGAGTAAGGTATAAGGACAAAGCGCTCATTGCCTTGTTTTTCATTTCACAAGAATCTCACAGGAAAAATAGTATTAATTTATAAAAATCTATGTTTCCAAATAAAATAGTATCGTTAAATATCTCGAAATGAAAATGGAAATCCACACATGACAAGAGAGCAAAATATTTTGAACAATGTATATTAGAGTATTTTTGGTTTATGTATCAGATATTAATTTTATTCCAAAGTTTCTCTTTTTTAATTTTACAGAAAATATTATTTTTGAATTTTAAACGTTTTATTCTAATTTTAATTAGAAATAAACAAATATTTGTAATAATAAAAACATTAAAAACATTCTTATTAATTTTTGAATTTTTCCAATATATTGTCAATATATTGTTAGTAGATTTCATAAACCACGATTTCAGAATTCGTAGGATTTTTATAAATTTTAAGTTATACAAATTTGAAGATAAGGTTGAATTTGTAGCCACTAAAAGTTCCGGTCTCTTAATAAAATTCTTTCATTTATAGGATATTTCAAGGGATTTAAATATGATATGAATAGTTAACCGAAATAAACAATGTTTTAAATTGTTGTAAGTTTCTATGGACATTTGATCTTTTAAAATTTGTTCTGTGGTTAAACATAAAATTATATAAACTAAACAAACCTTTGTGCAGATAGGAAAGTTAACGGAGATCTTTTCATTTGTGCTTTTTTTACGTAGTACTCAGTTAATTACTATTTTTGCAGAAAGTTTCCTTATTTCCTTTATACTTTTTGCTTTATCTGGCCTTATGCTTTATTATATTGTTTTTCTTTTCTGTAAGTATTTTCTTTTTTTATCATCCTTATTACGTTTGGTGTTAACAGACTTTGTGACTTACGCTTCAAAAAGTATACATTTCTTCATCATTTGCATTTTATTCTGGATTATACACGGAGTATACTCCTGCTCATTCTTGCATTTTTCTACCCCTGAGGTTTACTATTTCTTTTCAACAAGGAAGAAATTTCTTAACCCTCAAAATAGTTGTATAGTTTTCTTGTTTTTATTTGGACATGTTTTACGTTGGTCTTATTTAATTATCCTATAACAGGGTGGACTGTTAATGTAGTTAACTATATTTCTTAGACTATATTTATTTACAAAATGATATTTTTTTCAAGTACTTTTATGTACATTCAAAATTGAGTGGGTTTTTTTTTAATAAAAAAGAAATTAAGACATTCTTTAATTTTTCCCTATTTTGTTTCACAGATCTTTTATCACTGTCCCTCATAATGATGTACAATAATTAAATGAAAACCTTTAGTTTAATGTATCATGAAATTTTGAGCACATTTTTAACTAATATCGACGAGATGGTAATTTTTCCCAGAGAGATTCCATACCCATTGTCACATATCACTCAATACATTTTATCGCATTCTATCTCATACTGTGAAAAATATACATTCTCATTTATTGTCTTTCTTCTGTCTGCTCAGTCTTCGCTGCTGAACTAATTGCAGTGTATGAAACAGCAGCAACGCGCGCGCATACTCCTTGGCCTTCTCAGACCTTTGGCAGTGAACATAGTACATGGACTGTAATCGCCAGATAGAAGCGCCAGAAGCAGAGAAACAATAGACTATCAGACACTCATTGGAGTCTGTGATGATGGGGTTGCGAGCTAACACAGCTCGATGTATTTCTACAATTTTAATGTTTATTAAATGTGTGTCATGAATATTATTAGCTTTTATCATTTAGCGGAACATGTGTTGGATCTACTTTAACAGGTGCTCGATTATAGAGGTATGATATCCGCCCGTGATATGCTAGCACTGTAAAACCTTAATTTAAATTTCCAAAAGCAATGGAAAACGCTTTTTAATATATATTGGCTCAATGAGCTACTTGGATAACCTCAGTTCGGGTACTTTAACTAATATTTATTCGATCCTCAAACTATATAAGCAGCTCATTCGTCGCAGTTTCCATATTGTTTTCTGTTGTGTTTCAGGGCATGCAGGGATTTTAGGGGATGAAAAAGCTGACGTACTTGCTAAGAGGGCTACAAATCATTATACTGTATCTGTTCCCTATATCGATAACAAAAAAACCAATAATGATCTAATTAGGAACAATTGGCTTAACGATTGAAATTATGAAACACAGAATAAACTCCAAAAAATCAAACCTAATATCACCCCCTGGCCATTTATGTTTAACCGGAGACGAAGTTTTGACTAGACTTCTCACTGGCCACACCAGGTTCACTCATTCCCATTTGCTGTTGTGGAATCCTCCCCATTCTTGCCCACTTTGCGAATGCCAGCTCATTGTTCATTTTTTAACATCTTGTATTCGCTTTAGGTATTTTTATCAAATTTATTTTAATTTTGCATATTTAAATTTAAATTGCCTTTTAGGTGAATCCTTACACCCTGCTTTATTCGACTTTCTTAAACGTATTGGTTTTTATTCGTCTTTATTATGTTCCTTTTATCTTCATTTTTACTTCTCAATGTGTTTGAGTACTATCGTTTATGTGTGTGATCAATTTTGTTTACTCTAGTCTATTTTACTTGTACTATTTTAGAAGGGCTTTTAGACTCTTGATGTTAGTTTTATTGCGTTTTTCATTTTTTACCTCCCGTCTGGCGCATTTCGTCCTCATTGAACCTTGCGCCATTGAACCTCAACTAAGCAACCAACTAACCTAGAGCGATTCCATTGGATTCCCTTTCATATGCGATTAATAAATATACATTCAATTTGGGTATAATAGCGAGAATCATCCACTAGTCCACATGGACAGTATATAGTGTTATGTCTTCCAATTTTATATAGATATGAGGGGAAGCTGCCATGACTAGTAACAAAGTAGTTCTGTTGCTCGCACAATAACTTGCAAAAGCATTCTGAACAATCTGCTTTTAAAAGCCATCGAGTACTCTGGCACTGAGAATGTTGTTCCCTCGATAAAATGGAATAGCTATCTGCGTACTTTCTCTACTTGTGTCTTACTCCTCTTGGTTTTGCCAATGCTATACAGTCTATATGTTAACAATATACTTTTTTATAGACACTAACTGGAGTTACATTACGAATAAACAGAGATTTTAGATATCAAAATTATAAATATTTCATTTTATTAAATGTTTCTATATTTTGTGTTACTCGTGTGAAAGAAACTAAAAACGCGCAGGATATTTCATGTCCAGGGTTGGTTGCTCCTAATTTCTAGCTCTAAATCAATACACTAAAGATTAAAAAGAAAGAAAAAAAGAAAAAAGAGCAAAATACATTTATAAACAAAGATTTAAATCTACTACTTAAATCTCACATTTTCTATAAATATTTTCCATATATTCCATACATAGGTTTTTATAATTTTTTTCACAAGCATATTTAGTTTTTCTGTCGTTTTTATTTAAGCGTTAATTACATCTTTTACGTATAATCGTTTAGTATTTTTAGCAGGTTATGTTCATGAATTGTACTAAATTATCTTTCATTTCAGGAGATATTAGTGGATTCCAAGTATCCAATGAAGAAGTAACAGTTTTAACGCTAGAATTTCCTGGGAGTTTCATAATGATGGTTTTCAAGGAAACTTTGAAATTCGAAATAAAATTCTTATTTTGTAATATTGCCTCTTTTTCCAATAAATAATCAGATTCTTGTGAATCATCATCATCTTTAATTTCTTTATCTCATTCCATTTCAATTGATGAATCATGATTGTTTTCATTTTCTTTATCATCTAGGTCTTCATAAGTTTTATCTAAAATTTCTTCATGTGAAGAAAAGCTATCCAATAAATTTCTTAAATATTTCATTTCCTCTTCAAAATTACAAGAATGCGTCATAAAGGCAAAATTGTTTTAAAAATGCTGCCCTACACAGAACTGTAACACAAATACACTCGAAGAGTATGACATACCCGACGGGTAATACTCTCGGCTCATCCGAAATATCTATTCAAAGAAATTTTCAATTGACCTTTACTCACCAAGGTAATGGCTTTAAAGTTAGATGGAGAATCATCCGGTTTCGAAAAAAAGGAGAGAGTGGAAAATTAAATTCAGCGAGACGATGGGTAGGTCATGCCCTGCTCAAGCATTCCGGGGTTAGTCAAAAAAATATTTATTTCATGACGATACTAATTTTCAGAACTTTCTAAAAAGATTTTTAAAATTTTGTTTATTTTAACAACATATTATATTTATTGTAAATTAGCAGATATTTAAACTGCAATATAGCAGTTTAAAATCTCTGAGACCATTTAAATGAGGGAAGTAAAAGGTGCAACACATTACGATCTCAATTAAATATAGAAAAATTTTCAACGCTTATTTTCTTAGGGATATATTTTTCTTATCATAAAAATATAGTTTTTATAAATATCAAGAATAAAGACATAAAAATAAGAAAAAGTTCTTGTTGTGAACATATTTTAAACATTTTTAATGAGTATGTCTTTGTTAAAAAACACTTTGTTAGCTTTTTACATTTTAAATTGATCTATAAAGTATCTATTGTATCATTTTATATTTATAAATGAGCTACTCGCTTCCCCACCAACTGATTCAATGACGATTTTGTCGATTTCGAATAGCCGATATCATTTATCGGGCAGTTTTTTCGTTCCGCAAGCGCTATTACTTTTGAATATGTCCGACATTTTCTGAGCTATCGCTATTCACGTTGTTTGCTTTGCCTTTATAAATTATATTTTTTGTAATACAGTTGTTACATGACTTTATTTTTAAATATATTATTAATATAATATTTAAATACTTAGATTTTTCACGCAAACTGACACATTCTGCTCATATTTTAATGTTATATTATTCTCACTATCTTGATCATAAAATGCAATTTTATCGTAGATTTGCTATTATTACTGTCTGAATTTCATATCTGTTTCATTAAGTTTTCATCTTCAATAATAAATAAGTTTATTTATCACATACTGTTGCTTTTGAAACCAAATTACTGAGTATATCAAATTTGGATTTAAGATTGTTTAATAAATTTAAAGAGGTAAAGTTACTAAAGAAAAAAATAATCTGGTAAATGTGTTAATAGTTAAAATTAAATAAATGTCAAAAGGGAAATGAAAAGGACAAAAATAATTACATAAAATTAGAAAAAAGCAATTCAAATTGAAAACATTTTTATTCGTATTTTTTTAATATATTATTGTTTTAAACAAAAATCATTTTAATTATTAGAAGAGATGACAGAATTTTAGAAAATTTTAAGAGCGTGACAGAAAATAATTAAAATTTTTAAAATGGAATAGTAAAAAAAAAAAACCCACCGGGAATTGAACCCAAGGCAGAAAAATGCTAGCGCAACGTGCTAACACTACGCCAAAACGGCTCACATGCTATCCACGTATCACACGAGTCTTAAATTAATCTTTTCACAAAAAAAGAGGCGGAGTCAAAACTCAATAGCATACCACCGATGGAAAGAATATAAGAAATTGGTGCCTAGTATTAGCATCCAATGTTTTAAAAATATGTGCAATGAGACAGCATTAAAATTTACTTTTCTAACAATAGTGTTTCTAAAAATAGGCTATAAAAGTTAGTTACTACTTCAGTCATTATAAAACTTGTGCGAGCTTACCGCCATGTTTAAATGAAACGAAATCGGTAGAGTGGAAAAACTGCTTTCTAGACTACACGAGATCGTTTTGCCGTTTCATTATTTACCGGCCGATACAGACTTCGTCGTGTCGGTAAGTGGGAAAGCACTCTAATTGTTCCGAAGACATCAGCTTGAACTGTTCCACAATTATGTCACTAGAGACGGAACATTATAGCACTTAACTGTTCCACACGCATGCGTTCGCTATTTATGTAACTTTTTTCTCCTCCTAAAGCGAACTTATATTGCACTAGAGGTTAGACTCCATAGATAACTAACGCTTAAAGTTGCTTAAAGTAAGTTTCTCGTTGAATGTTTCCTTTCATTTTTTGATTCTATCTGGACAAACTGAATCACTACCGATTTAGAGGTATTCTTTATAGATATTTTAGATTTCGATGAATGGCACATTAATATTTGATACGTTGTGTATCGAGAATGAGTACACAGACGAAGACTTTTGGAGTATAAGTTGGATATCTCCACCGGGATTCATTAGATCGCAGTAAGAAACTTTTGATACATTGATATTGTTACCAATTTATGAAGCGTAGCGTTCGTGGATTGAGTAGACTTTGAATTAAGACAGCAAAAATAACAGCACTTTATTCGTAATGCAGGGAAAACACGAATACAGCAGCCAACACCGCGAGAACTGGCTAGTTCACTAAAACTCTTAGCGCCAAACAACGTAGGTCTTTGCCTCTACAAATTTCTCAGCTAACTGAACCTCGATCAGGATCGACCCCCGGTATTTATATCCTCGGGAGAAACTGGAATATTCTAGAAAGTATTAGGTACAAACGGTCGCGAAGAAAGTCACCAAGTCGCCAAAAACATCGCCTACGAGCCAATATCTCGCCAAATACATGATTTACCCATTGTAATACACAGTATACGGCAAAAATGCATGCCAACTTGTGAAATTCGTAACATTGCCCCCCTCTCAAGGACTGCACGTCCCGGGCAGTACAATTCCTTTGACAGGAGGCCAAATGTGAAGTACAAAGTTTACATTTTACGGTGCTATAAACACATATCATACAAAATCAAAAATAATAAAAAAATAGATAAATACAGAAAGAAAGAAAAAGCAATTAGAACTATTTACACTATTTACAAAGAGAGAATGGTGTTAATTCTAATTTTCACCGTGATAAGGAGATAGTCTGTCATAATGTACAACCTTTGGTTTAGAAGAAGGTGATTTTCTTATACGTATCACAACGTCATTCAGTCTTTTTAGGACTGTGTATGGACCGTCCCAGTTGGATTGTAACTTTGGAGAACGACCTTTACGTCTAACCAGGTTCCAACCCCACACTTAGTCACCTTCTAGAAAATCGTGTCGCGTTGCTCTTGCGTCATACCTCGTCTTCATTTTCTCAGTCGCCAAGTTGATTCGGTCTCGAGCAAAGCTATGGACATCTTCAAGACGTGCCTGGAGATCTCGAAGGTACTCCTCTGGCGATGAAGATGTTTCTGGCGGGCGACCAAACTGAAGGTCACAAGCAGACGAAGTTCGTGACCGTAAAGCATCTGCGATGGAGTATATCCGGTAGTCTCATGAACAGCACTGCGATATGCAAGCAGGAACAGTGGTAACTTCAAGTCCCAGTTTTCCAGATTTCGGGAAACCATAAGCGAGAGGTTATTCAGGATGGTTCGGTTGAACCTCTCCACCATGCAGTCCGATTGAGGGTGTAAAGGCGTAGTCTGGGTCTTGTCAATTCCGAGAATTTGGCACATTTCTTTAAACACAGCAGAGGTAAAATTCGTCCCTTGATTGGAATGAGCTTGTAAGGGTGTACCGAATCTGGAAACCCATTGTTGCACTAGAACCTCCGCCACTGTGGTAGCTTCTTGATCAGGGATTGAAAACGCTTCAGGCCACTTAGTAAAGTAGTCCATAACCACTAGGATGTATCTGTTACCATTTGAAGACCGTGGTAAAGAGCCCAAAATGTCCAATGCGATCCGCTCGAAAGGTGCTCCTACGTTGTACCGATGTAGTCTCCCTCAGCTACGTCTCTTTGGTCCTTTGCGGGCCGCACAGTCATCGCAAGTTTTGCACCACTTCTCTACATCCTGTCTGGACTTGCTTCAATAGAAGCGTTCTCGGACTTTCTGCTGGGTTTTCATTACTCCGAAGTGGCCTCCAGTAGAGCTACTATGCAGTTCTCTTAAGACATTCGGGATTCTTGACTTTGGAAGTACGAGCTGCCATCTAAAGTTACGTCCATCATCGGACTCCCATTTTCTGTATAAAACGCCATTTCTAATATGGAGTGAGTCCCATAGAGCCCAGTACTGTTTAGTAGTAGGACTGTAGGTGGAAATGTCCTGCCATGTTGGTCTTGTATCGAATGATATTTTCGACTCCAAAATTGGATTTAAATCTGCATTCTGCCAATAATCGGGATTTTATCCCCATTTACGGTCTGAAGAGTTACTCTGGGCGGTGTCCAAAGAATTGTTCCGCCCAGTTGCAGGGCCAAATCTTGGCGCATTATGGTGACATTGGCCCCTGTATCTACGACCATTCGACACGGAAATCCATTCACGTTTGCTTCGATAAAAAGTCCATTTCCACTGCCATTGTTAGATGCAATTTGTCACACTTCAAAATGGGGCTTTTCTTTCTCTGGCAACCTCCGCCCCTCGAGACCGCCATATATTAGTTTTCCTGGGCATTATTCTTGGACAGATGCCTGGCCCGTTGATCTTGCCGAGCCTGGCACTGCCTTTGGAGATGTCCTTCAACGCCACATTTCCAGCAACGCACACTCTTCTTATTAGATTCGCTCGCAGCCAGTACTGGCTTTGCCTTCATTTCTTTCAATTCTTCCAACACTTGTGACATAACCTTAAGGGATCTTCGTTTTCATTTACTTCCATACCTCTGATTGAGTGACGGTCCCTTCTCGAGGCTTGTTGGGCTGCTTCGAGTTTGATAGCATAAATTAAAGCCAACTTGAGATTTTTCGTTTCTGCCATTCGAAGTGCCTTTTGTATTTCGGTGTCCCTGACACCATCCACAAAATATTGCACAGCCAAAGTTTCTCTAACTTCGAAAGGACAATCAGAGAATGCAAGATGAGACAACTTTTCTATGTCTGTTGCAAGTTCCTGTAGGGTGTCGTAGGGTCTTTGCTGGCGAATCTTTAATTGGAGGTGACTGTAATCTTTCAGACATTTCTCGCCGAACCGTAACTCAAGTGCACTTGAAAGAGCGTCAAAATTTAGCTGTTGTTTTTCAGGGATTGTCCTGAGTATATCGGCAGCTCCGGCTCGGAGAGAGGCAGCCAACTGACGAGCTTTGGTGATTGGATCCCAGCCGTGTGCTGCGGCAACAATAGCAAATTTTGTCTTGTAAACTTGCCAAGATGTTTGACCATCATATGGCAATAGTTTCATGCAGGGTTGATTAACGGTAGGCATATGCTGGGAATTCCGGGACTTGCTCTCGTCAGGTACTTCAAATTCTTTGGGAATTTCATAAGTTTTTGTTGACTCTTTCTCAGTTTGCACTTTCATTTCCTGCTTTATCTTTTCAATTCTTTCATTAAATTTTCCTTCAATTTCTTCAAATTTCCCTTCAATTCCTTCAAATTTCCCGTCTATTATTTCAAATCTTCCTTCACTTTTCTTTTCAAAAATTTCAACCTTCTCTTCAGTAGCGTCCACTCTAATGTTGATCAAATTCACGATGTTAGACTGCATTTCTTCCTGTTTCTTACTCATTTCATTTTTCATTTCATCTTGGCCCCTCCTCATCTCGGTCATAAATGACAAGAGTTGTAGGAATTTGTCTTCCATTGCGGTTTCTTTCACTTGCCCGCAGGTTGATTTTCTGTTTCGGCTTCCTTATCTTGTTCAGTAACTTCAGGAACATTCTCGAGATCACCATCATCATTACTTTGTTCTCTCTCAAGAGCTTCCCTGAGACGTGTGATTAATTCTTCTTTAAGTCCAGATGTGGGCAAGTTCCTGGCAGAAAATTGCTGTTGCAATTCAGCCACACGGAGTTTCTATAGCGATTATCGATCAAAATCAGCCATTTCAAATGTCTTCACTACTCAATCCCACTCCTGACACCAAGTTGTTACCAATTTATGAAGCGTAGCATTCGTGGATTGAGTAGACTTTGAATTAAGACAGCAAAAATAACAGCACTTTATTTGTAATGAGGGAAAACACGAATACAGCAGCCAACACCGCGAGAACTGGCTAGCACAGGCGATAGTTCACTAAAACTCTTAGCGCCAAACAACGTAGGTCTTTACCTCTACAAATTTCTCAGCTAACTGAACCTCGATCAGGATCGGCCCCCGGTATTTATATCCTCGGGAGAAACTGGAATATTCTAGAAATTACTAGGTACAAACGGTCGCGAAGAAAGTCACCAAGTCGCCAAATTTGGCGATAAATCGCCAAACATGGTGCCAAAAATTAGTCACCAAAAACATCGCCTACGAGACAATATCTCTCCAAATACATGATTTACCCATTATAATACACAGTATACGGCAAAAATACATGTCAACTTGCGAAATTTGTAACAATATTTACTATTAGTTCAGCATTAACTATCGAGTATAAATATTTTTTGTTAAAACCAGTCAGATTTATTATAAAGTGGATGTGCTATTTAAGCTTAAAAATAATAGAGCTGTTATACGTGGTGCTATTACAAAGCACGTAAATGAGCTAGAAAGCGAATTTACCAAATATAATCTAAATTCATTGCAAGAACATTCCAACTATTTCGATGGGATCTACAAAGAACTAAAAAATTTAGATTCTAAAGTCCAGAATATCATGAATGAGGGAGAGGAATTGGTAAAGTAGAATTTGAATATTCTCAGAAAATCATGTTATGGAATTCCAAAACTACAGCCCAGGTAAAAATATTACATTTCAAAAGAAGTTCGTAGTCAAATTCCACAGAACAGAATAATATTGCACAAACGTCTCAGGTGACGTCAGATCAGAATAATTCCTTAGATATTTCGAATCCTGAAAACAGAAGTTCGTTGGATAATTCGAGTTCTGAGAACAAAACTATGAATTCCTCGAAGTCAATTAAACTACCAAAATTAACTATTGATAAATATTATGGAGCTCTGTGTAGAAGGTTGAATTTCTGAATTCAATACCAAAACTCTATTGATTAAAATACCATTTTAACAAAAATTGAAAAGTTTTTTTTATCTGAAATCATTATTAGGAGGTACAGCGATTAATGTTGTTTGCGGCTTCACACTCTCTGATGAAAATTATGAAAAACCGGTTGCTCTAATTGAAAAATAGATTTGGAAGAACAGACCTGGTCATAAATGTTTACATGACGAAATTATTAAATCTACATCCTGTAAAGGATTCGAACCACATAATCGGTTTAAAAAAATTATACGATACTTGTTAAGTGCAGATTAGAAGTTTAGAATCGTTAAATGTCACTTCTTATATGTATATGCATTTATTACAACCCATTCTTCTAGAATTAATACCTGCTGATCTGGATCTTGAATTTATAATAAAGTGCTTAGATAAGTCTGACGACGGTGAATTCAATGTAAAAAAAACTATTGAAATTTTAAAAAATTTAAACTGAGTGTCGCGAGTCGTCAATTATGTTTCGTAGTTCTAAAGGAGGAGGAAGAAAGGTGTTAAACCACTGCTCGTACGCGGGTAGAGGTGGCGCCAGATCAAAGCATTTTTCAAGCGATAGTCAAACCAATCTACGCGGTAGAGACCGAACTTCAACTCACAGATCAGGAATATTAATTACTCACAGTGCAGGAATATTAATTACTAGTAAGTCAAGCATTTATTTACTGTATTGCGAAACATGATTCGGAGCGCTATGAGAGTTTGAACGTCATTGAAAAGAAAGATATTGTGAAAAAACAGGTTCGATGCTTTTTGTGTCTCAACGCACGACATCTAATAAAAGATTGCAATCGAAAATAATTATACGAGATGTGTAATGGAAAACCATAACAGATGAATTTGCTATACGCTTGAAAATAAATAAAACAATAACCCGGAAAATAATATTGTTACGGGAATTTCTCACTGCACAGAAAAGAATAGACTGGATGAAAATTCTCAGTGCAGTGTATTGCTTCAAACATGCACGGCGGTAATTAGGAATCCTTTAACAAAGATAAAACAGAACATGTTCGCGTGTTATTAGATAATGACTCATTAAGAAGCTTTATTACTCAAGACGTTTCTAAGAAGTTAAAATTACAAGTTATTAGACAAGAAACTTTATCAGTATACTCCTTCGGTACCAACAAACCAATAATGAAAATTTATAGTGTAGTAAAATTAAAACTTGAGAATGGAAATGAACCTTCCTTATGTATAGAAATAGAAGCATTAGAAACAGACCAAATATCCGCTGCTAATATTTCTGCTACAGATATTAATTTAGTTAGAACCAAGAAACAATCGTAAGGGTTACAGCTTGCAGACTATGATGATTATAGAGAAAATAAAATTATAATTTTAATCGGTGCAGATTACTAATTTGATGTTGTGTCGGGAAGACTCAAATGCTTAAACAATAAGCTTGTTGCAACTGAAACAATTTTCGGATGGTGTCTTCAGAGACGTATTGGATTAACATACGAATTGCTGAGTATGAAAGTCATTGTAGAAAAGAAATTGATTTCTGATCAAATAATGCAGTTTTGGGAACTACAGAATCTAGGCATTGAATCTGAAGACATAGATATAAGTGATTTCGACGAAAGAATTATGAAAGATTTTGAAGATAGTATATACTGCAATAACAAGCATTATAGAGTGCGATTTTCTTGGAAACCTAGAATGAAGAAGGCCCTTACTCTGGGAGTTGCGGTTCGTACCGCAAGTGCGGTATGACGTAGTCGCGGAAACTTGGCCTAACGATACCTAGTTGCCGCAACTAAGCTCAAACCGTACTCTGGGAGCACGGAAACGAAGGTGCGGGAACTAGCTTACTATCGAGTTTGAGAAATAAATCCCGCCTTTGGGCTGGGCTTATTTTAGAGGCGGAGTTTAATGGGATCTTCTACTTTGCATCATTTAAACCAATCAGAAATTTAGAATTATAATTCTGATTTTCAGTTTCGGCAACAGCAATGTTTGTAAATATAAACAAATAAATAATTCGCATTTTTCTTTGCATGCGTACGGTATTGATAAAAGTGGCATCCAAATCTCAAGAGTTTAAATCGAAGAGATTGTCTCACGGAAACTTTTACCCATGATTAGTTTTATGGAGCATTATTATATACAGTATGGAATTTTATTAAGCATATAGAGGCGCTTTCCATAGGTTTGGTTTGGAATGCTACGGTCTACTTTTTGCAACACGAGTGCTAATGAAACCGGGACCTGCAGCTTAATTGACCTGCAGTTGAATTTTCTGAGTTTCTGCAAGTTACATTCTCTTACAGATATATTTTATACATTACAATTATGATGGAATGCATAAAAATGATGTAACTGATGAATATTATGATGTAAATATTACTGCATTGAGATCATTGATAAAAAACTTGATAAAAAGTTATATTTGTACTGAAAAAACTGTAAAATGATAGTTATTCCATCAAAATTTATCATATTACTACTATATATCAATACCTAAAATCTAAACATCAATGTTTTGTTTTGAACACAGTTATTAAAATATATAAAATGCAAGAAATTAAAATTTGAAAATCACAATATGAAAATTATGGTTATGATGAAAATAAAAGATATAAATATGAGGAAAATTAAAGGTAAATAATATTTAAATCATACTTTGATAGTATTTTAAAAATAGTTTTATTATATGTAAACACAAATTTTGTGTTCAGACTAACATCACAGGTATCCATGAAGATTGTAAATTTTGTGCTTAAAATATGTAAAATAAAAGCCGAAAGTTATAAAGGCTTCGATCTTTTTATTACTTAGCATTGTTAACAAGATTTCTACTAGTATGAAAAACATAAAATATAAGATCAAAACTGAAGATACACAATATTTACATCATACTTTTATACTGCTCTAAATTCAGCATTAATATATTTAAAAACAACTTTTTAGTTCATACTTTTAATATCAGTGGTAACCGTGGAGATGGCATGGAATTTTCTACATTTTGGCAAAACAGGCATACTTTTCCTAACTGAGCTATATATTCGTAACTCAAATAAGCCGCCATGTTTTCTTACCATCGGGAAGTTCTCTCTACCAAATTTGCTGCCGGAAAGTTTCCGCAACCTGCAGCTATCGGTTACTTTCCGCATGTAACCCCAGAGTACCGAAGTATCGTTTGCTCTCAAAATTTCCGCGAGCTGATGCACAGCCATCTATATAGAAGGCCTGCGCACGTAAAAAAATGGCGGCGGCCGAAGGCGGTTTCCCTCCTATAATCCTCAAGTAAATTGTGTTATGCCTTTTACTACTCATCAAAATATTTTTTCAAAAAATAAACTAAGGATATTCAATTATTTCATTAACTTGAATATTTATTAGTAGAAAATTATTTTGCTATAGATATTTTATTTGTGTGTCAACTTATATTTAAATTTTAGTTACCAAAATTAACTTCATGCACTACATGAAAACAGATATGATACATAGATAAAATTTTAAGCAAAGAAATTACATTTGCAAAAAATTACACAACTGGCATCTTTTTATTTTCTTTTTACTTACCTTTTATTAAATGGTCCCATGGAAATAAAATGTCTTAATCTTTATTCATAAAATATGATCCTTTACGGATCACATTAAAGTTAAAATAAATAAAATCCTTAAGGATTATATTAAAGGCAGTGTTAAAAAATACTGCCTTAGTATAAAATCATAGAACAATTTATCACTGACAAATTTCACAAACTCATACAAAAATATTATGCTGAAGCAAAATTTTTACAGTTTTATTTACGTATAACATCTTATACTGATTTGTACTACATAAACAATAAAACATAATTCAATAGTGTACAGAGAAAAAAAGTAAATACATTGTTACAAGAAATATTTAAGAATTTTTTTTTCTCTTATTGTTTTTTTCCTTAACTTCTTCAATATATTTTTCAGTCACTTTTTTAGAGTAGTTATTCAGAAATATTTTATAAATAGTTAAAATTATATTTTTGAAGTGAAGTAAACAATCATGCAAACATAATTTAAAAGACCTATTTATAGAATCTATTACATTTTTAAGATATGGTTAAGTGACTGAGTTGATTATCATTTGCTTTAAAATTACTGTTATATTTTAATAAAACATTTGTAAATATCTGAATACATAAATCTAACTTTAAGTGTAAATACAGTTTTTTTTAAGTTCCTCTACCTAAAGCATCTATTAATTAAAATTTATTTATATAATCATAACAGCTTGCAAATTTTATTTAGATGGGATTTTTCTACTTTTGGCTGTTAGACATATCTATTCAAAAACTTTAAGCATGTTTATTTAATTACTTTTCTACAGGTTATATGAGAACTTACCTGTTATAAAATAGTACAGCATTGAATAAAGGTTATATTTTTATAATAAAAATGTGTAAAAACATTGCTTCTGTCGAGTACTTTAGATTAATTTTTTTTCTTACATTTATAAATTTTCTTTTGGTAGTTTAATTTTTATTACATATATGTCTTCTTTACGCTTCGACATTCAAAATTTTAAATTGTAGAAAGTTAATATGAAAATCTGGAAAAAGTTGATAAATCTGAAAAGTTGAAAATCTGGAAAGTTGATAAATCAGAAACAATTTAAAGTGCAGATAACATTGATTCTACATAGAAATTTCCCAGTTGCTATTGTAGTATTGGAAAAAGAAGTTATACATCAACTTTTATTAATAAAGCCCCTTAAAAACACATTATAAATCAATGAAGTAAGGATACATTAATCTTTTATTGTGGTAATAATAAATAGTTTTCCTTTAGGATAAAACAGAAATTGTAATTTGTGAGTTATCAACAATAGCCAAGTTGCAATACACAGCAAAAACGAAACTTAACATAACTTAGAATGCATACGGATATTAAATGTTGTATTATATAATTATAAACTCCTTAATGAGATCAAACAATAAAATGAAACTTATTTTTAAAACGACAGTTATAATATACAATATGATACAAAGCACATACTAATAAAAAAACATTTGAACCATTCTAAAGTGTCGAACTTAAGGACGAGTTTCAGGAGTTGTTAAAACAAGGAGTAATACGCCCCTCAAGAAGCCCCTGGTCGAGTCCTATACATATAGTTTGCAAGAAAGACGGTACGTTCCGCGTTTGCGGAGATTACCGGCGCTTAAACGCTATCACGGTCCCGGATAGATACGGTGTACTGCATATTCATGACTTTGCGGCAGGGTTGCATGGAAAAAGAGTTTTTTCAAAGATCGATTTCCGCAAAGCATACCACTAAATTCCTATAGCGGAAGCCGACATACAAAAAACCGCTGTAACGACCCCAATAGGGTTATACGAATACCGGTATATGTGCTTCGGCTTGAGGAACGCCGCACAGACTTTCCAAAGATACATAGACGATATTCTACGTGGAATCCCGAATTGCTACGCTTATATTGACGATATTTTGGTCTCTTCCACCGATGAATCGTCGCATCGCAAGGATCTCGACCGCGTTTTGCGAGCATTGAGCGAGAACGGTCTACTTGTGAATCACGCCAAGTGTATTTTCGGTGTTCAAGAATTGCCTTTTTGGGGTTTTCTTGTTACCAAGGACGGGATTTCTCCTAGCCCTGAAAAAGTGCAATATATTAAACAGTACCCTTTACCAAAAACTGTCCACAGCCTTCGTAGATTTTTAGCAGTTATTAATTTTTATCACCGTTTTTTCAGAAATGCAGCTGCTGTACAAGCTAAGTTGTACGACATGACCAAGGGAAAGCCTAGGAAAGATAAATCTCAGTTGCAGTGGACTGAAGAGACTAAAAAAGCCTTCGATACCTGTGTACAAGTTCTTACGGACTCGGTGACGTTGGCTCATCCAGCAGAGAATGCTCAGTTGATTCTTGCCGTGGATGCGTCCAATTTTGCGGTCGGAGCTGAATTGCGACAAGTTGTGGACGGCGTCTGTAGCCCTCTCGGTATCTTCTCGCGACGTCTGACGGGTACGGAGATGCGGTACAGCACATATGATCGCGAGCTGTTGGCCATCTATCTGGCAGTCAAACATTTTCGCCACATGATCGAAGGCACGCGATGTAGTATTTACACTGATCACAAACCATTGACATTTGCCTTTCCGCAGCAGATTGACCGGTACAGTCCCAGACAGGCGCGGCACCTCGAATTCATTTCGCAGTATTGTACTGACATACGACATATCAGCGGTTCGGATAATGTGGTGGCTGTCTCACTTTCCCGCGTCCAAGCGGTAGGTTTTAAGGGCAGCTTGGATTTGCGGGCGCTGGCCTCTGAACAGCAGACCGACGAAGAACTGCAGAATCTTTTAAAAAGTGATTCTGGTCTAAAATTGAAATTAATCAAGATGGAGCCTGATTCACCGGCCAGTTTATTGCAATACTGCTACAAGTGTAGTACATGTTTACCTCACTCCTAATTTTCGTAGACATGCTTTTGCTCAGGTTCACAACTTATCGCATCCTGGCGGTAGAGGTACACTACGGCTGTTGAGGGATAGGTATGTTTGGCCTGCTATGGCTAAAGATTGCAAAACATGGGTTCGCTATTGCTTCTCATGTCAAAAGTCTAAAATTTCTCGGCATGTGAGATCACCCGCAGGCAAATTTTCGACTACCAATAAACGTTTTTTAGATATCCACGTGGATATCGTGGGACCCCTCCCCCATTCTAAAGGTTTTCAATACATACTTACGTGTATTGATCGCTTTACCAGATGGCTGGAAGCTTTCCCGATGTCTGACCAAACGGCTGAAACTGCCTCATTCACGTTTTACTCCGGTTGGGTATCTCGATTTGGCGTGCCCCGCAAGGTGGTTACAGATCAGGGCAGACAATTTGAGAGCCACTTTTTTCAGTCTCTCTGCAGATTAATGGGTACCGTACGTAGCCGTACATGCGCTTACACACCCCGGTGTAACGACATGGTCGAAAGGTGCCACCGACAATTAAAGGATTCCTTAAAATGCCTATTAAGTACCTCACATTACTGGGTAGAACACCTTCCCACCGTATTGCTAGGTATGAGAAAGACATGGAAAGAGGATATCGGAGCATCGGCAGCTGAGCTACTCTACGGCACCACTATCCGGTTTTTTTTTTTTTTTTTTTTTTTTTTTTTTTTGAGGAAACTCCCGATTATCATGGATATGAGCGCGCGGAATTTCTTTCAAGACTTAGGTCATTTATGAGGAAATTACGCCCCGCTCCTGCATCTAATCACGCGGCAGATAAAGTTTTTGTATTTAAAGATTTAATGGACATACCATTTGTGTTCATTAGGAACGACATGGTGCAAAGACCCCTCGCAAGGCCTTACGATGGCCCATTCAAGGTATTATCCAGGAACCCGAAAAACTTTCTTCTGCAGATAAACGGCAGTAAAAAGCGCGTTTCCATTGATAGGCTTAAACCGGCATTTGTACAGACTACTGACCTTCTAGAACAGCCAAACACAGGCATCCTTAAGAGGTCGACCGCAAAACAGGAGATAGTTACTCGTGCGGGTCGTAAGGTCAAGTTCGTGCAGCCTTATCAGGCCTAACGCAATTCACCTTTTCCACTTGCGGGGGAGTGTGTGGCGACTCGTCGCACTGGTTATTTTTTATAATACTAATTTATTTTTTTTACGTAATCATTTATAATTTTACAGTACTTGCTTATGCTAATTTTTATTTTTCACCAAATCGTAACTGTTAACCGGACAGTACACTGTATGATATAAGCACCCGCCACTCAGGCTACACCAGTCTTTCACCTGAGTTCGGCGTGCCTCGCTCTGACTCCGCCGCCAGCAGCAGCCGATTTCAACGCATACAGACTTCCGCTCAGTTCGACATTGAAGTGACCCCTACCACTGGATGTTCGCCACGCCACTGCAAGGTGTAGAAATCAAGTCTGCTGAGTTGCTGCATATTCGCTGTGAAGAATATTGATCTATCGTTTGCATTAATTTTTTATTACCACAAGCTAGTGGTTATATTGTTTCTTTTTAGTAGCAATAATAAATGTTATTTTTACATGTGTGTCAGCATAATCAGGTAAATTAAGCAAGTGGCAAGAGTTGGGTCAGTATCACAATTGAATGTTTACCCTCTAACTATAAAGTGGCAACCTTTCCAAGAGCCAGTTGTAAGCTACGTTAGAGCGCTTGCTTCACCCTTCTAAGTGTTTATTCCGATTTACAGTTGTTCGGAGAGTCGGAGTTTTGGACTTATAAAGATTGTCTTGTTTTTCCTAAAATAATTCTGCGTAGTTGCATTGCTATAATGAGCAAACCTTTTTTTATTTTTGAATGCTGATCATTACTTCTAACACCAAATTTAGTCCTATCATTTTTATTACTGTAGAATGTATTTTCCCTATTATGCTGTATTTTTCTACAATTTCTTAAGATTTTCAATTTCTTGTAATTGTTGTAAGGTCTATAGACCTTATAATAATTACAAAACTCTCTCCTTGAACTCCCGTTTATATTTGTACGACTACCACTGCTATTTCAAACTCTCACCGAATTTAATGATTCCTCTTGGAAAGCAATTTCTCTGTCTTTCTGACTTAATAATTCTCCAATTCTTATCTCTTTATTCATATCATTCCTCGCACTAAATTCGATATTTTTCTTTTATATACTTTTCTCCTGCTCTAACATCTCAAGGGTTGTGCAAGGGCTGTATGCTGGGCGGGAGCTCTTCAGACTTGGAGATGGTTAAAATATGTAGACACCTTTGAGGGTAATATCGACTGATGAAGACTTCAGTCCCACCACTGGTCTGGGGCTTCCGTCTCTGGAACACTTCTGGTAGCTGCGAGAAGTCCTACTAGTTATCTTTCCGGAGTTTCTGTCTGAGCCAAGAAGCTTCACTTGGTCTCTCTCTCTGCTTTTTCTTTTTTTTAAATATTATTTTTTATCTCTGGCATTCCTCTTTACACTTGCCCAATCAGCAGAGCTGTATGTATAATTGGTCGTCCTTTCACCGCCTTTAAACCGCAAACATGGGGAAAACCTTACCCCTTCAAATTGGACACTCCCGACCGCTTCACAAACGTTTAACTTTTGTCTCTTAGGGACTCATAAATAATTCCACAAAGGTACAATCTTATTTATTGTCATGAACGGAGACATGATTCTAATCTAAGTGGGGGATCAGAATCCCGCTCAAGAATCACGCACTCGACGAATCTATTAAATTAATTTTTATAGGTCCTCTCTCCTTTACAAAAGATGTAATGAGGTCAGATTTAGATCCCAAGCAATTCAACTTACCGTTTTATTTATATTAATTATATTAGTTAGAAGTATGTAAATCAACCCACCACAAATACCACAACAAATTTTTCTGGGTTTCAATACTTCAAAAAACCGTGTGAGCTTTAAATTGCAAATGAGCCAGAAATTTTTTATCTTCAGTGATTGACTTCGAAGAAGATTTATCTCGTTAAGTGTTGTATCAAGAGTGTATTATGCCTTCATAGTACGCTTGTCAATGATTTCTATTGATTATATTAACCCCAAATAAGCCCAGAATTTTAACAATTTATTCAAAACTATTGAATCTTTATTGATAGTGTTAAATCTCTATAAACCCCCACTAACTATGGAAAGTTATATGGCACTTCATTAGTTGTAATTAGAAGGTGCGAAACGAGTGTGTGAAAATAGCCGGTCCTACCACTAGAGCTTAATATTATCTGCCTTGGATATCAGATGTAAACCATGTATGTACATATGTAAAATAAAGTACTGTGGAAATTTAAATACAGTCCATTAGAACAGCTAACACCACCATTTTGGTCTTAGTGTCCCTGAGGAAGTCAGATCATTTAAGAAAGTAACACAGAATAACGAGGAATTGAAACTAACAGTGTCTAATACATGACTCAACAGACAAAGCGGATGGATTAAACTGAAAGTTACTTTACTAGAACAATTCTTAGAGTTTCAAGTGGTTGAAGAAAGTTAATTGGAGATACAACAAAAACTGAATAATATTATTAGAATAAAGCAGAACATCGATAACTTTAAAAAAATCATACTACTTACATTCAGATGATGCAGAAATAGATCAGTATATAGAACAGTTAGAAGAAAAGTGGAGAAAATTGAAGTAAATCTTAAATTTTTCCTCTTGAAGTTAACGAATGCAAAAGTTGAACATAATAGTTTATCACAAAAGGAATGTCTAAATAATATAGCAAACGAATCCTTTTGAAATATATAACAGTAAAACTGCCTGAAATAACATTTCCAAAAGTCACGGGTAACTATGAGGAATGATGTTTATTTTAAAGTCAGTTTAATGCACTGATTGTTAAAAACGAAAGTTTAACTGATGCACAGAGACTGCGTTATTTAAAAGAGAAGCGAAACAAGTGCCAACAAGTTGGTTTGGTTTGGTCTGGAGAGCTACGGTTTTGCACACGAGGGCCAAGAGCCAACGGGGAATGGCACTTTTGATTCTCTTATAAAAATGCTAGAAAAGCGTTATAAAATAAGAAAACTAATAGCTGTCACACACATATTATGGTTAAAGAATAGATAGAAAAACAAGAACAGTATAAAATGTCCCTCAAAACTACATAATTTCCCGACTAGAATGGTTTCCTAACTTTTTACAGAAATACTGTCAGGTTTTAGAAAACATTCAAGGAAACTAAAGCTCTTATTCCACATCAATAGTAAGGTATTTCTTGCTCCCGATCCAGACAAAGTCATACGGAAATGATAACTGATTGCCGAGACAACAATCGAATCCAGTACCAAATACAATCAACATACCTAACCAAAATTTAGAGAGACGACCGAAGCCAGACCACCAAGCTTGATCTACTGAAACATAACTTTACGGAGGAGCCATTAGCTCTTTATTACAATCGATTTTAATACATACAAAGTATAATTAACAGTATAACAATCATAGATAACAAAAATTAAACATTGATAGAAATATTGAAGAAAAACTCTATAAGTCCAACTCTGGACTTATGAGAAATACATAAGTTTTTGATTGGAACAGTATTAAAATTTTTTGAAAACCATTGTTTCCTTATATTATCAACTTTCCTACATACATAGATCAAATGTTTAAGAGAACTATCTTTGTCTCCACACCAACAGTTTGAACACTTTCCAAAAAATCTTGCTTGATGTGCAGGAATGGCACCATGCCCCGTATAAATTTGGTTAATGAAGAAGTTACCTTCAAGTCTGCTAACGTTTACGGACGGGAAAAAGTCATGTAGATGACGACCCTTGTCTTCCGTTCTCCATTCCTCTTGCTACTTATGGATAGCATCATCAAATAATAGAGTCTTGATCTGCTTAATAGAATATCCAACAACAAAGTCCACAGTTTCATTACGAGTAGCTTCTTTTGCCAAGCCATCTACATACTTATTATATTCTTCTCCAACATGAGCCTGCACCCAATTCAAATGGATGCGATGAATACTTTTTCTCAACCTTCGCTTCATTTCCATAATCAACGGATAGCTACTCTTCCCTGAAATCGCATGTAAAGCTAAATGCGAATCCGTTCTAATAAATACATCTTTAAGATCATTCGCCAAAAGGAAGTCAATAGCCTTGCAGATGGCTAGAACTTCAGACTTGTACCATATCAATAGTAAAACAAACCAACGAAAAATGTAATGATTTAATCTAACGTTAAAGGGATTTTTGACGAACATCACCCAGTATACAAATTATAATAAAACAAGTTAGTTAAAATAACTTACAAGCTACATAACCTTTCCCATCCAAATCTCTGTATTTTATATTTCACAAAATCTTCCATAGCCACATAAATAAAACAAATCGTTAGTTACAAGAATCCCTTTGTAAAGTTCACAAAGTTGAGTTGTTTTATTTAATATTATAAACTTCTTAGAACCTTGAAGTTATTATGCTTTAAATATATATTTTTTAAATTACTTAACAATGAATGATATTAATGTTGTGACACAAATGTAAACGTTTTCTCGATATGCCTATAGGAGAACGCATTAACGAAATAAAAAGAAAATACCTGTGCTTCAAGTGTTTGGAAAGCCATCAATTGTCTGAGTGTAAAAATTCAAAATCTTGCAACGAATTCGGAGACACCTCACACTCATACATAGTGAACATAAGCCAGACGTCCCGGCTCCTGAACGATTTCTCAAAGCAAATGAACAAATTCAGCAGTTGAATGGGAATGTGAGCGAGTCATCTTTGGTTATAACTAACCACTGTATTTCTTCTTGCTGTCACCGAAACCTACAAATTCTCTTAACTTAAATATCAAACGATAGCGCCGATGGCGCTGAACAGATGCGATATCTACGCTCTTCCGGCAGCCATGTTTTTTCTTGGCGATCTTGCCAAAGAACCCCATTTTTGAAAGTCGCCAAACAAAAATGGGGCAGAAAATCGCGTTTTCTGAAAGATCAACAAGAAAAAAACATGGAGGGAACCACATGGCTTTTAAGAAACCATACATAAAAATGGCATTTTCTGAAAGATCACCAAGAAAATAAACATGGACGGATAAAAAAATTTACTGCAGAATGTTGAGCACACGGAAAAAGAAATTTAAAACAAATTTAAGATTTGTGAGGGGGGAACCTTCCTCAACCACCCATATTGTTACAACTATAAATACATAAAACATACACACATTTGAATAAACATTAAAAAAAGAAATAAGGACATACAAATTTAAAATTTATGAGGGGGGAAACCCACCTCAACCCCCCCTATGTTGTCACAACAACTATAAATACATGAACCATACACACATTTTAATAAACATTAAAAAATAAGGATATACAAATTTAAAATTTGTGAGGGGGGAAACCTCCCCTCAACCCCTTATATTGTTACAACTAAAAATACATAAAAACACATGGCTTTTTTAAAACACATATACACATATTTTAATAAACATTAAAAGAAAAGTGTGCTCAACAGTCTGCAGTAAATGTATACTAGTACTAACAAAAATGATAAAAAAATGGTACAACCTGACCAGCGACCTCACCAAGCGAGCACGTCCGAACTACACAAATCCAGTATAATTAGAAAAATCCAGAGAAATTATTCAAAAATGCTCCGGGTGGTCACGTGTACCAATGGGGCTTAAAGAATGAACCAGAGTTACCACCACAAAGCTCCAATGTCAGGGTAGAAAAAGCTAAACAGACGCTCGAAAAAGCCGCCAAATTTGGCGACAAAAGTCGGAGCATAAATATCGCATCTGTACCGATGGCATCACAATGATTCTTGCTTCCAATCAAAATTACCTATCCTTAATTTATCTCCTTAAGTTTCCTCTATCCTTCTTTATTTTAAACTTCCTACTCTTATCATTAAAAATAAGAAAAAAATAAAAATTAAAAAACTTGTAAAAATTTAGGATGTTTGCATCGGCCAAACACATTTCTTTATTACTTCAATTCATTAGTAAAAGTTCTTAAACCTTTACTAAATTTTCTCTTTTCTTTTATTTCTTTATTTATTAATTTAATCTTAACATCAGCTATTTAGGGCCTCTCCTATTACTTTTTATCCAATTTAAGATTCTAATCATTTAAATTGTTTTCACCCTTAATATAATCTTGTACTTAACAATGCACACACACCCTGAAGAGTAATTTCTCATCGTCATCATTGGGGATTCGGCCTAAGCCCAGGTGCCCTAACACGCTACAATTCGACGGAGTAATTCTCACCTTAACCACTGGAGATTCGGCTGAAGCCCAAGTGCCCCAAATAATCTTCAACTCTGATTGGATTTGTGGCTAAGAGGAAGCGCGATGACTCATCTCTCTCTCTTTTGCGAATACATTATGAGACTGAAGCTGGAGCAAAGTGACGATATCGTCAACTTTTAGATTTTAGTTAGATATGCCTTGTGGGCAGTTTCGCACGAAATGTTTAAATTTGCACACAAAATACTCTATAGTTTTATTTTCACGAAACCTTCTAATGGTGTTATTAAACGTTGGGCGTTCAGACATTTTTTTTGACTTCATAGGTAGACTAGAATGAGAATAATTGGCTGAAGGTTTTGAATCTAAACCCACATCGCATTCTTTGGCTAGTAGTTTTTGTGGGGACCATTCTTGGCCTTGTCTAATTGGGATATGCGTATTTATCTCTTTGTCGAGTGTTTAAAAAATTCTATCCATAACTGTTAAATAACAAAGAGATTTGAAATCAGTTACATTCCTGATTTTAGAATAATATTCAAATGAGACGCTTAATCGAGAGGCAAATTGTATACAGGACTAATGACTTAATTTTTGAGCAGATTGAAAATTCCTCAAAATTTCCGTTGCGGTTGGTTGATACTCTTTTAAAACTAAATCTTTTAACAACCTATAATCTTTAATTTCTGTTTTGCTTGTGTATAATAGAATACTATTAGCCTTTTATCCTAGTAAAATAATAAGTATTTCGGTTTTAAGAGGATTCCGGAACACTTTTAGTCACGAAAGCTTTTTTAAGTGACTGGAAAAATAAATGAAAATTTTCCAGTTTCGATGGAACAAGTAGAGATTTAACTAATTTAAGTAATACTTCAAGTCTATTGGAAGAAACATTTAAAGAGTTTTCAACGAATGCACAAGAAGAATTTTGAAAAAAGAAAATGATTTACGGGAGCATAGCGGCCGCTTGCGATTTCTCGCCTCCCTAAAATCATAACCAGGGAGTTCAGCAATAATTTCATCATTAACGTTATTTATAACATCATAAAATTTAATGGAGTGTTTAATACATAATTCTTTAAATGTTAAGATATTAAGATCTCTTCTTCTGATGTCATTACGAAGGTATCGCGGAGCTCTTGCTATACCTCTAAGAATTTAATTATGAGCACTATTAAGTAAAATTAAACTTTCAGGGAACACAAAAGACCAGACAAGTCCTCCATAAATGGCAGCAGGCAATATTACTGTTTTGTACAGTAATACTTTGTTATGAATAGATAAATGTGTACCAAAAAGAAGTGAACAAAGTTCGACTTTGCTAGCAATCAAAAAATATTTTTAACATTGGTAATCGATGGTAACTCCTAAGTACTTAACTGAGTTCTCCCATTCGATTACCTCGCCGTATAATTGCAACCGTGGAGGAAGTTTAAAGGAGCGACTAAAATAAATTGCCTGGCATTTGCCATGATTTATTTTTATCTTCCACTTGTGAACCAAATTTTCGCGAGAATTACTCTTCAAGGTGTGCTTCTTTAAATACTATAACATTCCAAGGAAGATGACAACCCCCCAGTAGGAAAAGCAAACAATTCGACACTAAATGGCCCCTAAATGGATACTCCCAGCTGGGACCGGCTGCTCCCCTGTTTTTTTATGAGATATGTTCCTCTACAAATGCTTTACTTTTTTCATCTTTTTATTGTCTACTAATTTGATATAAATTTCTCCATTTTTCTCCCTGACTTTGGGTTTAATCCTCATGGTGAAAAATGAAAACAAGAAATTTTTTTGCATCATCTTTATGTGAATGGTCATTACAAAATTCAAAATCAACAATCTGCATCACAACAATCAGATTTTAGCGAAGATTGGCTTGTTGAAATAATAGTTCATATTCTTAAAGAAAATTTCACTTGCATTTCTCATTGTTTCATAAAATTCATCAGAGGGCCATTTTAAACCATATGCAGAATCAGCATCGATATTATAATCCTTAAAGTACAGCAATAGTTATAATCCAATCTGATATAACCCAGAATATTTTATGTTTATTCATTCTTCTCTATGTAGTTTAAAATTTATTAATTATACTGAATTTGGAGGCCTCGGGCAATTGACCCTTTTGCCTTGCCTGTTATATGACTCTGAATAACACTTGTAATTGTGAAAAGTGAAACTACTAAGCCTATTATATTTGTTAAAACGTTAACTCAAAATAAGTTTCAGTGTATTATGATTTTTTCGCCATATGGCAACTTTTTATGTTGTTAACATTCTGTTATTCTTAGTAAATTATTTACATGTGTTATAAATACATTGAGGACACTCTTTAAACTGTGAAATATTAACTGAAAGTCTAATTTCTAAGACACTTTATTTATTTTTTGATAGAACTGACGATGATAAATATTTAGATATACGGGATGCTAATCAGTACTACAATATATTAAGATTTAGAGTTAAAGTAATCAAAGGACTGAGAAAGTGATTTAGAGCCGAATTCTTTAGAGTATTTATATTTATTTTTTAAAATAGAACTGAATGATAAAAAGAGACTGAATTCATGATTACATGTTATTACTAAAAATTTATTGATTATTTTCTAAAGTAATCAAAGGACTGAATAAAAGTGATTAAATTCGATAATTACCTTTTGTCTCGTTCTAATGTTAATAAAGCCCAGAGAATCAAACTTAAGATCAAGTTTCGTTAAAATTTTGAATTCATTTTTTGCTTTATCTGCAAAATACAGGATTATTTGAGTGACACTTAAAGATCTGACATAATTAAGGATATTCGATATGACCTTCCTTTGCTATTTCCTTTATAGATTGTAAATTAAAATAATTTAAATTAAGAGGTACACCAGCTAAGTTTCGCATTTTTAAAAATTTGATTTTACAATTCTAAATTTTAAGTTTTGCATCCTGCACTTAAAAATAACTATTTAGTTATAGGTAAAAGTTAATTCTTAAAATTGTAGATAGATATTCATTTTATAATTTACTGTTATATGACATAGTTCCCATTTGCTGTTTTCTGTTTATTTAGATTGTAAATTAAGAAAGTTGTGAAATTTTTGTTGTAATTATTAAGAGGTAAAATTAAAAAGTTTAGAAATGCATGTTTTTATATTAGATTTTATTGCATCATTAAAAATACATTAGTTTTCGTTCATTTATCTGTGTAAAATTTTATTTTAGTTGTAGAAAAAAAATACAACTTTATATATATATATATATATATATAATTTATATATTATAAAAATATATATATGTCAGTTTCATTTTAAGAAATTCTGTATAATCAAAAATAGTTGGTTTCTTAATAAGAAAGACATCTATAATAAAAGTAAGAACTACGCGGAAAGTAGAAAAATTTTGTTTATAAAGAAATTTCTTGTAGTTTTTATTACGAAATAAAATGTGTCTTATTTATCGACTCATCCGTGTAGAAGATAGTATCAAAGATCTAAGATGAAAATCTATTTTTTTTTTTTTCTTTTTTTCGTGATTTATGGATATTTTTTAGTGATGACCGTGTAAAAATATGTGAATCGAAATGACTAAAGCCAATATTTTATTGGTTGGAGTGAAATTAAAAATAAGAATAAATTATAATTCAAATTTTTCGACAAAAATAATATTTTTAGTGATTAATGAATTATAATATCAATAATATACAGTGTTTATCAGTGAAATATAATTTAAATAGGATAAAGAGATATTGTCAGTGTAACTTAAGAGTATATACACAAGTAAGTATAGTGAGAGTGGTATTACAAAAAATATTTATCTAGCGTCATGTTTTTTTACAAATATGAGCAGTCTATTCTGATGCACACACTTCTTGAAATTTTTACGTAAGATGACAATTTTTTTTTTTTTTTTAAGTGTGTTCTTTCAAAATTTATGATGTTCGTCGAAGATTATTTTTTTTTTTTTTTTTCTTTTTTCTTTTTTTCAAACTATGTCAAAGGTAGAACTTTGTAATATGAATGATTTTCGCCATTGATATATTTGTTTTTAAAAAAGTAAGACTAAAATCATAATTCAAACGACAATTCTTTTAAAAGTGAAATAGGAAAATACAGAAATGTGATGAGTGCCACAGTGGTACTATCAGTGAATAATATCAAATTCCCTCAATAGGATAAAGAGATATTCGCATCAGTGTCAATTTCCTTAAAAGCCTTTGAAGCATACTGCACACAATATAAGTAAAGTGATGAGTGGCAAATATTACACCTCCCAAATATTTATCTAGCGAACTACTAACTTATTATTTTACAAATAAACTGAGCAGTCTAAATTATACTGATGCAAAACACACTCTACTTGAAATTTTCTACGAAACTAAGCAAGAGACAATTTCAAATTTCCATAATTTAACTTTTACAATGAATTAAGACTTCAGTAAGTTCTATAAAAAAATGGCATTATGAAAAATGTTGCGAATTGAGGGCGAAGAGTTAATACATTATCTCACATTAGCTATGTCAAAGTTCGTCCAGAACTTTGTAATATTTAAAGATTTTCGTTCAACAGATTTAATTTTTTTAAATTCCTCCTATTGTTAAGACACGAAGAAAATTTGGAAGAATACGGAAAAGAGAGTGGGACGCACTGTGTGGCCGATTTTTTGGTGGAAAACAAGATGAAAGAATTAGGAAAAACAAAAAAAAAGAGTGTAAAAATTCAAACTTAGGTGGAAAAACAGATATATTTATTTTAGAAATTTACTAAAAATTAATATTTGAAAAAGTAATTTTGAAGTTTAAAAAATTATATAATTGTAAAAAACTTGTGAAAGTTTCAGTAAAATGTTATCCGACTAATTTGCAAATAGGATTTAACAAAGTACTTGTGAATGTATAAAAATTTATTTTATTTGAAATTGATTTTGAAATTAATATTTCAAAGATGTCTGTGTCCAATATGGTAAAAATTTAATAAAATTAGTAAAAAAATTCTACTCCAGTTCCTTTAATTCATTTCCGTCTTGATAATTTAACGCATGCAAAATATTTTTCAACTCTAGACTTACCTTCCGGATATTAAAAAAAAAATGACCACAAAAAATGACTGCCCGACTTCGACCCTCTGCACAGCACCAGCAATAAAATTTAGAAAAACACAAAAAACTTATAAAAAACATCGAAATTATATTTACTCTCTATCAGAAAGAAAATATAAAAAAATTACAAAAAAATCCACAACAAAGCATTAATCAAGTAAAAAAAACAAAAAAAAAAAAAAAAAAAAAATGTTCAAATATCTTTATTTATAATTATGCTAAAATCAGAGTTCCATTGAATAAATTACTTAAAAAAGATGTTGCTTGGGTTTGGACACAACAGTGTTAAAATGCTTATCAAAAATTGAAAGACTGTTTAATTTCAAAATCTATTTTAAAATTATAGAAGTAAAATTTATCTTATTATATTTTTTTATGATGCAAGTTAAGAATCGTTTAATGTTGTCCTCAAAATAGAATACCTTGATGGGAAATTGTACCAAATAGCTTACCATTCAAGACAACTATTAAAATATGAGAAAAATTACACTATTTCTGAGGTGGAATGTTTGGCAATAATTGATGCATTAAATAAGTTTTACTGTTATTTACACGGAACAAAGTTCACAATACATACTAATCATGCTGTACTACTATGGCTGAAAAATGTTAAACTTTGACTGGGCGTCTTTTTCGTTGGAGTTTAAAACAATCCCATTTTGATTATTCTATACAGGAAATTAAATGTTGGAGCTGATATGTTATCCAGAAACCCCATTTGTCATTTTTTGTCACCCTAATATCACTTTTTAACTTAGGAAGAAATTGTAAAGTATCAAAACCTAGATAATGTTAACAATTCGAAATTTAAAAAGTATAATGAGGTAGTAACTATTAAGAAAAAGAATTTAGTCAAAATTGTCGTGTCCCCTTCAATACGAAAAAAAATAATTGAGACAGCCTATGAACAATTTGGTCATCCAGGTGTTAAGAAAATGTTAAAATTAATTTCACAAACTTATTATTGGCAAGATATTATCATTGACATTTCAAATTTTGTAAAATGCTGTGAGACTTGTCAAATAAGTAAAAAATATAACCAGAAAAAAATTGGAGTGAGTGCTATACGTAAATAGACGACGAAGCCATAAGCTTTCTTAGAAGCGTCTGAAATAAAAAGATGCATTTGTATTTCCATTACTTCCTTCGGAAGAGCATTAGCTAAATAATAACGAGGAATAGTAATATCTTTTAACTTCTCAATTTCCTTACACCGTTTATTCCATGGAGTGGTTATATTCTCAAGGAGATAATCATCCCAGTCTAGTAATACACACCAAATTTCTTGAATTAAACTTTTAATTGTTATTATAAAAGGTTCGAGGAATCCAACGGAATCAAAAATAAGACCTATCGCTTGAAGAAGGTATCGTTTAGTGTTTATTCCTTTTGAAAGAAATTTCTCTAAATTTTTTGTTTCGAAATAAAACATGTCATCACCGTCATTCCAAGCAACTCCTGACACCTTTTGAGGTAACAAAGCTTGAGTATTAGGCTCAATAGTTTCACCTACATCTATCCCTACTTTATTCTATAATTCACGTAATTCTAAGGAACTAGTGTGCCACTTACGAAGATTCATACTTGCATCCTGAAATATTTTAATATTTTCTATGATCGTAATAAAAGCTTGTTCTACATTTTCTTCGCCACTGATTAAGTCGTCTACATATAAGGATGTATTTAAAATTTTGCAAATTTCAGGAAAGCTTTCTACATACCTCTTTAGGTGATGCTTAATAGTTGCGGGCAGTAGAAATAGGGATGAACTTCTTCCCACAAGAATCTACATAGTCTGAAGTCCTTGATCTCTGAAATTCCATTTGGTCTGGTGGGGTTATCGCCCCAAAGGAATCGGACCACGTCATGGTCTTCTTCGTGTTGTGAAGACTCCCCTTTGTCCGAGCACACGCCAAAATAGCTGATCGGAGTACAAATGTGTACGGAATACAATAGCGTGGCGTCGCAGAGTTTGAGATCTTGACAATCGAACTGAATAAACGAATACGCCCCTGATGGATCTCGTTAATGAATGCTCGGAAATTCCGTGAAGGGACAGCCAGCGAATGAGAATTCAGCTAAAAAATATAACTGTAACTTTAGCTGGAGTTCTCAAGTAACTGGGATCTTAACTGACCCCCAAAACAATTGGCGGAACTGTAACTGACCCCCCAGGTATAAAAAGCCTACAATTTTGCGACTCAGGGCTTTTCGTCATTTTTTACGTAGGTGTGTCGATGCCGTGGAGGCTTTCGCGTTTTGTTACCGGAGCCAGCTTTCTAGTTCGGGAGATTCGTAAATCCTGCATATATTGGGAGCGGCAGAGTCTCGGATACCGAACGGGGGATAAATTGGGTTTGATTACATCCTGAAAAGCCTCCCCACTTGAAACAGATTATTAAATCTCTTGTTTCTCTTTCGACTGTGATCGTCGTGAAGAAGTTTTACCAGCAACCATCTTTTGCAGTTCTACTTGATTTAGGGATTAACATTCCCTTGTAAATAGCTGTAGTTAATCAAGAATAAAAGTAAATATCCAATTTTATCTTTGACTGTGAGCCATTCTTCACGTTACCTCTCACTCGAGAATATTGAAAGCGTCACAGTGTATTCGATTTGCAGAAACGCCTGCTTAATATATAGTGTCAAAGCAGTGGGTTGTTGTCTAAATCTAATTAAAAGAACGAAAAGATTGGGTAATAAATTTTGTCCAGTGTATAAACAGTTATTTAAGGGCACCTCTCCTTTGCCTTGTGAGGAAGCAGCATCAAATACAACTCTTAATCTACTTGTGATTTTATCTGTCCGAATAACTGCTCTATGAGGAAGGTAGGAAGTTGTAGCTTCATCTAAAATAGTAGGAACAGGTTCTATAATGTTCTCCTTTAAGTAGCTTTCTATAACATCTTTGTATTCCGTGAATGAAATTGGGTCATACTGAAACTTGCATTGTAATCTCGAAAATCTCTTATATGCAACTTCTCGATTGCTTTTTAATAACTGTTTCATTCCGGGTTTAAAATAAAGTCGTATTTTATAACGCTTGTTGTTATAGGATATGCCAGCTTCAAAATCCTTTATAATTTGCTAGTCGAAATCACTTCTATCTTTATCTACAGATTCAACGCCTAGATTCTCTAGTTCGCAAAACTGCCTTAATTGATCTGAAATTAAATTCTCTTCTACAATGACTTCCAAACTCAATAATTCGCTAGTTGATCCAATACAACCCGGAAGACACCATCTGAAAATTGTTTCGGTTGCAACAGGCTTATCGTTTAAGCGTTTTAGTCTAGCTCACACAACATCAAAATAATAATCTGCACAGATTAAAACTGTTATTTTATTTTCTCTCCAATTATAGTGCCGCATAAAGAAGCTTAGGCAACGAGCTCAGTGGCCGAACAGTCAAAGCACGCGATACAGACCCGAACATTGTGGGTTCGATGCTTGCCATGGCGGTTTATCCAAAGCACGGATTTTTAATTTAAAAATGTTATTTATTGTTTCCTTAGGTTCTTGAACATTCTAGATCTTTCTTTAATATGTAAATTAGTTATTTCTCGAATATTCTGTTCGGGTATAAAAGCTGATACCCACTAGTTGTAGGCAACTTCTCGATCTTGTAAAGTTGCTAGTTAGCTTCAATAAATTCTTCGGTTAAGTTAAACGGTGTGTTCATTCAAATCTTCGTGACAAATTTGGTGGAGGCGCCGGGTACCGATTACGCCATTGTGGCTAACTCTGACAGTGTTCGCAGAAGTCTCCGTTTAAGAGGATTACCTTCGGTTTGGTTTGGTTTGGTTTGGAGTGCTACGGTCTACTTTTTGCAACACGAGGGCTAATGAGACCGGGACCTACAGTTTAAAGCCGATTCCGAACGGCTACGAACATCCATGCCACAGCGGGATTCGAACCCACGAACTCCGGTACCGAAGGTCAACACCCTAACCAATCGGCCATCGTTCGGCCGGATTACCTTCGGAATTTGGCCTTTACGACCCAGAAAAAAGAAAGAAAAAGATAATGCCGGAAGATACGAAGCCTGTCGTGGTAACTCCTACCTAATATCTCCAAACTAGCCCATCAACCTTTTGTGGGGAGCCTGGAGACAACCCCCGGAAATGGCTTGCAGAATACGATCGAGTGGCTAAGTTCAACAAATGGGATGAAATGATATATCTCGCAAACGTCTATTTTTTCCTAGACGGTACGGGCAAGCAATGGTACATAAATAATGAAGATACCTTGGATTCCTGGGACGCATTCAAGAAGGGTTTAAATGAACTTTTGGGCGATCGACACAAATACACCAAAAATGCCGAAGGGCAACTGAAATCTAGAGCTCAAAGGGCAGGAGAGAGTACGCAGTCCTACATTCAGAGTGTATTAGGGCTTTGTCAAGAAATCAATCCTTCAATGTCCGACGACGAGAAAGTATCTCACTTAATGAAAGGCGTTTGCTGAAGACGTGTACCAAGTGCTCCTAATGAAGGAAGTGAAGACTAAGGCTGATTTCATCAAGTGGTGCAACTACATTGAAGACATTAGGGAAAAAAGAATTGGCCGAAGATTTGAGAGACTACCAAACGTCGTACCAGTTGCAGCCATAGAGAAAGAGTCAGATTTAGTGTCTCTTATCCGCAGAATTGTACAAGAAGAAGTTAACCGAGCAGTTAATCTAGCCGACGAGTTTCCCGACCCATATTCCCAGCCGCTACAGACTGTCATCCAAGACGAAGTCGAAAGAGCTTTGGCACCAGTTGTTGCAAAGTCTGCAGACGCCCCACGACGTCCCCCGTATATAACTGCTGTGACGAGAAAACCTAGAAGTTCTGTCTAGAGATCAGCACCGCAGCCCAGGAAAACGGACCTATGGAGAACGACCGACAACAGGCCAGTGTGTTTCCACTGTGGACGCCCTGGACACTTCGTACGCTATTGCCGTGTACTAAGGCTACATTTGACGATTATCGAGCCCACCGACAGAACTTAGTTGGCATTGACGCTGAGTTTCGCCGACCAAGCCCGAACACCGTTCTTTTGCTAGTCCTACTAGAGACCGATCACCAACTCGTCGTTCCCGATCGCCGTCGCCATATCGTCGATCAGGTCAATCTCCAAGCCGTAGAAACGAGGAAAACTAAGTAGAGCGAACTTTCGAGGAGTTGACGCCGCATGTAATTAAAATTCTCCATCGGCCGCAAGAATGATGGGTAACCACCTCGATGTTCTGGTAGATAATCAGCCGATCCGTGCTCTAGTAGATTCTGGAGCTTCATTTTCTGTAGTCTCCGATAAGTTTCGTCGATCCTTAAAGAAAGTTATGTTCTCTGACGCCAAGAACACTATGTTGAAAGTCGCTAATGGCAATTTTGTTAGGCTACTGGGAAAATGTGTTCTGCGTGTCGTTATAAATAGATGAGAGCTGCCTGTTGAATTCATCGTCCTATAGCATTGTAGTCACGATTTAATCCTCGTATGGGACTTTTTGAAAGCTTCTCAAGCTGTGATAGACTGTGAGAGAAGTGAACTGTTGATATACGATACTGGCCAAGAAACCAAGGCACTAGACACTTGGAAGGTGTATGCCATGAAGGACTACAAGTTTAAGCCACGCTCAATGACAACAATAGCAGTATCAGGACTAGATGTCGGAAGAAACATAAGCGTAATCATGGATGGCAATAGGCACTTGCTGCTCTAAAGAAACCTTGCTATACCATCTATGGTATCCTCATACCATAATGGACGAAGAGAGATTTGGATTGCCAACATGCAAGCCAAAGATCAAGTCATTCCTAAAGGAATGTACGTAGGCGAAGCTGAGCTCCTGGATGAAGGGCACATATGCAAGATTGCGGAAACAACAAAAAGGACGAGTACTCTTCAGGAGCCCACGAATGCCAATACAGATTATTCCAAGATGATATCCCCTGAGTTGAGCAGCGAAAGAAAACGCAAGTTAGTCGAGCTCCTACAAGCCTTTTCGGAAATCTTTACAAAAGCTAACAATTCGACAGCCGCAAAGACAAATGTGAAACACAGGATCAATATGGGTGACCATGCTCCAATTTACCAAAGGGCTTACCAAGTTTCACCGACTCAAAGACGTATAATTCGCGAAGAGGTTCAGAAAATGCTTGACCAAAGTATTGTCCAGCCATCTGAGAGTACGTGGTCATCTCCGTCGTACTCATAAGAAAAAAGATGGAAGCTGGCGTTTTTGCGTGGAATATCGCAAGCTGAATAGAATCACGAAGAAGGATGTTTATCCTCTGCTCCGTATTGACGATACTCTAGACTTTTTAAAAGGTGCCAAGTTCTTTTCTTCCATGAATCTAACAAATCCTTCCATGAAGGTTTATACGAATTTAAAGTCATGCCGTTTGGACTTTGCAATGCACCGGCGACTTTTGAAAGAATGATGGACAATTTGCTACGCCATCTTAAATGGACTATTTGCCTATGTTACCTGGACGAAATAGTAGTTTTCTCTGACAGTTATGAAGACCACCTTATCCGGTTGAGAACAGTTCTGAAATGCATTCAAGAAGATGGACTCATACTTAACCCCATGAAGTACCTTTTTGCTGCTCAAGAAGTAAAAATACTAGGCCATCTCGTATCCAGTAGAGGTGTCCGTCCAGATCCTGAAAAGTGAAAGCCGTGACCAATTTTCCTACTCCGCAGAACTTACATGACATACGGAGCTTTCTTGGGCTTCGCTCCTACTTCAAAAGGTTCATTAAAGGCTTTTGCTATCTCGTCGAACCCCTGCAGGTGCTGTTGAAATGCGATGCGAAATTTCATTGGGGTCTTAAGGACGTAGAGGCTTTTGACAACCTGAAAAAGGCGCTTACATCTGATCCAGTATTGGGGATGTTCGACGAAAGATGCCCTACAGAAATTCATACAGACGCCAGCGGATATGATATTGGAGCAGTTCTGGTTCAAATTCAGAATGAAGTGGAAAAAGTCATAGCGTACGCCTCTAGGACCCTGACAAAAGCCGAAAAAAATTATTCTACTACAGAACGGGAAGGCCTTGCCGTCGTATGGGCTATCAATAAATTCCGGCCATACCTGTTTGGAAGACATTTTATGGTTTTGACAGATCACCATTCATTGTGCTGGCTTATGAATCTCAACGATCCCTCAGGCAAACTGGCAAGGTGGGCTCTTCGACTCCAAGAACATAATTTTTCAGTAAAATACAAATCGGGAAGGAAGCATAACAATGCCGACGCTCTCTCGAGGAATCCAGTAGATGAAGAGACTGAGACGCAAGATCAATTTTTAGCTGTAACCACGAGTATAGACCTCGCTGTCGAGCAGAAGAAAGATCCAGACATAGCAAAAATGATCCTTCCGAAGATCGGCTCATCCACCGAAAGGCAATTTGAGTTAATTGATGGAGTCCTATGCAGAAAGAATTTTGATCCAGCTGGAAAGACATGGTTGCACGTCATTCCCAAACATCTACGTGCAGACATACTTAAACATTTTCAAGACGCGCCTACCGCAGTTCATCTTGGCTTTGCGAAAACGTACGACGGGATCCGGAAAAGACTTTATTGGCCGGGGGGGGATGTATCGAAATGTTGTTAGATATGTCATGCACTGCCGAGATTGCCAAAGGAAAAAATCAGCTACACAACTACCACCTGGACGCTTGGTTTCTATTCCTCCTGCTGTCGCACCTTTTCATCAAATTGGAATAGATCTGCTTGGGAGGTTTCCTAAATATGCCCATGGTAATAAATGGATCGCAATCTGCACTGATTATTGTACAAGCTATGCAATAACTAAAGCTTTACCAACTGCTGAAGCCGAAGAAGTAGCCAAGTTCCTACTCGAAGAGATTGTTCTAAAACATGGAGCTCCTCGAATCATTATTACAGATCGTGGTGCCGTTTTTCAATCCAGACTTGTTTTCGCTCTCGTCGATATGTGTAATATCGATCATCGCATGACGACGGCCTATCATCCCCAGACAAATGGTTTGACGGAGCGCCTTAACAAAACTCTAGCCGATATGCTGTCCATGTATGTTGACACCGAACAGAAAAACTGGGACAAAATTCTACCATTTGTGACGTTCGCCTATAACACTGCTAAGCAGGAGACAACAGGATTCACACCGTTCTACCTAGTCCATGGACGTAAAGCCGAAACGACACTGGACACGATGTTTCCATTCTGCCCTGATGATGCAACTAACGATTACATAGCCAAGACTATTTCCAGAGCAGAAGAGTCGAGACAGTTGGCTCGAACGCATACTGAGAGCGCAAGATAAAGACCGTCGACGTTATGACTCTAAGCACCGAGTGGTGTCCTATAGTCCTGGAGACCTCGTATGGGTTTATACCCCGGTCCGAAAGGTCGGTCTTTCAGATAAGCTCTTAAGGAGGTATTTCGGTCCCTATCAAGTGTTGCACCGTTTATCCGACGTTACCTATGAAGTGCAAGATTTCGATCTTGCCTCCCGAAAAAGAAAACCAAAAGACGTTGTTCATGTTTTACGAATGAAGCTGTACCGTGATCCGACGAAACAGACCGACATTGAAGATGGACGAAATCCATGTGTCGTTCTTCCGGAAGAGAAGGCAAAAGAAATTTACAAGGGACCTTTGACACGCTCCAGATCTAAATAGCAGCGAGATGCTGTCTTTTTGGGAAAGGAGCAATGCCGCATAATGAAGCCTAGGCAACGAGCTCAGTGGCCGAATGGTCAAAGCATGCGATCTAGGCCCGAAGTATGTGGGTTCGATGCTTGTCATGGCGGTTTATAGAAAGTACGGATTTTTAATTTAAAAATGTTATTTACTGTTTCTTTAGGTTTTTGAGCATTCTAGATTTTTCTTTAATATGTAAATTAGTTATTTCTCAAATATTCTGTTCGGGTATAAAAGCTGATACCCACTAGTTGTAGGCAACTTCTCGATCTTGTAAAGTTGCGAGTTGCTACTTAGCAATAATAAATTCTTCTGTTAAGTTAAACTATGTGTTCATTCGAATCTTCGTGACAATAGTAGTCTGCAAGCTGTAACCCTTTCAGCTGTTTCTTGGCTCTAACTAAATTAATATCCGGAGCAGAAATATTAGTAGCGGATATTTGTTCTGTTTCTAATGCTTCTATTTCTATACATGAGGAAGGTTAATTTCTATTCTCAAGTTTTAAATTTACTACATTATATTCTTTCTCTATTGGTTTGCGGTCCCGAACGAGTATACTGATAAAGTTTCTTGTCTAATAAATTGTAATTTTAACTTCTGAGAAATGTCTTGAGTAACAAAGCTTTTCATGGAGACATTATCTAATAACACGCGTACATTTCTGTTTTATCTTTGTTAGAGGATTCCTTATTTACCCTTTGTTTGAAGCAATACAATGCACTGATAATTTTCAACCAGTTTTGTTTTCTGTGCAATGAGAAATTGCCGTAATAATATTTTCCGGTTAATAATATATTTTCTAATTTATTGTTAAGTTCATAGCAAATTGATCTGTTATGTTTTTATTACACAGATTGCATAATTATTTTCTCTTGCAATCATTTATTCGATGTTGTGCTTTGAGGCTTAAAAAGCATCGCTTCTGTTTTTTCAAAATATGTTTCATTTCAATGACGCTCAAACTCTCACAGTGCTCGGAATCATGTTTCGCATTACAGTATATACATGCCTCACTCACTCGTAATAAATATTCGTGCACTTTAGAACTGTCAATTGAAGTTCGGTATCTAACGGGTAGATTGTTTTGACTATCTCTTGTAAAAATATTTAATCTGGCGCCACCGCTACCCGTGTATGAGCAATGGTTTAACACCTTTCTCCCTCCTCCTTTAGAACTACGAAGCATAATTGATGACTCGCGACACTCAGCTTCAATTTTTAAAAACTTCAATAGCTCTTTTACATCGAATTCACCGTCGTCAGACTTATCTAAGCATTTTCTATTAAATTCAAAAGCCAGATCTACAGGTATTAATTTTAAAATAATCGATTCTAAACGTCTAATTTGCAGTTCACAAGTATCATGTAATTTTTTTAACCCGTTTACATGGTTAGAATTCTTTACAGGGTGTAGGTTTAATATTTTTGTCATGTGAGTATTTATGACCAGGCCTGTTCTTCCAAATCTTTTTTTAAATAGAGCTACCGCTTTTTCATAATTCTCATCAGAGAAACAACATTAGCCTCTACCTCTTACTAATGATTTCAAATACTTGTCAATTTTTGTCAAAGTGCTATTTGAATCAATGGAGTTTTGATATTAGTTCCAGAATTCCAACCAACTACAGGGATCTCCGTATATTTATAAATAGTTAATTTTGGTAACTTAGCTGATTTCGAGGAGTTAATAGTTCTGTTCTCAGAACTCGAATTGTCCAATGAACTTCTGTTTTCAGAATTCGAACTATATAAGAGATTATTCTGATATAACGCCATCTGAGACGTTTGTGCAACATTATTCTGTTCGATGGAATTTGACTGAGAATTTCTTTCGAAATGTAACGTTTTTGACTGAGCAGAAATTTTGGAATTCCATAATATTATTTTTTGAGAATATTCAAATGCTGACTCTACTTCCAAATCAAAATCCTCTTCGTCATCAATAATATTCTGAACTTTAGAATCTAAATCTTTTAGCTCTTTGTAGATCCTACTTAAATAATTAGAATGTTTTTGTAACGAACTAAGGGTACATTTCTCAATTTCGCTCTCTAGCTTATTAACGTGCTTTGTAATATCCCTACGTATAACAGCTCTATTCTTTTCAAGCTTAAATAGCTCATCCATTTTATAATAATTCTGAGTGGTTTAGCAACAACTATTTATACTCAATAGTTAATGCTGAACTAATAGTTAATATCAATGTATCAAAAGTTTCTTACTTAGATTTAATGAATTACTGTGGAGATATGCAATTTATGCTCCAAAATCTTCGTCCGAGTATACATTCTCGGCACAGATGCACCAAATGTTAATGCGGCATTCATCAAAATCCAAATATCTATAAAGAATGCCTCTAAATCTGTTGAGGTTCAGTTTGTTCATGTCAAATCCGAAACTTAAAGAAAGATTTAACGAGAAAATTTAAGAAAAATTTAAGAAAGAAAAGTTAACTTTACGCGTCAGTTATCGATGGAATCAAATTCTCTAATCTCAAGTGTGCTATAGGCGGGCTTTAGGAGGAGAAAAAATTGCACGGTAGCAAGCGCATGCGCGATAGACAAAGAGGTTCTATATAGTGTTTCACGAGTGACGTACAGTGCTTCACAAGTGAGTTCAAGCACTTCTCGTCGAAACACAATATATAATTAATCGTGGACTATCTTGTTTTGAGGGAAAAGAAAATTTATAAGAATTTCGGACGATATATATATATATATATATATATATATATATATATATATATATATATATAATGAAGAATAAGCAATAAAATTGTATTTTTTATTCAGCTAAATTATGATGTTATAAATTATCGGACGCAGTTTCACTGCCTGCTGATTGATTAGAGTATTCAGCCGTATTTGATGTGGTTGTAATAGATTTGGTTGACCCCTTGTTCATATAACGGATTGGTAAAGTATTGGGATTATCCTATTAACTAATGTCCTTATCTGAGTCGGGCATTTTGAATTGGTCTCTTCTTTCTCATATAACGCCTTTTAATTATCTTTCCACTGTGTAATAACAGAAGAGGAAGACCTCGAATACAATATTTGAACAACTGTACAAATTTTAGTGTGGCATATGATGAATTAGCTGCTATTGGTTGGAACGAACTATACAGCAATACAACGGATAACTTGAAAATTTATATCTCCCACAGCTTCCGGGTGGGGGATATTGGGAAAAGGTTTGTAGGAACAGTGAAGGAGCTTCTGTGGAATCTTCGGGTAAAGCAATATTCACGTATGGAGAAGTGTTGTGAAACATGTGTGAGTATGAAAACATTATTAACTCCCGTCAGTTGACATATCCCTTCTAATATTTGCAAGATGTTACTCCAATTAATCCTGCATTTTTTATTTTAATTAATTAATTTATTTTTTGGCAGACCAACTGTCTATGATAAATATTTAGATATACGGGATGCTAATCAATACAAGACATTAAGATTTCGATCCAAAGTAATCGAAGCGCTGAGAAAGCGATTTAGGGCTCAATATTTAAGTCTATTGACTATTAAGACTAGATACTTAGAAGTAAGTATACTCATTTTTTGGGTACATCGAGATCTTATAATAACTCCAAGAACTGCAATCCTAAATATGAGAAATTCGTGTGTTTATTTTTTGGAAGCAAATTTCAGATATTCATGTACTCATTCAGCATTTTGATAAATAACATTTAGAGAATTTTAATATTCGGTTACATTTTAAAGTGTTTAATTTGTAAAAAAATAATTTACTAGAGTTAATGATTGCTAACATTAATGAATATTGATAATTTTGAATGAATATTTTTCCTATCTTGCAAACCCATTACTTGTTTTCAACAGATGAAAGAAATTGCTTAACGTTCTTAAAGAAGAAGCTTTAATGTTATTGAAACCATTAACATTAATAAATTTTAAAGATATTCCAGAAATGTTAGTGAAAGACTTTTAATTTATTAAGAATAACATAATTAAAAACTGTAGAATTATAACTCAAGAATTTGACTCAAAATATCAGTTGATATAGGTAAGCTTAAATTACAGAAAACAACAAAAAATAGTTAAAATATTTTCTATTACGTAATAAAGATAAAATTAATAGCCCTTACTTTGAAAGTTTGGAACAAAAATTTGGAATTTCCGTTCATTGGGTTCAGTTTCAACTATATCATCAATAGAGAAACGTTATTAGTTGCAGAGAAATCATATTAATAACAGAATACAAACAAGAGCTGGTGAAGTAGTGTAGTATTAGAACGAAAAATTAGAATTCGTGCACTCACTTTTGTTCATGTATTCTAATGCGGAATATAACACATGAGCCGTAAAATAGAGTTTGCAAGTTTGAAGAAAGAAAATGTACTTATTAACAACTTTATTATTTAAACAAAAGATACGAATAGTAAATAGACGTTAGTGAAATAATTTCTTATCATATTGTTAACTTAGGAATAGAGTAATACAGGATTTAATTTATATTTATCCACAAGATTATTAAGTAAATTGCTTTTTATATTTGAGTAATTATGTACGTTTTTGACACAATAATATTTTAAAAAATAGAATACGACCACGTACTAATTTTTTAACATATTTTTTAAGCAGTGTTAATTCAATGACAAAAACAAAATCCCCGGTCGTCAAACATTCGTCTGAGGACACCGTCTTCATTGGGATGACATAAAAGCACATCTTCAGCGGCCTTTGGGTCGTCTATTATAACCGATAAAAATGGACTGATGAAAACTGTTTATTTAAAGATTATGCTAATGTGTTCAATTTAACTTGTGCTTACGATCGGAGTTACTGGAAATGACTTAAAGTGTTTTTCACTTCAGAAAATCCAACCAACTGTATCTGTGTACTACCTGAATCCAGATCCTTCAGAGAATCTTCAGACTCAACTAATCAGATATGGTCTTACCATAAAGAAACTTAAGAAATTGAACTTAGAGAGAATAGATGTTTTTGAGTAGCTATCCAGCTCCTCCAAAAGGGGTCAGGAGGATCTTGCGAATGTTAGCCCCTCACTCGCAAATCAGGTGAAATGGAGGCTGACTTCAGATGTTGATATTCTTGTATTCGATGCGCTTTTTCAATAGATCTTGTAATATTTTTTCAAATAAGTGCATTGTGTTATATTTGTTTCATTAATGTTGGCTAAGTGTCACATTCTGTGTTTTATTCAGCATACAATTTAATCAATCAGTCGAAATACGATATCTGGTATACTTCAGCCCTGCAATTATATTTTGGAGTTGCTTTATTATAGAGAATAACTCTACAGCAATAGTTGCTTATTTTACCCAATTTTGGATTGTAAATGCCTTTTTATCATGCTCCCTTTCTCTGGAAAACATTTCCAATGCATACCTTGTATTGACGCTGGTGTTTGACAGAAATTTCGCTGATATGGCTTCTATTTTGAGGTACAGTCTGGATTTGTCATCTCGGTATCTGATAAAAAAAGGTCTAGTAATGGGAATGATTCATACAGATGTAATTTAGAAGCGAGCTGAGAAGATAATTTCGTATAGCAAAGACTTTTAGATTTTGAATGTCATTACAGTAAATAATCTTTTAAAGATGTCAAAATTTGGATCATTCGTATGTGTTAAAATATTTTTACTCATTGCATCTCTGAGAACATTATCCCTTTTAATGGCAATATTTTAAGAACAAAAAGATGAACTTTTACCGGAATACTTTATTGAAAAGTAACGTATTAATCATTGTTTTCTTTTCTGGTTTGGAGGACTATGATCTGCGGTTTTTCTATACGAGAGCTAAAAATGGTTTTCTTGGTTGAAAAGAAAGTATTTTATTCACACATTGTGTTTACATTATATTTCTGTCATGGTAGTTTCTATATTTTTATATAAAGCTTATTTATTTAAATACAAACGCAAAATATTTCCAGTTTGACACGAATATAAAAATATGTCATTCATAAATCAGGTCAGAGTTAGAAATAGTATGAAAGACAATTTGGTTACTAAGTTACCACAGTGTGCAATAAGATTTCAGAGGTAATTCCTGATAGTGGACAATGAATTTCAAAACTGAAGATTTCTTAGCTTCATATCCATTTTATCAATTAAACATAAATTAGTATTGATAGGTAATCAATGACTATCAATATCAATATCGTTATATTAATATCGTTGGCAATGATAAATGTATTGATTTAGACATTTATCATTTTCCAAAGGGAATGATGAATGTCTAAATATTTCCATATATTTTTCTGTTACTTAAAAGAATAACTTGAGTCAGAGAAGGACATTAATTTACATAATGTTTAAATACGTGCAAAATACAAGTGTTTAAAAATCTGAAAAGTTTGCTCGTTTAAAGAAACAAAATTTCCAGATTCAAAAATAATATATCTCTAGATCTCTGATTTTTGGAATGTGCAAACATTGTTTAATACAGTTGCTCTTTATAGCCCTTTAACGAGGAATGATTTTAGAGAGATTTTGATTCTTAAAATATTTATATTTTATAAGATCTAAAAATTGAAGAGTCATGAAATGTTATACGTTGATTTAAACGCTGCTTTTCAGAATATTATAAGTTTCAATAGGAATGAATATTGATCCAGATATTAAGTTCTGAGTAATTACTAGGCAGAACATTGTATTTTCAAGGATGATTACCTATCTCTTTATTAAAGCTGATATACATTATCTCTAAGGCAATGGATTAAATTATTTCAATCTTAAATTTACAACACTCGGTTATGACTAATATTACAATAAATAAAAAATTGTTTAATTGACCTGAATCCTTATTTACCTTCAGTGAAAAATAGTGTTAGTCCATTATTTTTGTGTTTAGTATACTTTTACCATACTTTATATTATATAGTTACTTTCTTTTTGTAATTTAATTATATGAAAGTGTATTATAGATCTTTAGACTTTTATGGTAAAAGTCATTGGATATTAGTTGTACACATAATGGACTATCAAAAACTTTAAATTTTGGAGACATGGTTTTAGTGTATATGGAAATTATCGACTTACTGATGCGAGTACATAAGAACCAATATCGAGGCCTGGGATTATTGTGGAATTTTTTTCCGAAGTATGCGCGGAAAATGCTGAAACGTCAACAATGGTGACGTTACTACCAAATGCGTTAAAGCAGAATCAACGTCGTGACACATTTTTAGTTTCCGAAAGACAAAAACCGCTAGATTTTCATTAGAAGATGAAGAATGTTTATGGAGAATCATTGTTTATCGAGTACCATATAAGTGCAATGTTGCAGAAAGTTCAATGCTGGTTGGCGATGGGGGGGGGACATGTACATTCAATACAGGTAACAATAAGTAGGTAGATGATGAGGAGATTATGATGGAGCTTCGCATAATTCATTCGTCCGCTTGCTAAAGATTAGGGCATAAGCTTCGGTAGCGTGCAGGTATCCGGCAGTAATTAGGCTACCGTAAGGTCTGCATATGCCACAGTGAATACACGGCCACTGCATGTACGGCCAGTGGATACCCCAGGCGTTGAAGTCCGTACATAAAGCTAACCGGATGGTTATTTTCCTGACGACCATCATGTATTCCAATGTTGAAGGCAACACATTCCTTACTTGTCTGGTTGCAGGTGAAAAGAAACCTGGTGTTACCACTGGAAATCTGAGTAGATATCGTCGACCACATGCAGTTGTATCATCCTTTGTTTCCTCGTTCCAAGAAGTAGAAATGCCAGTCATTTTCAGAAAAGTTCTTTTTAACCATGTTTTCTGATTACCAGGACCCATTGCTTGTTGATTTCAATGATCCAACGGTTTCCACTGGGGAATGGTACTGCGAAAAGCTGAAGAGATTAAGATGTTCAATTAAAACACAGAATAATTGAAAATTGAGAAATAGGGTGATTTTGCTTCTTTATAACACATATTTTCATATCGCAAATATCGTAACTCAAAAGTTACACTTATCAAAGTGGTGGACTCTCTTCTTTCAGTCTTGATTTCTCCCTGTGTGATTATCTGACCTTCGGTCCGTTTAAAAAGTCAATGAAAGGCCGATAACTTCTGTCGTACGTAGAAGTGCAGAACACAGTTTCGTTTTCTTCAAGCAGCAGGAAGGAGTTTTACCAAAGAGGTATATTCAATCTGGTGAAGCAGAGAGATGATTACTTCAATGATCCAGACTATTTTGCATGATTACCATATCAAATCTAGACAGTACAACCTTCAATAGAATACTTTTTTATCTTCTTTTATACATTTTAATTTCTCAATGAAAAAAGAACCATGAAATCTTAAAACCATTATAAATTGTTGATCCATTTGTTTCGCTATTATAATAACCCATTATATATTTAATGTACCATCAGTTTACATTCGTACAAGATTTTGGAAAACTAAACAGTCTACAAATAGACTACTCTGAATATATATTTAGCTTATTTATGAAATATTTTTAATTGAAACAATGATATGCTTAAATCAATATAATGAATCCTTTCGAATGAAAATAGTTTTGCATGAAATGTGTAAATTCTCACATAAATTATTTTATCTATGTTAGTATGAAAAAGCGTTATTAACGTAAAAATACTTGAAAAAATGTATATGCATATAAATTCGTACAAAGTATATGTATAATTAAACGATTTGAATTGATGACATTCAAAATATTACTTTCTGTGAAATTTCCTTTATGTGTTTCCTTAGGTGCCAGACTTTTTTAAAGAGACAGTTGAAATGAATCTTAATTTTAATTCTTAGAATAGAGAATTAGGTATAGGAACAGAAATGTAGCCGATATTTTAAGGACATTTTTCCCTGATATTCATCGTTAAAGAGAAAACTTAATATTGAATTAAATTAAATTGATATTTTAATTATAAATTCATACTAAGTAAAATATTAGTATTCTCCAAAATTACATAATTTTTATTTCTTTATTTATGCTATTTTTTTTAAAAGAGTATCTCAATTTTGATTGTAGAAACAAAGTATAAGAAAGAAAAGATTTATCTTGCATTATTCATATATCAATGACAGTCTCTGTACTAAAATTATAGTTTAGTTTTGGATTGAAAATGCAATTTCTACTTTCAGAAACATTTTTCTTCTCTTACCATCGTAGGTAGGAATGTCTGGGAGTATTTATTTAAGTCCTATCAAATTAGTTCTCTTGTTGAGTTTTGATTGAACTTAATGAAGTGCTTTTCTGCATCTTACGAAACTTTCAGGAAATAATTTAATAAAAAAAGTAATTTGAAAGTATTTTAAATACTTATCCCTTTCTTACTTTTAAAATATATTTATAGTATCCCATGGTTGTACGACAAGTTTGATGTCGTACAAACATGGGTACAAACGTTAGAGGAAAGAGAAACAAAACGTATAGCTGTTAAATTTGCATTTCTTAAAGATATATTGCACATAATGAAAACAATAATAGTTAGTAGTTAAACTTAATATTGTTTATTATTTAATATTGCCTTTAATTTCATACTTCTGTGCACTTAATCTTTTAATCTTTAATTTGACGTGGTTGTGCCCCAGAGTATTAAAATAAAGAAACTAACTAATTAGACGTAGCTAAATTTGATTTTATACAAATCAAAAAACAATGAAATCAATTCCTTAAATATTGAATGATACTTATTTATATTTTGGTATCTACAAAGATTTTTAATGTTTTCACTCCTGTTGATTTTACTAAAGAATTCTACATTTGGCTTTCATATCATTAGTTTGAACGATCTAGTAAGAGCTTTTCATTATCCAAATCTTTTTAGTTTTTTTTATATAAACAAAAATTTTTTTCTCCTTATTTAATTTTTAAGTAACATAAATTGGAAATTTTAACAATATTTCATTGTAACTCTTCCGTTTTTTCTTTGAATTATATATCTATTCTACTTTTATACCCTATTTTTGCCTTTCTTACTGCTTTTGAGATATATAGTCGTTTGGGTGCAGTTTCTCGTCCATTGGAGACGAAAGGCTTGGAAGAAGTATGCATTCAAAATACGCTGCGATTACTACGAGACTTTTTTTATTTGAGAGACAATGACATGCATACTGTTTCTTGGACTAGTCTCTATGGCATCTAACACTCTGTCTTCTCTAACAACCAAGTTGATCGTGATCTGCCCTCATTTGGCTTGCCATTTCCTTATGACTAGTACTTACACAAATTTTTATACAACAAATTTCGCACAACGCAGTTTCTCCATTACCCTCAGTTGTTCCATTCACTAACTGCATGTCTGAAAGCTCGTCATTCTTATACCACAACTTGATCTTCGTATGCTGACTACCACTCAAATGAGGAAAACCTCACTGACCTCTCCCGCACTCTCTTGTATAGCACCAACTAATGGCGAATGGAGAACATGGACTGTATATGAAAGGGGAGTTTACTGTCATGTAGTATGCATACTCAATTTGTATTTATCATGTCCAATAAATAGTCAAATTGATCTGTCTCTTATTTCCTTTCCCATCTCTGACCTCTCCTACCACTTACCTTTGACGTTTCTGCCCATGGGTATCCATTCAATTCTGGCCTGTTGTATTCATCTATGCTTTCTCTTAATCTCCATGCTTGGATACTTTCTTTAACTGGTGTGGCAACATAGTTTGGTTTCATAGCAAAAACCAGATAGATAATAAAATAAAAAGTATTGTATTTCTTGAGTTGTGTCACACAATTTTATTTATTTAAAAAGTTAAAGATTTATTACGGATAAATGGTTGTCATAAATTTCCTTCTACACTGGTGACCTCGGACGTGATCTTCAGGAATTGAAAATGGAAAACGAAAGCGAAAACAAAAGCGACTTTTTGCCATCCATCGCTAGGGTTAGCATTAAAGTCCCAGCGTTTTGGAAACCGGATCCAAAGATATGGTTCCTCCAGTTGGAAGCTCAATTTCGAAATGCCGCAATTACGACAGATCAAACGATATACTATTATGTCGTGGGCTCAGCTCAATCGAAGCTGAAATATTATCACAAGTGTCGGACATACTGACCAATCCACCGAGAGTCGACAAGAGGCCATTAAAGGCAGGCTGATTTCCATCTTCGCCGAAACCGAAACTCGAAAGACCCCAAAATTATTGATTGGGGTGGAATTGGGTTATAGAAAACCTTCACAGTTGTTATGCGAAATGAAGATTTTAGCTTCAGATAAGGTAGGTGATGCTTTCCTCAAAACCCTTTGGCTTCAAAGGTTACCTACGTCAATCTCGAGCATTTTATCCTTCAGCTGTGACGATTTAGCCAATTGGCAACAATGGCAGTTAAAATGTGGGAGATAAAATCCCCGTCGCATCATAATGCAGCTGTAGCTTGCTCTGGAGATGACAATGATTTAGTTAAATTACAAGAACAAATTTCAGAGTTATTTCTACAAGTTAGCGAACTTATTAAAATACATTATTATAATCGTCAACAGAGCTGACCCCGCTCTAGAATCAATTCTATTAATAGGTGGGGTAACAGGAATGAAATTATATGTTATTAATACTCAAGGTTTGGATATAAGATTTTCAAAAGCAATAATTCTTGCACTTGGCCTAACAAAACCAACGTTCAATGGCAGGAAAATTAACTCCTCCGCTCTCGCAAACGACAGAGTGCAAAGGGGTAGAGATGTATCGCCTTTTTATTCTTGACAAGGAGAGCGTCAACCAATTTTTAATTGATACTGGCTCCGAAATTTCCGTGATTCCATCATTATCAAAAGAAAAAAAAAGCTGGAACTTTTAGCTGCAAATAGAATTAAAATTAAGACTTATGGGCAAGAGTTGCTAAAATTGGATTTGGGATTGAGAAGAACATTTGATTGGCCTTTTGTTATAATCTGATGTTAATAAACCAATTGTAGGTATTGACTTTTTGTCTCACTTTCATCTTTTGGTTGACAGCAAAAACCGTAAGTTAATTGATGGCATCACTTCATTATCCTCTATAGGTGACCCTTTCTTATGATGTCGTTCAGAAACTAACATGAGTATTTAAATGAGCAGTGTATATGTCGTGTACACACACAAATACACTTTATAACTTAAATATTTAACTAAGAATTGATAGATATTTAGAATTTCCACTATTGTAGAATTTCTAGGCTGGTGAGAGTGGGATAAATAATCGCAAAAATGGATACATTCATGTACACACGCATAATTGTGTTCATGAGAAGTGTGTGAGTGAGAAATAGCATACAACGGAACGACTAACAAATTGATTCATAAGTTTCCAGTGTTAGATTGAATGTCGAATAATTATAAAAAGTGAATAATTTGCCGCAAATATACAGTTAGTATTCTAGATTTGTGTATTACTTAATATAAAAGCAAAATATAACAGTAGCACCGAAAAAATATTTTAACTGAAGTGCCATTAAATACAGTGGTGGAAAAAATTGTAAAGTCGCTTGAAAATATGATATAATTAAAAAACAAAAGATCAGACATTTATGAAATTCCACACATATATATTATATGCTACAAGGAACTAAAGGAAAAATATGTTTATTAATAACTACATTAACAAATGGTTAATAGACTTAAAATTTTCCGTACAAAGAAAGTTGGAAACAATTATAAAGTCGATACATGTATTTCATCAGTAATCGGCGTAAGGCCCTTTTTTCTGATTGTGGCTAATCTCTTGTTCTTTGAATCTATCAGACCACACAAAGTACTTGCATCAGTATTGTTCTCGAAGTTTTTAATAGCATTCATGAAATCTAACTTTAAAATGAATTGTCTTCCATTTTTGTAAACATTTCGGACTAAAATTCCCCAAAAATATCTTCTATTACATTCAGATCGAGGCTACTAGCTGGCCATTGAAGATATTTAACCTGGTTATCTTCCAGCCAAGATTTAGTTGATTTCGAAGTATGAGTGCTGAAATGTGCAGTATCCTGAAGTTATAAGAGGAGCAATGGGTAATAAATTTTTTCCTAGCATATCTTGATTCACAGCTGAATTCCTTTTGTTATGCATGAAAACAATTTGAGTGGTTCCACAGGCAGCAAATGCAGCCCAAAGCATTATAGAGTCACCTCCAAATTGACGCTTTGAAAAAATATGAGGTTTATGTCATAAACCATGTCAAAATAGTTTATAGCCGTAGAGTCCACCGAAATTAAATTTCTTTTCATCGCAAAAGGTAACATATCTTCAATTTGTGCCTTCGGTTAAACATTTTCGGTCAAAGTCTAAGCGAACATTTTTTTTTGTGCTTAGAAAGAGGGGGATTTTTTAAAATAACTTAACGATGGGAATTACTTAAAACATTTCTTACCGTTCGGCTTGTACATGGAAATTGTAACTGTTCTTGAATTCGGTCAGATGACATCTTTTTTGGTTCACAAGCTAGCTTCTGGATTTGTCTTGATTGCCTTATAGTCAATGATTTCGATCTTTCTGTACGCTTCTTACTGTCGTAATCTTCAGGATTTTTCAAACAACTCTTTACTTCAGTCTTGAACCTTCCTATTTTTCTTGCACTATTAGAACCAGACATTCTACCTTCATTTAGAACAAATATTTGTATTTATTCATCATCGGATAACTTTTTTCCTCTTGAAATTGTATTATACACACCAAATACAAAATGAATACACGTAACACGTTTACATTTACTTATTTTCAAGGCGATGTGCTTTCTCAAGTCTTGCATTATGTCAAATAAGGCTAGAACCATTCACTTTATAAGTTTTTCAAAGTTGTTTTTGTTGTTTGTAAGAAATTAGCATAATTTTTGTTCTCCTTTCCGTTTTTTAAACAAAGTTTATGCTTATTATTATGATGTTGATCATGCAAATGAAAATAGAATTCGCATTATCAACAATTCCATTAATTTTTACCTTTTCTAAATTTTTCTATCGGTTTTATAATTTTTTCCTATCCTGTATTGTAGAGAAATTCTCTGAATCAATTTTATTTTCATATGAAACAGAAATGATCTCGGTGTACTTTTCATAAAGAGAAAACAATAGTTAGAAATACATTCTGTATTAAAAAATGATGATACTTTATTCGTGCAGTAGAAAATCTTTGAAATTCTGCAAGACTTCGTTTGGTATATATATTTGAAAAGAGATGTGTTTCTTACTAGAAAAGGCTAAAAGAGGATCGTGAAACTGAAATGTAACAGATATTTTGAAAAGTAAGGCTGAATGAAATCTTTGTTGTCATTCATATCAGCTGCATTTTTTTAAAAAAAAGAATTTATCTTCTTTATCATTTACAAAACTTCGTAATATGCCCAGAGAGTGAAAATAACGATGAAAATTTTATGCAGCAATTTTAAGCTAATGCTAGTTTTCATATATTTCGAATTGATATAAGTTTTTGTATAACTGAATTACAATTCAAGTTTAGAATACTTTCAACTGACAAACAAATATTAGATAAGCATTGTTTTTGTGATTGAAAATAATAAAAAAGTGTACACAACGTGCTTACATGAAATTAAAGACCATATGAATGTCTCACCAATCAATACTTATGGATTGGAGATTTTATTCCCAAAAGCTCTCTTTCCTTATAAGTAATGTTCAATATATATCAAACTAAATATATACAAATTTTAAGAATTTAACTCCTCTTTCTATAAGTATTTCTGAATAATGCCAAAGCCCCTTTCTGTGTAGTATGTGAAAGAACACATTTTACGAGAGCGTACCATTTAATACTAGATTTTTCTTCCAATTCATTAATTAACAGGTGATATAATTTAGAATGTAATTCCTTGAAAAATATTCTAAAGTCTGAGCTGGCTTCCTTAGGAGGTTTAAAAATGGTGGTTGAAAACATACCTAATGCATTTGCTTTTTTCGCATGCGTTTCTTTAATATTTTTCTATTTTCTATTTCTCTTTTAATCTTACTTTTCGTAACTCTTGGGGATAAAAGGTACCTAAAATAGATTGTCCCAAATGATTTGAAATCCTGTAAACGTGTGGCTATCTTTTGATACATTCTTTAATAATGAAAAGTTCTTTCATCCAGTTGGATTTGATGGAAAATTGGTCAAAAGTCATAAATACACTCATGTCCATAAATTAAGGATAATTCAGAATCACACAAAAATTGAGCTTTAAAATAAAAATTTCACCTGTAGAATTATCACACACATCTTGAAGAAGAATATGCAAATTGCAGGAAACCACCAGATGGCCCGGATAGTACGTCACAATGACGAGAGTGTATGAAAGGGGTATATAAGGAATGGTAGCAAAGAAGTAAAATTGTTCACAAGCGCTTTAAATGCCTTTCAGTGCAATAACCGCATAGTTATGGCACAAAGGAGGCATTTGGATGATTTTTTACGTGGTAGAATTATCGGACGACTGGAATGTGAACGTACCCAGCTGGAAGTATCCGAGGAACTTGGAATCGCCCAGAGTGTCATCTACAGGCTTTGGCAACGATTCAAACATGATGGTAATGTGAGTAGATGTTACAGCACAGGTCGCCCCCGAGTTACTACGCCGAATGATGACCGGTATTTGGCAGTTACTGCCAAAAGAAACAGACGGAGCACAGCATCAGACCTGTCTCGTCAGCTCTCTTCAGCTACTGGTACGACAGTTTCAAGGCAGACCGTGTACAGACGCTTAGGGAACATTGGTCTATATGCTCGTAGGCCTGTCAGATGTGTTCCCCTTACCGCAACTCACTGTCGCCTGCGATTATGCTGGGCTAGAGAGCATGCATTGTGGACACCGCAACAGTGGTCTTGTGTGATGTTTTCCGACGAGTCCAGGCTCAGTTTACATTCTGATTCTCGCCGGACTTTCATATGGAGAGCGCCAGGTACCCGTTACCACCAAGAGAACACCATTGAACGACACCGTTACGGTTTTGCAGGATGGCTCGTTTGGGGAGGAATTATTCTTGGTTCCAGAACTGACCTGCATGTTCAGAGTGTAACGATGACAGGCCACATCTATCGGGATGTCATTCTGGAACAACATGTACGTTTGTTTCGGGGCGCCATGGGTCCTGAATTTCTGTATATGGATGACAACGCCCAACCTCGACGTGCAAACGTTGTAGACGAATGCCTTCAATCGGAGGATATCACCCGTATGGATTGGCCAGCATACTCACCGGATTTGAATCCAATAGAGCATGTGTGGGACATGCTTGGCAGACGAATTGCAGCCCGTCAACCCCCTCCCAACTGTCTATTGGAACTTCGGAGAGCATTGCTTGATGAGTGGTGTAATTTTCCCCAAGATCAGATTGATAATCTGATACTCAGCATGCGTAGGCGTTGTAACGCTTGTATTGCACCGTACGGGAGACATACTCCGTATTAACCATCATACTAACCATGTTATACTGTTTTCTGTAAATAGGTTCTTTTTTAAAATTTGCTCCAGGGAGTAAAAATCGCAATTTTTATTAATTATGTCAAACATATAGCATCTTTTTTGCTCTTTACCTTTTGTTTAATAAATAGACTTTACAAATAATTCAAATTTGTTTTGCTTTTGTCTCTTTCATTGCCTGAACTTCATCATCCTTAATTTATGGACATGAGTGTAATTTTCCAGAACTTCTAAGAATTTGCAGAGGGGTCAGTGGTTAGATGAAGTAATCGCTTTCCATAAAATAACACTTTCACTTCGAATGCTTTTAACTAAAACTTTATTTTTAATATTATAAAAATAAAACATGCATTGACTATTGCATAAAATGAAGCATATAAATGAAAATTAGGACAGGCCTTTTAAACAAAAGCGTAAGTTAGGAGTGCCCCGTCAAGCAAGGCTGAACAGGCTTAAATACATAGCTGCAGTAGGAAAACTGCATATGGCTTTCAGTCACTGTTAAATATTCGGGACTGAAAGTGAAAGTTAAAAGCATCGGATGAATATCATTATGAGTTAATGATGTCATGTTGTAAATAAGAATTTTTTTTTACGTTTCCCAACAGGTTTTATAACCCTTTTCGAAAGGTAAGTTCTTTTTAGAAATGCGAACTACATTCCCCACGTTAAATACACATTTATAAATTTTAGGTTTGTCGTTATCACCTCCGTACAGTATAAACCAAACATTCCATTTGTTTTCCAAATTCATTTCCACGGGTGCACGTTTTATGCTTGTGTGGAAATTGTGTAACTGTAACTTTTCACAAGTTGCACTAACATATCCTTATACTTGTGAGTGCTTTCACTCTTTAAGTATTTATACATTTTTGTTTTTAAGGTGCGATTAAATCTTTCATCCACAAACACTTTCCTTTCATTAAAAATCGTGAAAAAATGTATTCCTTTCTTTTAAAAAAATTTTTGAAACACGTTATTTTAAAATTCTTTATCCTGGTCCGTTTGAAGTGATTTTGGTTTCCTTAAAGTCCTTATTTGTTAAAGCTTTCACGATGTCTATCCCTCTTTTTTGTCTGGTGGGTATGGCCTATGCATACTTTCCCAATATGTCAATACATGTCAAGATGTATCGATAAACTTCATTATAGTCTCGTAAATGAGAAACAGCTATCAAATCAGCTTGCCACTGTTGATAGACTGCATATACAATTACTCTATTCGTGGGGAATTTTCTTCGAATGAGTTTGTGTAATGTGTATGCGTTCACACCTTCCAACCATTTCTTGATCTCTTTTTAAAGGGATTTCCCCCCGAAGAGCACGAAAAATATCATCGACACCTCTAAAGAAGCCTTCAACTAACAGGTTCTGATAAATTTTGTTCATTACAGAATGAAATTATATTATTTTTAATAAATATTCTAAAACACATCATTCTCATATAGAAAAATAAATATTCGCAATATCGTTTGAAAGTAATCTTATATTATAATATTATTCGTATTGTTAAAATGTAAACTAAAATCAATAGCAAACTTCTTGCTTTCATTAAAAATATAAATTATGAATATAATAATAGATAAACACAAATATAAAACTACAGCGTAAGAGACTTCATTCGTAGATCACATTATCTAAAATGAAAATATTCTAAAGCACATTATTCTTAAATACATTTATAAGACTAACGTTTACATATTCTTCTGGTATGAGTACATCCTGGTATGCCTGTGGAGTATTTTGAGGGTTCGATAGAAAGTAAAAGTAAATCGAAGTTACAAAATGATAATAATAGTAACAAACTTCTGAAAATAAAAATTTACAATATATGGCGCCACTATTCCTGTAAAGGAAATTGGAGCAACGGATGGCACCACTAAAATTTCGAATCCACAATCCAAACAGTTGCCATACCGTTCCAAGAAACTTTCGAAAAAAAAAACTCTCCCCATTCCTTCCTTCAGAAATTTCTAGTTTTGGTTTCATGCTCGTAAAAGGTTACTGCAGCAACCGGGCCACAACTATTCCACTCCACTCAACATCACGTCAGCGTAGATAACGTCATCACTTACTTCACGGGTGACGTCATGACCCCTTGATCACGGGTCCCAGTGGCATTGAACTGTCAATTTATATCTACTCACATACTCTACTATGTAAGAAATAATAGAAAGAATTTTTATGCAAGCATTTCGATAATATCGGTGACGTGACAATCATGAAAGTACGTGGGTTATACCATTTCAAAATCTGGTTGAAATTGCCAAAGCTCTCAATGTCGGACATGTGTTCTTGTTTTCTGTGTGTTAATAAACCTTTAAACTGTCACAGTGCCCTTTTCAAATACATGAAGAGGTGCGAGACCATCCAACAGGATATGACTGCCCGTATCATTAAAGTTCCGGCTACATAGTGGTTGATTTTGTGGTCTTTGAAGGGTAGGTAACAGTTCCATGATTCTCTCCATATGAATGTGCGGGAAAGATCAGTGGTTAGGATGAACCGGGACTCATCAGTAAAGAGAACGGTAGCCCACTGAAAAACCCATTTAAGCTTATATGCGCTCATTCAGTAGAAACTGTATACAATTGTAATTTAAAAAAATGTGTGCCGAATTATAATTAAGGGAACATACACCTTAGCTTTATTTATTAACCATTTATATGTCCATGATATAGGAATACTGCTTTTAATTTGTTTACTAATACCGACTCGAACAACACCGAACTGTTGCCTAGAGTCGTACTTGTAGATCTGTTCAAAGACGGGCCTCCGCCAGTCAATGAACGCCAAGGAAAGGGAAAGTCTCCAGAAGAGACACGGACTCTCCAGCCCGAAGTGAAAGGGCGTGTTTCCGAAGTGTTAAGGGGCACAGTGGGAGGAAGTGACTTGGAGGAGGTCGAGTACCACCCCTCGAACGCGAAGGCTGAACACCCCATGAATGAAGCAGTAGTTGCGGCTGTGGACAATCGGGGTAAGTACGCACCCTCGAACGCATTTGGCGAACCGAGAACCATGGATGATGCAGGTGTTGCGACTGCGGACGCTGGCTCTCGGAACGCATCGGAAAAGCCCTCGGCACGGTCGGTGTATTCCGCCCCGAGGCGTGAGTACCGTAAAAAGAGCGAAGCGGGCCGACCCTGTCATGGGGTTGAATACCGCAATTCGAACGTACGGGGAAACCCTCCCTCGGGAGGCGATTACCCACCCCAGGCAGCTCGCTCGTACGCGAGTGTGCTCAAGACTCGGGCTTCTGGGAGCGGCCCGAGCAGCTGCCGGGGATCGAGACAGAGTGCCGAACCGGTCCTTCTCGTTTATCCTGCTAGGAGGGGCCCGTCCTACCCCTCGTCTCCTGTGACGGTATTGAAAGTTTCCGTACAGGCGCCGACCTCTGAGTGGTGGTGCTCTAGGAAGGTGCAAGAGTTGGTAACGAAATCAGTCGATCCCCAAGCCTTGGGGATCCAGGTCAAGACCATCCGCCACATCAGCCGCTCTGGTGTTGCTATTGTCCTGGGGAAGGCTGCCCACGTTGCCACTCTGAGACATGCCATCGAGACTTGTCCCGCTACCAAGGACAGAGTCACTTTTAGGGAACCTAGAAGTGTCAAGCCCCGTGTCATCGTATACGATGTTCCATCAGACGTCGGGGCCTCTGAACTTGTGCGAGCACTCCGGACAAAGATCGGTTGCAAGCAGGGTACTATGGTTGAACTGGCAAAGCCTCTGTTTCGCTTGAATTCTGCCAGATCGGAGAATCAAGTCCACTGGGTGCTGGCCGTAGAGCCACCAGCATTCAATCATGTGGTGAGTGGGAGGAAACTCCAACTCAACTGGGGTGTATCTCGCATCTGTGAGTACACTGGGGTGACCCGGTGCTTCAAGTGTCACCATCTTGGTCACACATCGAGGTACTGTCGCCGAGAGCAGATCTGCGCTAAGTGCACAGGTCAACACGACCACGTGGGTTGTACCAACCCGTTCCGATGCGTAAACTGTGTCAGGGCTAACTCCGTCTACGGCAAGCAGTTCAGTGTAAACCACCCTGCGACGGCCCGCAGCTGCCCAGCCCGATCCTGGGAGCTGACCCGTCTTAGAAACCAGACCCATTATGGCTAGTTCCATACGGTTTCTGCAGGTGAATTTGCACCACGCCAAGGCTGCAAATTCCTGCTGCGCCCATTTTGCTGTAGACAATCGCTGTGACGTGGTATGCGTATCGGAGCCGTACACCTACATGCACTCAGTTATCGGCTTCCCCAAAACCCCATTTAAGCTCTACGCTTACGAGGAGGACCCTCGCTCTTGCCTCCTTGTTCGCAACTCTCTCGACTGTCTTTTGGTGCTCAGCAGTCGGGATGTCACCGCGGTGGCAATTCAACTGAGCGCTGGAAGTACTCTTTTGGTCGTGTCTGTCTATCTATCGCCATCGGAGCCTGTTGACCGGGTACTGAACGTACTGTCCGGGCTCCTGGCACGAGATGGTGCGGCGGAGACGGTGATCATGGGCGACTTTAACGCTAAGTCTCCACTATGGGGAGGCGACTTGTTGGATAATCGTGGTCGGGCGGTTCAGGACTGGACCGCCACGCACGGACTCCTCATTGTAAACGACCCTGGTAGCATTCCCACTTACGATTGCATCAGGGGGACGAGTTGGATAGACCTAACTCTCCTCAGGACTTCGCGTCCTGATTGTTACTCTGGGTGGCGAGTCTGGGACGACGAGAATCTCTCGGATCATCGCTTCATCACGTTGGACCTCCGTTTGACTGTTAGTCGGGGAAACTCGGCGGCACCTAAGAGGATCAACTGGAAGCGGGTCGACAAGTCCAAACTGGCGTCTTCCTTAAAGTCCATTCTCGAGGAGTGCCCTCGACCCAATAGCCCGTCCTCCTTGCTGCCCTTCCTAGATGGATTGAACAAAAGCCTATTGCGTGCCACCAATCTGGCTACGCGCTCCAATCCAAGAGGAACCTTCGTACGCAGCACTGTGTCTTGGTGGACCGATGAGTTGACAGCTCAGAAGTCCAAATGCAGGGCTCTTCGTCGCAGATTCCGGGTTTCCATGGACCTGAGAACGAGGGAGACGTTCCTGAACCGCTACCGTCATGAGCGAGCCATCTATACCAGGATGGTGTCGGTGGCAAAGCGCCGATCTTTTCGGAGCTATCTGGATAAGCTCAATTGCAAGGCTGGCTATGACCCAGCGTGTAAGTCGTTCTTCAAGGAGAACCGATTTCAGGCGAAGTTGGAGCCGGTGTCCACGGGTCGTGGCACCACTTTGGACTCTGTGACGACGGTGAAAACAATTATGGACCACCACTTCCGCAGAGTCACGGAACCTAGTTTCCGTAAAGCTCCACGTCTCGTCCTGGATGAGGAACGAAGTCACACTTGCATTGGGGGGACTCCAGACGAACAAAGCCACCGGCCTAGATGGGCTTCCGATCGAAGTCCTGAAGCTCGTTCACTCCATTGATCCGGAGTTTTTGACGGCCATCATGAACGTCTGCCGAGATGCTCGACTGTTCCCGAGGGCCTGGAAGGATGCACGATGTGTTCTCATAGCCAAGCATGGTAGGGACCTTTCGTCCTGCGACTCGTACCGACCGCTCAGCTTGGTGAGTTCTTGGGGCAAAGTCCTGGATAAGCTGATGTACAATCGGCTTAGGCACTTTGTAGAAAGCAGGGGCCTTCTCAGTGAATACCAGTTCGGATTCCGGAGAGGTCGGAGTGCGGTCGACGCGCTTCAGCTGGTTGACGGGTGCATCCGCTCCAATCGCGGTGATGACCTGCATACTGTGCTACTGTCGTTCGATATCAAAGGAGCCTTTGACTCGGTCCGATGGTCCGATGTCTGCTGGGAATTGTATCGTCTCGGTATACCCCTTGAGCTCTTCCATCTGTATGGGAGTTTCTTGGATAACCGTTCGGTCACATACTGTGGCCACTCGTTCAGCGACACCGTCGAATACAACTGCGGCGTACCACAGGGGTCTTGCTCGAGACCGCTACTATGGATCATAGTGGCCAATACCTTGCTGAGATACTTCAAGGGGTGCGATCACTTTGCTCACGACAAGCTCGTGGCCTTTGCGGACGACTTCCTCTTCGTCCTCAGAGCCCGGAATCGGGAAGAGATCATCGCTAAGACGAATCGAGCAGCACAGCTCATGTCAGCGTGGTGTCGATCACACCACCTGAAACTTAGCGTGGGAAAGACCCAGCTCCTTATTGTGTCTCCCGGACACGCGTGGTCATATCAGTTGAAGTTCGATTTGGACGGCGGTTCATTCAGAAACTCGACGCAAATAAGGTACCTCGGAGTTATCTTCGATCATAGGCTTACGTTCACTGCTCACCTCGAACTTGTGGAGTGCAAGGTTAGGGAGGTGTTGCAGAAGTTGGCTCGAGTTTCTCGATCCACGTGGGGACTTGGTGGAAAGACCATGAAATCTCTGTATCTTACAGTCCTAGAGAAGATGATCCTCTATGGGTGTGAGGTCTGGTACCGTGGTAACAAACGGCAGGAGCTGAAACTTACTCAGATCCAATGGGCTTGTTTGCTTTTGGTAACAAAGGCTTATAGGACCGCCTCGAATGAGGCCCTGCTAGTACTAGCAGGTGTAATGCCGTTGGACTATACTGCTCGTATTAGACAAGCACTCTACCTTTGCAAGAGAGGTGTGTCCGACATTGATCTGTTCGGACTCTCTTTTCAACGGGGCTGCGCTTACGGACCTCATGGCCATGTGGTTAACCCGCATGACCTCGTCTCAGTCGACTTCGACGACAATCCCCCGACAGACCGTGGTTGGGAGTTGTTCACTGACGGTTCGAAGACGGATACCTCGCACGTCGGACCACGTGTGGGGGCAGCATTCGTTGCATACCGAGACTCCGCGTTGGAGTACCTTGGTGTTTACCGACTTGCCGATCGCAACTCGGTCTTCGATGCTGAGCTTTACGCTATCCTCCAGGCTCTTCTATGGACCCTAAGGAACATCTCGGACGGCAAACTGAGACTTTACTCAGACAGCCGATCCTCTTTGATGGCGTTGCGGAACCTAACCAGCTACCATCCATGGGTGATACTCATTAAGAATACCATAGTGCGCCTCTGGGCCCGAGGTATCGAGGTGAGTATTGGATGGGTTCCGGCCCACACGGGCATTTCTGGTAACGAAGAAGCGGACTTGCTAGCCAAGGCTGCTACGGAGAAGCCAGAAATCGACGCCACCGTTGCACTGTCATGGTCAGCCGTCGGGGGAGAGTTGAAGAGGGCGGCGCTAACGTGGTGGCAAGAACGGTGGGACCAAGCCATTACGGGAAGGTGGACTCATTCTCTCCTGCCCCGGGTCTCCCTGAGGCGGTGTGAGACTGACTTCTACCTGAATCAGATCTTCACCGGACACGGCATCTTTCCCCACTTCCAACTCAAAATGTTCGGAAAGAACGGGTTGTGCCCGTTTGATGGCGAACAGGGAACGATAGACCATATGGTCTACCACTGTAGGCGCAACAGTGAGTTGAGGAAGTCTCACTTCCCGATCAGTTCCCGACCCCTTACAGCACTGGGCCTCACTAGCCTGGTTCAACTACCTCGGGTTAGGGAGGGCCTGAGGAAAATGATTGTGCTGCTCTTTGACGAAATCGATCCATGATATGGCTCGTCATGTAACATCGATTCTCGGCGCCTCATTGACCAGCACTCCTCCTGTGACGCTTCAGGTTCTCTGTCGCGTCTCGTCTCTAGGCCCGTCGCGTCGCTTGCCGGGGAACTCTCCCAACCACCCCTGCAATATAGGGACGAATCTCTGTTCCGGACCCGACCCCTTTGGGGTAGGATTCCCGGAGGAGTGTCGCGTCCTCATTTCTGGAGCAGCCCGGAACCGGCGTGCGGATGAACCCGCTCCCTCCTTCCGATCAGAGTTGGAGCGGGCCCCTTACCTCACTGATGGGGGAGCGGTGGGACTCTTACCCATCAGTGAGCCTCCCGAGAGGGAGGCTTCCTGTCCAATGGGAGCTCCGCTCCCGAGGCTGGACGGTGGTTGGAGCCTCATTCTTCGTTCTTCTTCTTTCTTTCTTCGTTTGCTTGCGGACGGTATCCTCTGGCGTAGCGCGTGCCTTTGGGTCCTCTTCTCTGCGGCTATCCTTTGTTCACACTGATTTCTCCTCTTCGTGCACTGTGCCGGAGTCACTTCTCCGGGCAGTTTGCAGGCTTTATCGCTTCCGACCTTTTAGTCGGTAGGGATGCCCGGTAAGCGGCTTAAATGTTGCACAGGTGGGTTACTTTCTCAGTTAATTTGTTTACTAATAATTTTGTTTGATTATATGTATTTACTTCAAACATGCTTTTTGATGGGTATTGTCAGTGCTATTAAGGGGACTTTGAATGTCAGTTTTTCAAATATACAACTTCTAACTTCATTCTTATACGAATAATTTCATTGCACAAAACATATTGCTCTAAAAATTCATGAAAATAATTTTTGATTTAAATTTAAAATATTTTCATAGAAGTTGAGTCGGCTAGTAGCATTTATTTAAAATATTGGTTATTTAAAAAGTGCTCTGCATATTAGCTAATCATCTTAATTTTTCACTATATGTTTAAAACTTATATAGAAACAAAACTAGCTATCAATTTTCAGTTATGTTAAATGCAATTTTTTAAAAACAATTTTAAATTATACAATATTTTAGCAATTTTTCTGTTCTGTTAAAAATATGCAATGCGACAAATATTTCAGAGATACTAAGAAAAATTAATGCACTTGAAATAAATTAAAATTACTAACACGGTGATAAAAGCATGGTTCTGAAAAATATATTTAGTAAATAAGAATTTGCAACAAAAATATTATTTAATGAAATAAAATAATCATTCAAGTGTAAAAATTGAATTTATTCTAGAAAATATTCGTATGTTTACTGTTTTTTAGTACAAAAATAAGTTTCATGTATTAGTTTGAATTCTGTCATTTCAAGATACACATTGATACTGGCAATTAATATCAAATAAGTTTTGTTTAGCCTACTAAGGGTACGATCAAGATATTTTAATAGATTTTGCCGTACTTTAAAAACAAGTGTTTCGTAAGATTTTTTAATTTCTATCTTCTAATAAACAGTTTAATGTTCATTTTGGGATTCAAGTGGCTGCTTTACTTTTATTGAAATTCCGAGTACAGTGCAACTTAAAGCTTTTAGCGACTCTATTAATTATTAATGAGCAAGAACAAAAACTGACTAACGAATGAAAAGAGAAACTTTCTAGCAGTCTTGAACAGATATCTGAATAAATAAAATACAATATACGAGACAATAAGAACTGTTTTCTTATTTTTCTAAAGGTTATTTAAAATTTTTTTTGTATTCAGTGGCAGTAAAAATATTTCAGTAATTTAAAAAATGACATTTCTGACTAATAGAGAAATGTTGTCACTCCAGTTGAAATCTTTGCTGCAAAATAGTTTTAACTTTATTTTCCATTAACTTGGCCTTTTGTTTTCTGTTGCCATTTACTATTTGTATAACATGCAAATGTATTTTTATTATTTTTTCAATATTGTTTGCACAAAGCATAATTTAGATGATAATGGATCTTTTGATGAAAGGAATAAATTTCTCCATTTTTAATGCAGCAGTTTGAATTCATATAAAATTTAAAAAAAAGTTTTAAAATGTAAAACATATGGCAAAAAATTATTTCATATTGAGTTTTCATCGTTGAAACTATTTAGTCACTAATTGGATTCTTTCAAGTATTTCAAGAAATTTGCTTGCTAATTGGATTAAATTAAATTCAAATCAAAATTTCTTTTGAAATTTTGTTTTACCCCAAATATGCTAGAAGAAAGGTAAATTTTTTTTTACTAATAGTAATATTTTTATTTAGTTCTTATAAGGAAAAAATAAGGAAACAATAATCTCAACAATCTGTTTCGCTGTAATGTACCTACCTGTCCATTAATTACCATTGCCAGTTCTAATGTAATTAAATCCCGTTAGAATCAGACATTTGAGCAAGATTTTTTTGGTCTTTATAAAATCAGATTTGTGAAAGTATATTAAAGAGATGACACGTTTCAGAAAGCATTCTTACAAATTTTTAATTTAGAGTTATGAAACATTGTAAGCATATAAATTGAAGTCTAACTAAATCACACTGACTCTAAAACAAATTCGGATACATTTAGGAAATAAAAGTTTGAAAAGGGTTTTTAGTTTTTAAAATACTTACTGCATTTTAATTTAAAAATTTTCTCCTAGTTTTACATTATAACTTAAAAATAAATTTATTTGGGTATTATTTTATCGATTGGTTGAATAATAGTTTTGTAGGAAATGTTTTGATATCTATACCTTGGATTTTCCTGAAAAAAATTGGGCATTTTCTAAATACCTAATTATTGTAATTATTACAATAATGACGTCGAATAATAATCATATATTATTATCATCAATATAAACATTAATGACAAGTATAAACATTATATATATCAGCACTAGCAGGCCATATGTTTCATTGGACATTACAGTTAAAATTTTAATATTTAAAAATTATAAATTCAAGGATCCCTTTTCCCTTAAATAGAACATTTGTTTGAATAGAATAATAAATGTGAAGTCAAAACTAAATTAAAATGAATACAATGGTTAATCTTAATATATATTGTGAGTGATTTGTAAAACAATTGTACGACTTTAAGAAAATTCATATCGTAAAAAGCATTTGAAAACCGGGAAAATGACAAAAATATTCACTAAAAAAAAACCATTTTAAAGATTTTTTTTCATTTATCTTTAATATATATTTTTGTTACCATTTATAGCTTCTGAATTACTCAAGATATATATACAAATGGTCTCTGCATACGGTTTTGTATAAAACATTATATATATCAGCACTAACCCACATGCTTCATTGGACTTAACATTTAAAATTTTAATACTTAAAAATTATAAATTCAAGGTTACCTTTTCCCTTAAATAGAATATTTGTTTGAATAGAAATGTGACTGAAACAAATATTTTCATGCTAGAATAAATTATTTTAAAAATCTAAATTGCTGAAAAATATAATAAGATTCTTATGTCACTGTTGCATTTATGATCCCACATATCCAAAATGAGTTATGATTAGAGCCATTCGGGGAAATTTTAAACCGAAGAAAGAACTGTGGAGTCTGAATAGTTAGCAGAATTATTATTTAGCAACTTGAAACTATTTTATCTATATTGTTATTGAGTTTTCTTAACTTCAGTTAAATATTTAGTGCAATAAAAGTGTGTAGTACATTTACTTAATAAATTTATAAATTAAAAAAATATATAAATTCATTTCTGTAATCAAAAAGGCATTTTAAACATTTGTAAAGGAATCTTAAATGGGAGATGCACGTTGTGGAACACATTAGATGCTAAAAACAATAATGAAGTAACTAAGAGTTTATTTTTATTTTCATCATTTGGTAGTTATTTTTTTTTCTTTTCATTTAGTAACTGCTTCCATTATGAATACTATGAAATAGAAAATCTACTGTCACTATTCTGAACTTAAAAAACAATTTTTTTTCTTTTAGTACTAATGAAATATAGCTCCGTAAATCATTGTTTTATTTTAAGCAAAATATTCGAAATATTTTTAATAAAAAGCGAGCATTCAACATTCTAATATATCATCCAAAGAAAGGAAAATTGTGAAGAATGTATTTCGGCTTTCGATAAGCAACCAACAGGTAATTATAAGAGAGATCTTTTTCATATTATTAGATTATGTTCTCGTAATAACGGAATATTTATATAAGTGTATTAAAGAATGATAAAATCTAAGGAAATTTAAATCTGAGAATATATTAAAATAAATAGCTGCTAAAATAATCGCAGTTTGATTTTCTATTCCATTAGTTTCTGCTATATATTAAGGTAAAACATCAATAAAACACTTGAAAGTTTATACATCTTTCATAGAATGTAAAGGAACTACTTGAATTTAACTTTGAGTACTTAGTAAGTACCCTAATTTTGTGCAAAGAATAATATTGTATTTTGTAATCCAAAAGTAGTTTCACAAAGGTCTGGAAGAGGCGTAATTCTTTGAAGTAAGATTATATTTAATTGCTGTAATCATTTCTTTAGTACAATCCTTTAAATTTCCATAATCTGTTGACGTTTCTTGTGTGCCTGTTTATACCTCGTGATTCAAAAACTTAGGACTTCACATTTAAATTCAAAATTTTGCTCTGAAAAAGCTTTTTTTTTTGTTGTTGATAAATACTTATAGAAGTATTACTTATAACTTTTTAAATTTTTGCTTAGTTATTTGTATAGTTAAATGATTTTGTCTATTTAATAAAATTTAATTATTTAAGTAGTATTTTCAATAATAAAGTTGATGTGAATAGAAAAGTTTACGAATTTATGCTAATATTTATTTTTAAATTAAACTGAAAATTGCGTTTTTTTATCAAAAAATGTTCAAGTTTTTCTATGTATAAAAATATATTATTAAGAAATCAATTAACACATTTAAATTCATTTTTAAGAAAGCAATTCATATGACCTGAAAATGTTAAGTAAAAATACTAAATGGAGTGTGAGGTATGAGGACTAGCTATGAAGAACAAACACATTGAATGAAATTATTTTACAGCATTGAAACTTCCTGAAATATTTGTGCTACAATTATTTTAAAATGATCAAAATACACACACACACACACACACACACACACACACACATATATATATATATATATATATATATATAACACACACACACATATATATATATATATATATATATATATATATACTAAAAAATCGAACTTTTTTACTCTTTCGTATACCGTCTTAACTCTCCTGACAAAATTTTCCAAATGATATATCATTTGAAATGAACCTGTTTGTTTAAAATATTTGTCATACATGGAACAAAAATATGTACAGATTTTATGTGCTTAATGTTTGCATTCACGTAAGGTATATTTTAGATTTGTACCTTTAAACCGAATTTCTATTTATAAGCAGCTTCCGTGTATAATATTCTCTTGAAATGAAACGGAAATTCCTCGCATTAGTTTGGAATCTTCATAATGATGTAAAAATTCCAACTCTCCATGGATAGTTTACAACAATTAGAAACATAACTTTTGATTTTCAAGAATTCAACATATCCCAGAATTTAACCAATTTACTTCTTAGATGAGAGCACACACTATTTTTTAAAGTAAAACTTAAGTAAAGTTGTGTTAAGGTGTTATTAAATATTTCCCACTCCAATGTATTTAGAGCGTTATGTAAAGTATGATGCCCAAATTATTAAACTGAAAAGGAGCAAAGATATTAATTAATTTCAGTAAGAAGCTTTTCACAAGTTTTTTTTCAAGACATTGTTTGTATAAACATGCAAAGAAGAATTAAGTTTAATTCTTATACCATTGTATAGGGTAAGAAAAAAGATGTATATTTTCATCACACATGTTTAAATTTTTTGGAATTATAGTTTGCTTACAATTACTTTCCCCCTTTTTCCACAAATTTAAATTTATGAGTATTTCTTTCACTAGATTGTCTTCAAATTTAATCAATTGTTAGAAGTTATATTTTGATAAACTAAAATAATAAACTTTATAATTAAATGTTCATTTAAACAAGAAACAATTTTCACAGTTATTTTCAATTTATTAAAGATTTTATGCAAAATTTTCTCTCTATAATTTTGTTGTAACACATTTCATCCTTTTTTAGAAAGACTCATTGTGGATCATTTCAAGTATTTGATGTTGTCTCGTGCAACACAAAATGAGGAACTGCCTTGAAGACTTTGTGCTAACAATCATTGTTAAAATACAGATGTTAACGGATGTTACAGATGCTATGTGGTCATTTTCCATCAACAATAAAAATTGGATCTTTTCTTAGAAAGGCTCATTTTTGACCATTTCACGTATTTCCTGTTGCCTCATGTACTAATGGAACCGCACTCAAGTCTTTGTACTCACCATTTATTATTGTTAGAATACTGATGTTAATGAAAAAGAGCGGACTTCAAAATGGGCGGTGATCCTAAAAGTGATTCAGAGGATGACTAATGACATACTTATAGATAGGATGATTTGTATAGGCAGATATTCTAGTGGGATGATAAAACTTTGTGTCAAAGATCTAGAAGTACCTTACACTTGAGGAAAGTTTGATCAGTTCACCATGAAATATTTGAAAGCAATTTTAGTAGGTATAGAAATCTCAGACACTTTTTCCGGATATTCTAAACATGTGACGAGAAAGTGAACTTTTGTCAAAAATAACGCGAAAAAAAATCACTTATTGTAAGATGTTAATGTTATGGTTAATTTCGAGATCAGGATGGAGATTATGTTTCCGATAAAAGTACACACAACTAGTCTAGAAGAGAAAAAATTAAAACCATTAACTTCCGACCTTTGTTTTAGAATTTTATTGACAACAGTTGTTTCTCAATGAACCACATGTCTCCAATTTTGCAGGAAATATGAAAATCGTCCATATAAAGGTTAGCTCTCACAGGTGGAAGCATTTCTTTAAAGATACTGTCAATTATCATGATAAAAAAAAGATCGTACGTGAAACAGTATCTTGTGGGACATTTTTTCTCTTGAAAAAAGACATAAGAATAGCTATTATTGATCCACACTTTTATTTTAAACGGTGATAAAAACTTTTGTATAAAAATTGGTAGATTTCCTCCTGGATCTATGCTCAAAATTTGTCTCTGAACACCATACCTAAAAATATCATAATAAACATTTTCTTTGTAAAAAATATTGAAAATACACGATTGAGTTTTGTAAAAGCCCTACGAATTCTAGTCTCTACATATTTTATGTTATCAATGCTAAGCCTACCCCAACGAAAACTACTTTGAAATTTGGGCAGACAGTTGTTTTTTTTTTTTTTTTTTTTTACATTGTACATCAGTAGGGCATTTATAATCTTTTCTAATGTTTTGTATAATAGAAGGAGTTAGAAGAGAGAAAAAGGATATAGGTTCTTAATAATTTTATAATGAATGTTATCCTGGCCAGGGGATGTTTTAAAGGTATTTTAAAGAGCACGTTTTAATTCATGGAAAGTAAAATCCCTATTAAAGGAATAATTAAACTTTATGCTGGGGTCAATAATTTGTTTCTCAGCAGTTTTTTAAAGTTAGTGAAGTAAGGAGACTAGTTTCCACTAAACGAGATTTTGGAAAGTGAGACGGAAATTTTGTTGGTAATGTCTATTGTAGAGGAAAAAGTACCGCCATTTTCCTTCAAAATAGGAATTTGATTATTTGGGTATGAGCCTGAGAAGAATTTTACTTTATTCTATAAATATTTGCTTGAGGTAAGGGAAGAGATGCTAGTAACGTAAATTTATTCAGCTAAGTCTTTGTGTGCGACTGAAAATGTCTTTGCATTTTTTGTACTGAATTAAATTTTTAGAGATAGAGTATTTTTAAAAATATTGAAAGCTGATTTCTTTACTGTATAAAGAGTTTTGCACTCTTGTTTCAACCCCGGCTTCGTTTGTTTTGGAAAAAGTCTAAAAGATTTAAGGATGTTAGTGTTAGTGAAGAAACAGCTTCGTAGGTGAAATTATTAAGAACCATGTCTGGAGCGATAATGGCAGATTTACGAAAATACCTCCAATTAGAATAGTTAAGATTATACCGGTAGTTGACTGCTTTAAAATCAGTATGGAGAGTGTGTTTTAGGACAAGAAGGGAATGATTACTATTGTGGATGTAAGAATTGGAATAAAAGTTCAAGAACGGAAAGCTTTTGGGGTAAGAGATTGCAAGATCAATATTGCTGTAGGTTCTGGTGGGCGGTGAAAATAAGTCATTTTATTGGTAATGAAAAAGCAGAAGTCATGATCATTAAGCAACTGTTCAGTTTAAGAACCTCCAAGATTGATGTCAAGTTACCCCCCAAAAGTGTTATGGGCATTGAAATCTTCAACAAGAATAAAGGATATGGGGAGCTGGATGATTAAATTATTACTACTTCTTTGGGAGATTATAGTTTTGAGGAAAGTAAAAGTTACAAATCATAATTAGAGAGGAGATGAAACTGTAAAGCAACAGCCTGCAGATCGGTACGGAGAGTGAGAGAAGGGGAGTAGTAGTGCTAATTTAATGGAGCCACACATACAGAAGGTTTTCTATTGTCGACATTATCCTTTCTCATGGAGATGTACCGATGGAATTTTGCATTAACGCCTTCGCAAAGGAAGGTTTCTTACAGGGAAAATGCAAACTGGACTAGACTTGATAACAATATCAAAGACATGAAGTTTTAAGCCGAGGAAGTTTCAAGGAATGAAAGTCATAATGGAAGAAGAAAAACATAAGCGAACCATCAAGGAAAGAAATCAGACAATTCAGCCTCTGAGTCCGTTGAGCTATCCGTTCACATGTCCTCATCAGTGGATAAGTAGAGGTGAAGTATATTTTCTGACTCGTCACATGCTGGATTCATCAAAACAGGTCTATTTTTCAAAGATTCTTTTTTAGTCAGAGATTTTTTCGAGGTGCGGATTACTTTATTGTCTTTTAATTTGTTTGAAAGTTTTAGTAGTTGGGACTTGTATAAGAATCATACTTCTCAGGCATATTTTGCTTATTATGGAAGTAAACTGTCTGTAACAGACTATTTACATAGTTGTTCTCTATTGCAATCACTTTAATATTGCATTTTGAGCTATTTTCTACTCGTTTTAAAATGCTTAATTGGGAAAGTTTCATCAGTGTCTTTCTGATTTGACAGCTTTTGAAAATATAGTAGCAGAATAGAAAAAAAAACCTTTCTAAGACTCTGTGAACTGATAATTTTTCAGGCTCCTGGGTAGGTTAGATTATTTTGCTGTGTAAGGAGTTGTATTTTTTACTTCAATTTTCAGTATGGTCAAGACCAGAACTAGAAGGGTGTAACCCTTTACATTTTACTCACAGCGGATAATTTGACAAATTATAATTGATATGTCCTAATTCTGTACAGTGAACACAGATAACAGTACTACAAGACAATTTTGATTGTCGAAAACGCTGTCATTGAGAGCAACTCAAGGGTTTCGGAACATAAAATCGTATTGAGTAACAGAGATAAGCAGCAGTTGCATGGAACGCTATAAAAAGTAAGGAATATGTGTTTCGTTTTCAAGACTTCGTTCTCCAAGCCGGATAGTTAAGCAACGAATCCTTCTAGAGGTGTTCTAGGATCACCTCTTCAAAAGCATTATAAAATTCCGATTCTGAAATTACACATTTAGAAAAATATAATGAATTATGTGGCACAATAGACATAAGGAAAGAACCCAAAATATTTCAAGAGGAAAGAGATTGCTCCTGGGCAGCATTTGTAAGTTAAAATATTCACTGAATTTAGATTTTTTAGTTGTTTTTCTGCTTTTAATTTTCTGCCAAATCTTCAATAGTTGATGCAATTGTTTTATGTATAACGAGAGAAATGTTACGAAAGCTTCCATCAGATAAGTTCTTAACTATAAAAAATAATTCTAGTATTTTTATTTAACTTTGTCAATTTTGTCAAGAGATATTCTCCATCAATAGGACAGTAAGGTGTTTTGGCTGAAGCCATGAAAAAGGAAAATAAATACAGCCACTGGCTGCATTATCCACCACCAAGGGGATGCAGAAAATTGCACCAGTGATAGCCGGTGACTATACACCAACAAATCGTCACTGAAACGCCAACCACCCTTAACACAAATCCCAGGAAAGGAGCCAAAAGACTTACCCCAGAGACATATATGACTAACCGATTGATTCAGAGGTGCCACAAAGTATCTCTCTTTTACTCGAAATAAAAGCCAAAGTACTATATTAAGAACAGTGAAGTCTGCATAGGCTGGGTTTGCCAGTCAATGAACACTCAAAAACCACGACCCTTCTTTCCGAGGTCACGTGTCTCTAAGGACAGCAAGCCCCTGAGCAGTTTACAAATTGCGAGAGGCTATGTTCAGAGCGTGAACATACCCTCTAACATATTCTTTATCCCCAGATCATTTAGCATCACGAGATTAGCCCGTACCTATGAGAAGGAAACCCAAACGAGGGAGAAGAAAAGGAAACAATAGGAGAAAAGAGGAGGAAGAAGAAAGAGCGAAAATGCTGGGGTACCTCGGATTACGACATACGTGTTTATCTGAAGTGGGTAAACCAATCGAGTGGGCGCAATCGTTTTAAAAATATGTACATGATATTTGCTCTATATTTAACCAAATTTTACAAAACATATAAATTATATAACAAATAATAGTAGTAAAATTATGCTAAAATTTTGAAGGTATATCTTTAATAAAGGTGAGATATGGGCTGTTAAGCGAAATAATTTTTTTTTCTGTGTATGCGCTAAAGATACATTTTTGTACTACTACAGTTTCATAGTCAACTGTATAGGGAATCTTAGATTAAATTTACTTATTACAAAATTTACAGACTTGGATGTGCAATGGTACTGAAATTGAAATACTGTCGGCTTACATCCCAACTATTTCAATTAGCATGAGATCCACTTTAATTATTACTAATATTTATAATATTTCCATCCCCCAGGCACAATTATTCTACAATGTAATGGAGTATTGGTGAGACCTCCCCATCATTGATTTCTGGTTTTATCTTTCTGGTATAAAATTTTCATTGTTAAGTTTCATGTATGTTTCGAGTTAAAAATATTAGGGTTAGTTCCATTTTCAAAGTTCAGCGTTACTTATGAATAACTATTAGTTTCAATATTATGCAGGGTTTCTCAAAAGGTCGTTGCTTAACGGTCGTTGCTAAAGGTCGTTGATAGGAACTTGTATCAAAATTTCTGAATGGTGACCAATAGAGGGCAATGTTCACTGGCGCAGAGGAGAAAGCAAAATGAATATCGAGGTGTTAATATGAACATAGTTAAATCACTTAAGATGTTTAGAATTCCTTCCGTTTGCCACAATGCGTTCTTCACAAATCTGTTTCAGGTAAATAGGTGTGTCATGTGCACGTGATGTTGCAACCACGCTTCTGTTTAAGAGATCCATGTCCGATCTTAAGGTCATCTCCGTATATCCCGGCATGTAGAAATCGGGGTCTTTCAGATAGGAGGATTGTGGTGGCCATGCGATTAATCTATCTTTGACAATCCAGCTATTTGGATATGTTCTATCGAGGTATTTCCCCACAGTTCTGCGAAAATCTACAAACGCTCCCACACCTAAATGAATATTGGTCAATTCTGATTTAGTAAACTGATTTATCCTCCTCTTGCACCATCCTTCCTGAAATAATCACGCTCTTCATTCTTCCATGCAAAAGATTGTCCTCTAGAAGTTGCCGTTTCCATTTCAAAAGGTCCTATGGAAATCTTATTTGCCATGTTATGACAGACCAACAAGTTAAGTTTGGCAGTGATTTTTTGAGACACTCTGTAAATCTCAAAGGTATAATTAGAACTTACTAAAGATCTAATATTAGTTTCAAATTATGTTAAATATTTCAAAGAAGTCTCTCTTTTTTGTTTTAAAAATTTTGAAGTGTGTATAATATTCATTCGAGTGCAAAGCAACAATTTAATATGTCCAACTAGTTAATACCAATTGCAACTATAAAAATTCCTTTTCACTACAACATAACTGAATTAGACATATCTAAAGTTGTTATGTATTTTATGTGCAATTTTAGCTTTAAAACGCTGAATTTCTTTCCATAAATTTGAAGTGATATGATCACGGCAAAGGAAATTCAAGAATTACTACCTAGATCACGCGGTTTTAGATCGAGAAGCTATTAGACTGATTTACACGAATAAATACAAAAGAAGTTAGTGGTTGTATTAATATGACTGGACTGTATATACGTGCATATGAATAGACATTTAGGTCAAAAGGCAGCAGTTTTCCGTGATTCTTTCACTGGTTCTCTTCGGTTAGTTTGATGGTAGTTTTGCAGCATTTGGCAAAATTCAAAACCAAATAGTTCGCTCTTACATATTGGATGATTGGTGAAGATTAACCATTTAAAAGAATGGAATAAAGTAAGTCTCATGTGCAGATAACTTCAGTCTGGGTGTTGTATATAAGCAATACCGACTATCGAGTAAAATTTATGAAAACAGTTTCAGGGTACTGTAGGAAAAAATAACCACGATGGTCAATGAAGTTCGATATTTCTCCCTTTTAGAAAAGTGGGCCAGGCGTAGTACAGAAGATGAACAGATTCTCAACTTCCCTGAATGTCACATGCTTATGTGAAACAGTTTCAATCGTTATTATTTTCAGAAAACTTTAAGACTTTTGGAAAGAGGACGCGCTATTTCTCGTTTTGTTTTTTTCTGCTTCTAAGAAACTATTTACCATTTTACTGGTACAGAGAATATAAGTCCTGGATCACTAATTAAGGAATGACTGGAAAATATCTTTGTTACAGAAGTGGTACTGATTAACCAAGGGACTAATAAATTACCCACATTTCCAGTAGAAATTGGAAAGGAGATGTGTAATGGTGAAAAGGGATCATATCCCTCCTTTTCGATCTTCATTTGATATTCACAACTTCTATTTGGGACCCTCCTACGCTGATAGTTCCTGTGCACGAACTTTCATGTGCCTTATATCTGTTTTATGGTGCATTTTGGCTTTATAGCAACTTGCAAATTTACAAAATTTCATTAAAGACTGTCCAGCAATTCCAGAGATAATAAATAAAAATTGAAAAACTCCTTAACCCTTTAAAGGTTACCAAAATAAATTCATGAGGATTTAATGTAATTTGTTTATAACTGTTATCTATATGCTTTGTATACGTAAAATATATAAGTTTTCTCTACATTCCTTAGAAAGGTTTGCCTTAGATGATACCAAATTAGGGTTTGAGAAGTGGTTTAGTTGAAAAACACTTACCCTTGTACATTATGCCTTTTTAAAAGTTTAACTATACTGGAAGAACAATGAATGATAATCCTTAAACAGGTATAATAAATAAACATCTTAACAACTTAAAAGTGTTGTTTGTACAGATACTTTTATTTGAGGTCATAAGTAAGATAAACTGAATCTGACTTCTCAAGTACAGAAAGTTGAAATACATATATTTCAATAGAAAAATAAATAAGTTAATATATTTAAAATATCAAACATATAATATGTATAAAATGTATAATATGTATATATATAAATATATATATATATATATATATATATATATATATATATATATATATATATATATATATATATATATATATATATACATATATACATATATATATACATATATATATATGTATATATATATATGTGTGTGTGTGTGTGTGTGTGTGTGTGTAGGACGGTAACAAGTACATCACACTCTTGCTATAACTCCAGCTGAGCTACACCTAGCGAGCGCCTGCGGCGAAAGTTAGACGAGCTGTGAGACGTACGCGCAAGTTGTGTGTTGCGCGCTGATTAAATGTTTAATCTCCCTTTTTATGTCAGTTCCCCCTGTAAATAGGTTTCCCCATTTGTAAATACACATTATTAAGTATAAATGTCTCCTTTAATCCCCGACGACTCCCACAAATGGGGGCTCCCCTTAAAATTCCCCTAGATAACCCGCCTGAAATATTTCGCTATCCTCGAGTAGCTCATCCATTTTCCTATCCTGATGTTCTACGATTCTGACGCCTGAACTGAAAATGTCTTTCGGTTTCAACTGACGGTACAACGGATGCTTGCTGATGGACGCTTGACGTTATATCTTTTCAAGAAGTTTCTTTGCTGACTGACGATTGCTTTGAAGTTTCATACGGACTGTGCTAATTCTCGACGGATTGAAATACAAGCTTTTTATGATACAGACGTAACGTGTCCTGATTTACCTCTCTGACGTGCCGAAGATTATGTGTTTTTCAGTTTCGACGACATTTAACGAATTTACGCATTTGTGAGTTATTCTCTTTAGAAGTCTGCAACCAGAAAGTACCATTTTTGTTTTCAGTATGAGTTCAGTTTCGCTTAAAGACTTTACGCCGATATGCCAGGCACTCAAATGTGTTCCAACCACAAGTGTTAAGTTATTATTTTCGATTTGTTTTAATGATACGTTTGATCGCTCCTCTCGAACGAAATTACGCAATTTTCAAAATTTCCCACCTACTTTCGATCTAAAATCTCGAAAGGAAAATATTCTCAAAACGTTTTCATTAATTGATTTCATATGCGTTGCTAATATCTTACATATTGATTCTGAAGGTTCAGCTACCGTACTATGTGACAAAATTTTCGATGCACTTTCCAATTTAACTTCTTTTCAGCCAAACTCTTATTCGACTATGATGATGAGCTACCCGCGCTGACGTTGCGCTCAGATTCCCAAACAGAGACAGCGAGTCTCGCCACTTGTACGCAGGCACCTAACGAAAGCAATAAACAACTATTCGAAAACGAATGTTTTGCTGAGCACGCAAATTTATGGTTGATTATCAGAGAGGTTTCCCACTCAATCCGAGAGTTCTCTGGCAATAATTCGTATACTGTAAACAGCTTTTTGAGAGAGATTGAAGACAATTTATATCTTTTACGGCCGTTAACAGATCAGCATAAAGTAGCTTTTGTTAAAAATAATCTTGCTGGACCAGCTAAATTGTTTATTCAAAGCCAAGAAATCTCAAAACTTGGAGTGCTTTGAAGCATGCGCTAATTGAGAAATTTGGTTCGAAGATCACTAGCGCAGACTTGCATAGACAGTTAAGGAATAGTAAGTTAAAACCGTCTGAATCTCTTTTAGAATATCTTATTGCTCTTCGTGAATTAGCCGCGCAAGGAAGTGATTTTATGATAGATGATGCCAGTATTATAGAATATTGCATAAATAATATTCCTGACGCTCCCTGTAACAAAGTAATTTTATATGGTTGCACTAATATTTCGGAATTCAAACAAAAACACAAAATTTATAAAAAGATTTTTGAAAGGCATAGATATAAATCTGAAACTGAACATTTCGGTTCTAGCTACGTAAATCGTAAACGTGATGACGTGCATCATAAAATTTCTAACCCAAGACGTGAGGCAAAATCCGAAACATTCCGTCCTCATGCACCGAATAAACAAATAGTTTGTTATAACTGTAATGATTTTGGATATATATCAAAATTTTGTCCTGACAAAAATCGTTGCCCAAAATGCCTATCTTGTGGAAATTTTGGTCATAAATCAACTGCCTGTCATAAATCTACTGATGTACACACAACTGGAGAAACTCATGTTAATGCATTGAATTCGACTATTTCCCATTTAATGCATAAAACTGTTACACTAGAACACGTTGCCTTCAACGCGTTAATTGACACAGGTTCACAAGCTACAATTTTATTAAAACGAGCTTATTCAAAAATTGGATCCCATGCTCTTCATGAGTGTAGCACAATGCTTACTGCTTTTGGCAATGGCAAAATTAAACCGCTTGGTTATTTCGAATCCCGAATTACTATTGATAGTCAAATATTTACCACGAATTTTTGTGTTGTTGATGATGGCACCATGCCAGTAGATTTGATAATCGGTATGAATGTCCTGTCACAGGCTGAACTGACGATCACTCCAGCCAGACTTTCTATTCATAGACCTTTAGATGTCGCAATGAACGAAAACTTTACCTTTATTAGTAACATATCTGTAACAGATGATTTTAGCCCCGATATAGGCCCTACTGCCACCAAACACCAGCGAGATACCATTCCGCAATTAGTTACAAATTACAGACCTAATAAAGTCAAAACTACTAATATCGAAATGGCTATCCAGTTCGATAGTTCGACTCCCTTCCGTCACAGACCACGACGTTTACCATTTACTGAGAGAGATATTGTAGATAAACAGGTTGATACTTGGATTAAGTACGGTATTATAGAGCCCTGTTCATCAGATTACTCGAGTCAAGTTGTACTTGTTAAAAAGAAAGACGGAACTCCATAACTTTGTGTCGACTATAGACAATTAAATAAACATATAGTTAAAGATCGATACTCTTTGCCTCTAATTGGCGATTTATTAGACAAGCTAAAGATGAAGAAGAAAATATCGAACGACTAAAATCAGTCTTTTCTATCGCTTCCGACTACGGTCTTGAGATAAACTTTTAAAAATGTAAATTCCTTCATAAAAAAATTGATTTTCTTGGCCATATTATTCAAAATGGACAATTATTTCCTTCTCCTCAGAAAACAGCAGCTGTTCTACATTATCCGGAACCTAAATATCAGAAAGACGTCCAAAGTTTCCTTGGTTTGGCTGGTTATTTCCGTAAATTTATCCAAAACTTTTCTATCATCGCTCGAGCTCTATCCAACCTTCTGAAAAAATGCACTGTTTTTCATTTTAGCGTAAACGAAAAAAATGCTTTTAATCAGTTAAAACAAAGTTTGGCTAATAAACCTGTTCTTCATATTTATAATCAGAATAGCGAAACTGAATTGCATACTGACGATTGTATTAATGGTTTTGGATGCATTCTTCTTCAGAAGTCCACTGTTAATCAGTGTTTTCATCCTGTTTATTTCTTGAGCAAATGCACATCTGACGTTGAGAAGAACTATTCAAGTTATGAGTTCGAGATGTTAGCTGTAATTTATGCAGTAAAGAAGTTCCGAGTCTACCTCCTTGGCAAAAAATTTAAAATCGTTACAGACTGTAATGCTTTCAAACTCACTATGAGCAAACACGATTTCAGTGCTAAAATTGTTCGATGGGCATTATTATTAGAAGACTATAATTATACTATTGAACATAGAACTGGAGCAAAAATGGCTCATGTTGATGCGATAAGCCGCTACCCGACGATGCTCATCACCACCGACTCTCTGACTTTACAAATACAAAATGCCCAGTCACACGATCCTAACATTCAGGCTATTAAAGAAGTACTTAAGACTAAACAGTATGACGATTATTTTATCAAAGCAAACATTCTCTACAAACTCGTTGATAGTTACGAAGTCCTCATCGTTCCAGTCTCAATGCAAGACGGCATTATTAAAGATATACACGAAAATGGTCATTTTGCTTCTAAGAAAGTAGAAGAGCAACTCAAGCAACATTTCTACATACCGAATTTGAAAGACAAGATTGCCAGGTGTATTGCTAACTGTGTTCCTTGCATCTTGACTAACCGCAAACGTGGTAAGCAAGAAGGACTCTTACACCCTTTACCAAAAGAAGACACTCCACTCCACACATATCACATCGATCATTTAGGTCCACTGGCAACCACTTCCAAACGATACATCTTCTCCGTCATTGATAGTTTTACCAAATTTGTGTGGCTTTACCCCACCAAATCAACCGACGCTGCAGAAGTATTCGCTAAATTAGATCATCAAAAACAAGTGTTTAGAAATCCCGTCCGTATCATTTCGGATCGTGGATCAGCTTTTTTGTCTAACGCTTTCAAGGACTATTGCGACCATGAGAACATCTAGTATTTAACTATAACTACCGGTCTTCCTAGAGCAAATGGACAGGTTGAACGTCTCAATTCTATTATTATTTCCGTTTTATCTAAATTATCCGTCAAAGATCCTACAAAATGGTATGCACATGTCGCTGAAGTCCAGCAAATTGTGAACTCAACCTTCCAACGCAGCATTAAGAGGACTCCCTTTGAATTGCTTTTCGGTACAAAAATGCGTGTTCTAAGTAATCTTCAAATCACAGACCTCTTGAACGCTGAAATTCAATCGGACTTTGTGAATTCAAGCGACGATCTACGCAAGGACGCTAAACAACAGATTTTGAAGGTCCAAGACGAGAACCGTAAAACATATAATTTACGACGTAAGAAACCTTCTAATTTCAAGCTACACGATCTATTTACAGTAAAACGCACTCAACTAGGACCTGGTCTTAAACTCTATCCAAAGTTTCTCGGACCCTACAAGATCATCAGATTAAAGCCCAATTACACTTACGATGTTGAAAAATGTGGACAATTCGATGGACCCATGCAAACCAGTACATGCATCGAATTCATGAAACCATGGACTAATAACTTTTCGTAAACTGTTTGGACTGAACAATTTTTTTTATTTTTGAATTATGTTTTAATTTTGCTTTTTCTTTTCAGGTATACTTCCTTAGCCTCAACAATTTTCATTCTTTACATGTTACTACAATTTGTTTAATATTTTTATTTTCTTTTGAAGTTCATGCTGTTAGTATTATAACTGATAGAATATTGCAACTGTGTATTTTTTTTCATCTTTTTTCGTTTTATATTTCATTGTACCCCAAGTTTAAGTCATACAACACTTGTGTCTTACAAAGTATTCATTGTATTTGAAACTTTATATGTGTTCTTTTTCTTTTTACTTTTCTGTTTTCTGTATTTTTCAAATTCATAATTATGTATTACTGCGTTTATCTGTTTCTGCGCCTCACAGCATCTGAGGGCAGATGCACGTTGTCGGATGGCCGATGTAGGACGGTAACGAGTAAATCACACTCTTGCTATAACTCCCGCTGAGCGCCACCTAGCAAACGCCTGCGGCGAAAGGCAGACGAGCTGTGAGACGAACGTGAGACGTACGCGCAAGTTGTGTGTTGATCGCTGATTAAATGTTTAACCTCCCTTTTTTATGTCAGCTCCCCCTGTAAATAGGTTTCCCCATTTCTAAATAAACATTATTAAGTATAAATGTCTCCTTTAATCCCCGACGATTCCCACATAACACACACACACACACACACACACACACATATATATATATATATATATATATATATATATATATATATATATATATATATATAATCTATATCTCCAAAAAGTTTTTTTTAACTGCAAAAGCTCTTGATTCTACATCATTGGCTTCCATATATCACATATGTATGAGATTGGAGCCGTAAATAGTTATAAAAAGATAAAGTAAAGTAATCCAAAAAGTAAAGTTTTAAAAAAAAGATGTTTAATAGATGGTTTTGCTACGAAATCACTGTCTGTTAAAGGGTTAAATTTGAACAGTAATTTATGTTTTGAAATTGAATACCAAATAGACACTATAATTACACTCTTCTGTAACTGGAATTTGCTAAGATATTAAAGTTCTGTTGTAAAATTTGTTGTGAAATAACCCCAAACAATTTGTTTAGTAGAATGTAGGAGTGTCACATATTTTCTGTATTGGAAGAGTGTAGATACCTGGAGTTTTCATTCACTAGTGTTAAACGTTTCATTTAGATAAAAATCAGCCCCATCAATTGAGAGCTTTTTCATCAAGATATTTTATAATCTATCTTCATTTTTTACACACACACAAATATATCTATATAACCACTGTACTATACACAGTTTCCGTTTGATCCATGCTGCTCTTAAGTTTTGTTCCTCAACTCATATAATTGGATCTCACAACATAGTATCCTGTGGCTGTACAGGTATTTTTAGTGTGAAGGTTGAAGCATTACAGTTGTCCTTATGGTCTAATCATACTTGGACATAGTTCGTATTGAAAAAGAAGCAGATTTAATTTAAGATTCTTTTAACCTGTTGAAGAATAAGTGGATTTTTCGTGTGATAGGGAAAAATTTTAAATCAATTAAATGCCTTAACCCAAATTAACCAGAACTAAAATAAATCAGTTAAAACCTCTTCGCTGTACCACAACTGTTACAATGTTCGTATATTTTAATACACGTACTTATAACACTGAGCTACCTAAAGCTCTAACCTAGGTTATCTGCTTGGCCAAAATAATGATCAATACTTAATTCTGAAAACTTGATATTTCAATATTTAGAAACATTATTTACAATTTCATATTTATACAATCATGATAGTGTTAAGGCAGCAGCATCAAACAATTTATTTTACCTAACATCCCCTATATAATAATAGCCTAAGTTGTCTGTCCGTCTTTCCACGAATTTATGAAGCGGTTGTACCTGGAATGGATACAGGCATCCATATTGGATTTTTATAAGTTAGGGTTAGCAAAATTAAAACCGATTTCGAAATCCACTCCATCTCCCCATTTCGAGCGTTTAATGCTATTATTTCAAGCCTTATTCTCCCTTTTATTCTATACTAAATTCATTCTTTATAGGAGCCGAACGATGGCCGATTTGTTAGGGTGCTGGCCTTCGGAACCGTAGTTCGTGGGTTCGAATCCCACTGAGGCATGGATGTTCGTAGCCGTTCGAAATCGGCGTTAAACTGTAGGTCCCATTCTCATTAGCCCTCGTTTTGCAAAAAGTAGACCGTAGCACTCCAAACCAAACCAAACCATTCTTTGTAGAAGGCAAGGGCGGAACGTAATACAGTGAAACCTCTCTGAGCGGCCACACCTCCTTTCCGAGAATATTTGGCAGCTCTGAAGGATTCTGTTTACTATTATAAGATAATTACTATAATGTGTAATATAAACAAGTCTGACATATATTCCTTATGTATTTGAAATTTAAAACTTATACAAAGAGAAAATAGTACTATATTTCATGCTTCTTTACATTCATTTTAAAAGGCTACAATCTGTTTCTGTTTGTTCTGTAGTCTTCGTACTCTTTCAAAATCAAACTGTTTTCTTTAATGACTTTGTTGATTTCCTTTCTTCCGAAGTTAAATAATTCGATAGCTTTCTTGCTAATTTGCCATTCTCATATTCCCGCAGAACTTCAATGCTCTGCTCTAGATTTAGAAACACACATTTCGACATCGTTGCAACTCAGATCACTGACCAACTAATGAAATGAAATTGATGTGAATGGCATTTTTGCTGACAGAGGTGCAATTCTTCACTAACTTTACCGATTGGAATTTCAAACAAAGGCCCCAGGACACCCTCAACGCTTGATTTTCCAGTTCCTCCCTTAGTTTCTATGGTTGGTACAATAGGGATTCCCTATTTCAAGGGTGTGGGGAAAATACAAAAGAGATAACATATTTACTCTTTCTTAGAAAGGGGTGGGGTGGACCACGGGAATGGACTTCTCAAGTTATTCCTTTGTCTTATATCCGACCATAAACCTGACCTTGAGTTTTTTCACTCAAAATTAAAGCATGGAGTGAGTAGAATTTCCGAAAAATTAAAGGGGCAATCCCACTTGCTGGCCGTTTAGAGGGGGTCGGGTGGCCGCTGATACAGGTTATTTTACCATTAGGTCTATGAGTTGAAAAATCCTTGCTATGAAAAATTGGCCATTTAGAAGTGTGGCCGTAGATAGGAAGTTTCACTGTATTTAAATTTCTGAACTGTTTTTACTCGACTCTCATAGATATAAATTAGCTCCTTCTTTCTGTGAAGGTGTGGCTCGTTTGGTAGAGGTCTTCTCATTTGATAGTTGTATTTCTGAGATTCACGGTACTGTCCCCCGCTCACCAAATTTACTTTAAATATCCAATTAATTTAATATTTTCTACCTTTTTTTAGAATTCTTATTCCTAAAGTTGTTTTATTATTTTTAAAATAAATTTTTACTATTTTTTCAATTTTTTATGATTTTTTTTTTTTTTTTTTTTTTTTTTATTAAATTCACTTATTGTTGTTGGAATGTCCCTGGCTACATAAACATTTCATGTTTTGTATCCTTAAAATTTCTTCTCGTATTGTAATAATAGCCTGAGTTATTTGTCCGTCTGTCCTCCAATTTATGAAGCGGTTGGACCTGGAATGAATAGAGCATCCGTATTGGATTTCTGATGAGTTAGGGTTAGCAAAATTCAAAGCGAATCAAATTTATTTTTTCCTAAAGTATAGATTCGAATCTAAAATAAATTGGTATGAATAAACTTCGTATCACAGCAAAAAATAGTGTCATCGCTATAACGTTTGAAATCCATCCAATCCTCCTTTTCGAATGTTTAATGTCCTTATATCAAGCCACATTTTAAGAGCAGGCAATTAAATTTATCAATTTATCACATAATATATAGGTAAAAATAACAATTTTTTCTATCATTATGATGTCATTCCTTTAACCATCTCACTTAATGATTTATTTTAGATTATTTAAATATCCTCTGCATTATTTCCATATATTTTATCTCTAAACTTAGATATTACATAAATAGTTTTCTTTTATATTTGACCTAAATAATAGATTAAGTACATATGTGATAATTTTGATTAATTATTTTTGTTGAAAGATAATTCTCAGCCAAAAAACAAACCATTTTTTTACCTGCCTCATAGGGTACTTTACAATTATTCTGGAAAATTAAAAATTTTATTGATCCTGTCATATGACAGACTATATGTTAGTCATTTAATAGTTATATTCTTTGACTATGAGGTGGTGATTATAGTCGAAAAAGCAGTGAATGACTTACTCGGGACCCAGGAGAACGGGCGCACATTTAATAGCTCATTTTAAGAAGCAATATTAATTTTTATTAAAAATTTAGATACGGTTCCAATATTTTATACAATACAGATTTTAAATATGCAAAATTTTGCTTAAATAATTTTCGAAATGATTCTAATAACAAAACTTCAAAAGTACCATAATATTTAAAACTTTTTGTAAATTTGAGTATACATAGTTATTACCATTTTTTAAACTAAAACAATGAATTATATTCAGATTCTCATTTTGAAAATTCAGAAATGAAAATTTTGACCACAACAAAATCAAAATTTCAATTGTTAACTTTTTAAATCACTTAATTTCATTGTAGGCTGTTTTATGGTGTGCATAGACTTTTTTTCTGAAATTATTTCTGCCTATAAACATGTAATACATAATATATGTAATACGTAATTCATCTATATGTATTAAATGTTGTAAAAATTCTCAAGAGGATTTTAAGCATTAGTTATTGAAATTGCAAAATTTAAAGAGAACTGTAAAATTAAAATTATCTAAGATAGAGTATTCAAATTTAGATGTTTATTCACATGCACAGATACTTAGATACAACAAGTTTCATTAAAATCTGAATAGGTGGGTGTTCAAGTCTCCTTTTTGTAGTTGATTTCATACGGATTGCCTAAAGGATGGTATTGTATCCATAGACATTTGAAGCAATGCTTTCAAAATACATTTTTATCCAACAAAAATAAAAATCTAATTGTGGAGAATAAATTTTGAAGTTTCGCTGTTTATTGGTTACTTACTAGTATAGTGTAAAGAAAAAAATAATTTAAAAAAATTATGTTTAAAATGAAAGGCTTTGATACAGGTAACAGCAATGCTGCAGGTCTCTGCCAAATGAATAAAATGGGCAAATACTAACACTGGGGATGTATCATTACAAAATAAAAAAAAACAACATATAATAATAGTCATATAAGAAAGTCATGGTGTCCACATCAGATTTTTTCCTTTTATATTAGAACTTTTATCCGGGTAGCTGAGACACAATTGTTTTTCAGAAAACGAAGAAACGAAAATAATTAAAAGTGAAAAGATTATTTAATTTTTCCTATTTCAATCTCAGGCCTTTTAGTCAGATAAATAATTACAACAAAACATCTCATTTCCGTTACGGAATTATATAATGAACATAAATAATCATTTGTGAGATATAAAAAGATGGCATATGTTGCATTACAATCTCTTACAAATAGATAGCTTGTTACAATAATATAATATCCCAAGCTCCAAGGCTACAGCATGATTTTCCTTTCAAAATTTATTAGAGTGTAAAATATAATTAAATAATGATAAGTTAATATTTAGGCGAGAAAAATAAATGACACAAATTATAATTCAAATTAAGAAAGTAAATGCAGTTAAAGAATGAAGAGAGAGATAAAATGAATTTTTACCATTAAATCTGCAAAACTGTTTAGTTCTCAACTGAAAATAGAATACAAATGTCTCACTAAGATATTTTAAAATCAGTTTCAGACCATCATTAATATAAACACTAGTATAAATTTTTAAACAATACACTAAATAATTTAAAACAGCGACATGAAACTTTATGAGAATTAACTATTAAAAAGCTATAACAAAAGCTAACATAAATGCAGGAAAAAACTGGGTATGATTAATTGTTATATATATTCTCACACAAAGTTTGAAGAAAGTTGTAAGTTTTTCCACCAGATGATGCAGTAAATAATATGCTCATTTTTGTGGAGCATAGTGATTGGCAATTTTAGGGCTACTTGAGGGTATAAGTTGCGAGAGAGCAGTGGAACAGGCAGTCACCTACAGTCCTCTACCTGGTGTTTCCTGTGTCTCTGATGTTTCTCAAGTGATGATACCTACTGGAATTATTGAAGGACAATATTAGGAAGTTGGTTTTCTACAATGCTCGATTTTTTTGGTTCTTATATGTTAACTTTAAGCCTGCTGTTTTATGCTTAAGTCAGTAAATCTGTTTTTTTTTTTTTTTTTTTTTTTTTGGGGGGAGGGGGGGTACTTCAATACATATATGTTGAAACCAAAAATGTTTTGTGTATACAGTTCAACAAATAAACATTTGTTTTTTATCACCAGTAGCTTATTTAGTTTTTGAAAATATCTTGCTTTTTTTACTCTACTGACCAACACTTAGGTCTTACAAAATGGTAGCAGAGCGTGGTTGATCTGTTAATCTACTGTGAAAAGCTTATTAAAAAGTTTAAAAATGAAAAAAAAAACTGTTGGCGAGTGTGATTTTTCTTTTCCCAAATTGAATGGTGAAAACTGGAGGTTTTGAAAATTCAATATTGAGATGTTACTCAAATATCAAGGCTTATAAGGTTTTTGGATAGATCAGAAATAATGCCTGAAGGTCAAAAAGTTTTAGAACGAGATAAGCTAGAGTTTGATTGGGGAAACAAAAGGCTTCATCCACAGTAGCAATGTGTATTGAAGTAGAACAACAAAATTGAATTATGGGAACTGTTGTTGTTTAAAAAATGTGGAAAGTTTTGAAGGATACTTTTGAACTCACTTCTAGGGGCTAGAATTGCTGCCCTTAAAACTGAATTTATAAATGTAAGGTATCAACCATCAGAATCTATGGCTATTTACTTACGTTGTCTAAAACAAGCTAAATATAGATTAGTGGAGGCTGGTAAACATGTTGAAAAGGATGAATACGAGTACCAAATGCTAATGTATCTTCCCAGTAAATTTTCAAATTATTGTGCAGCAACTATATTGTCACGAAGATTCGAATGAACACACCGTTTAAAGTAACAGAAGAAATTATTGAAGCTAAGTAGCAACTCGCAACTTTACAAGACCGAGAAGATCCCTACAACTAGTGGGTTTCAGCTTTTATACCCGAACAGAATATTCGAGAAATAACTAATTTATATATTAAAGAAAGATCTAGAATATTCAAGAACATAAGGAAACATTAAATAACATTTTTAGATTAAAAGTCCGTACTTTGGATAAACTGCCATGTCAAGCATCGAACCCACAATCTCCGGGTCTGGGTCGCGTGCTTTGACCATTCAACCTATCTCAAAAAGACAGCGTCTCGCTGTTATTTAGATCTGGAGCGTGTCACAGGTCCCTTATAAATTTCTTTTGACTTCTTTTCCGGAATAACGACACCTGGATTTCGACCATCTTCACTTTCGGTCTGCTTCGTCGGATCATGGTACGGCTTCATACGTAAAACATGGACAACGTCTTTTGGTTTTCTTTTTCGAGAGGAAGGATCGAAATCTTCCACTTCATAGGTAACGTCGAATAGACGGCGCAACACTTGATAGGGACCAAAATACCTCTTTAAGAGCTTCTCTGAAAGACCGACCTTTCGGACCGGGGTATAAACCCATACGAGGTCTCCAGGACTATAAGACACCACTCGGTGCTTAGAGTCATAACGTCGACGGTCTTTATCTTGCGCTCTCAGAGTATGCGTTCGAGCCAACTGTCTCGACTCTTCTGCTCTGTAAATGGTCTTGGCTTTGTAATCGTTAGTTACATCATCAGGTCAGAATGGAAACATCGTATCCAGCGTCGTTTCGGCTTCACGTCCTTGGACTAGGTAGAACGGTGTGAATCCTGTTGTCTCCTGCTTGGCAGTGTTATACGCAAACGTCACAAATGGTAGAATTTCGTCCCAGTTTTTCTGTTCGGTGTTAACATACATGGACAGCATATCGGCTAGAGTTTTGTTAATGCGCTCCGTCAAACCATTTGTCTGGGGATGATAGGCCGTCGTCATGCGATGATCGATATTACACATATCGACGAGAGCGGAAACAAGTCTGGATTGAAAAACGGCACCACGATCTGTAATAATTACTCGAGGAGCTCCATGTTTTAGAAGAATCTCTTCGAGCAGGAACTTGGCTACTTCTTCGGCTTCAGCAGTTGGTAAAGCTTTAGTTATTGCATAGTATGTACAATAATCGGTGCATACTGCGATCCATTTATTACCATGGGCAGATTTAGGAAATCTCCCAAGCAGATCTATCCTAATTCGATGAAATGGTGCGACAGCAAGAGGGATAGATACCAGGCGTCCAGGTGGTAGTTGTGTAACTGATTTTTTCCTTTGGCAATCTCGGCAGTGCATGACATATCTAACAACATTTCGGTACATTCCCGGCCAATAAAATCTTTTCCGGATCCTGTCGTACGTTTTCGCAAAGCCCAGATGCCCTGCGGTAGGCACGTCGTGAAAATGTTTAAGTATGTCTGCACGTAGATGTTTGGGAATGACGGGCAACCATGTCTTTCCAGCTGGATCAAAATTCTTTCTGCATAGGACTTCATCAATTAACTCAAATTGCCTTTCGGTGGATGAGCCGATCTTCGGAAGGATCATTTTTGCTATGCCTGGATCTTTCTTCTGCTCGACAGTGAGGTCTATACTAGTGGTTACTGCTAAAAATTGATCTTGCGTCTCAGTCTCTTCGTCTACTGGATTCCTCGAGAGAGAGTCGGCATCGTTATGCTTCCGACCCGATTTGTATTTTACTGAAAAATTATGTTCTTGGAGTCGAAGACCCACCTTGCCAGTCGGCCTGAGGGATCATTGAGATTCATAAGCCAGCACAATGAATGGTGATCTGTTACAACCGTAAAATGTCTTCCAGACAGTATGGCCGGAATTTATTGATAGCCCATACGACAGCAAGGCATTCCAGTTCTGTAGCAGAATATTTTTTCAACCTTTGTCAGGGTCCTAGAGGCGTAGGCTATGACCTTCTCGACTTCATTCTGAATTTGAACCAGAACTGCTCCAATACCATATCCGCTGGCGTCTGTATGAATTTCTGTAGGACATCTTTCGTCGAATATCCCCAATACTGGATCAGATATAAGCGCTTTCTTCAGGTTGTCAAAAGCCTCTACCTCTTTAGAACCCCAATGAAATTTCGCATCGCCTTTCAACAGCACCTGAAGGGGCTCGGCAAGATAGCAAAAGCCTTTAATGAACCTTCTGAAGTAGGAATAAAGCCCAAGAAAGCTTTGTTCGTCATGTAAGTTCTGTGGAGTAGGGAAATTGGTCACTGCTTTCACTTTGTCAGGATCTGGAAGGACACCGCTACTGGATACGAGATGGCTTAGGATTTTTACTTCTTGAGCAGTAAAAAGGCACTTCTTGGAGTTAAGTATGAGTCCAGCTTCTTGAATGCATTTCAGAACTGTCCTTAACCGGATAAGGTGGTCTTCGTAACTTTCTGAGAAAACTACTATGTCGTCCAAGTAACACAGGCACATAGTCCATTTAAGATGGCGTAGCAAATTATCCATCATTCTTTCAAAAGTTGCAGGTCCATTGCAATGTCCAAACGGCATGACTTTAAATTCGTATAAACCCTCTGGAGTAATAAAGGTAGTCTTTTCACGATCCGCTTCATCCACTTCTATCTGCCAGTAACCAGATCGGAGATCCATGGAAGAAAAGAACTTGGCGCCTTTTAAACAGTCTAGAGTATCGTCAATACGGGGCAGAGGATAAACATCCTTCATCGTTATTCTATTCAGTTTGCGATAGTCCACGCAAAAACGCCAGCTACCATCTTTTTTTCTTATCAGTACCACAGGAGATGACCATGGACTCTCCGATGGCTGGACAATACCTTGGTCAAGCATTTTCTGAACCTCTTCTCTAATTATGCTTTTTTCAGTCGGTGAAACTCGGTAAGCCCTTTGGTAGATTGGAGCATGGTCACCCGTATTGATCCTGTGTTTCACATTTGTCTTTGCGGCTGTCGACCTGTTAGCTTTTGTAAAGATTCCCGGAAAGGCTTGTAGGAGCTCGACTAATTTGCGTTTTCTTTCGCTGCTCAACTCAGGGGATATCATCTTGGTATAATCTATATTGGAATTCGTCGGCTCGTGTAGATTACTAGTACTTTTTGTTGTTTCCGCAATCTCGCATATATGTCCTTCATCCAATAGCTCAGCTTCGCCTACGTACATTCCTTTAGGAATGACTTGATCTTTAACTTGCATGTTGGCAATCCAAATTTCACTTCGTCCATTATGGTATAAGGATACCATAGATGGTATGGCAAGGTTTCTTTCGAGCTGCAAGTGTCTATTGCCGTCCACAATTACGCTTATGTTTCTTCCGACATCTAGTCCTGATACTGCTATTCTCGTCATTGAGCGTGGCTTAAGCCATTCGGCCACTGAGCTAGTTGGTTAAGCTTCTTTATGCGGCATTGCTCCTATCTCAAAAAGACAGCGTCTCGCTGCTATTTAGATCTGGAGCGTGTCACAGGTCCCTTATAAATTTCTTTTGACTTCTCTTCCGGAAGAATGACACCTGGATTTCGTCCATCTTCACTTTCGGTCTGCTTCGTCGGATCATGGTACGGCTTCATACGTAAAACATGGACAACGTCTTTTGGTTTTCTTTTTCGGGAGGAAGGATCGAAATCTTGCACTTCATAGGTAACGTCGGATAGAAGGCGCAACACTTGATATGGACCAAAATACCTCTTTAAGAGCTTCTCTGAAAGACCGACCTTTCGGACCGGGGTATAAACCCATATGAATACGAGTACCATATGAAAACGAGATGAATACGAGTACCATATGAAAACGAGATGAATACGAGTACCATATGAATACGAGATGAATACGAGTACCAAATGCTAATGTATCTTCCCAGTAAATTTTCAAATTATTGTGCAGCACTTATATAAGCTTAATGAATCCAAATTTATCCCTAAAAATATTAAGAAAGCACTGCTGGCCGAAGATGATAGGTTAAAGTATGATGGGGAATTAAATAAAGCTGAAAATAGGTATAGTCAAAGAGTTTTAGTGGCTAAAAAGAGTAGGATTTCAGAACAGGGGTATAAGAAGAACAAAAAGAAACAAATTAAATGTTTCAAGTGTGGTAAAGAGGTTCATTTTTATAGTCAATGTTATGAAGGTAAACTGGACATGAAATCCTTTAGTGTTACCTTTAAGGAGAAACAGGAATGTCATGCTAAGAAAAGTAATAGGTTGAATGGATAATTGATTCCGGGGCTTCTCAACCCTTTATTTCAGGAAAACATTTATTGAAAATTTTAAGGCGGAAATAGGGATTTTTAAAAAGTGATAAATAACGGGGTGTCAATATGTAAAGTTTTCTGATTGGACAGACAGGCTCATCTAGTTACCTCCCACCGCCTGCAATTTCTTGGGTTGTTTTCACTGCGTACGGGTTTTTTTCTGAGTCCAGCGGCCCCTTAACGAAAATTTCCCTTCTAAAATGCCCAGTGTGTTAGAACTTTTTCTCTTTTAAAGCGGCCGGAAACCAAGCCGGTCACTTTTCCTTCCCCCCTGGTTTGATGGGGACGTTGACAGTTGTACCTCCCACTTTGTCGTCATTGTCCATCCCTTTGTCCATCCCACTGTCCATCCTTTTGTTACTCTTCCGCTTTGAGCTGATAAGCACAAACATCTGTTCGATTCTTGCTGGTAGGATTTTTTTAGGAAAAGTTTGCAATAGCATTTTGACTTCTAGCATTTTCACACAAAATAAAAGAAAAAGAATTTTTTTTTTAAATAATTTCTTTTCCTAATATAGCTTTAATATTTTGGATCGTTAATCTGCCTTTTACCCTACATGTTTATTTAAAAACTAAATTTAATTATATTATACAGCCTCGTGTTTTTGGTTTTATTTTACGCATTATCGGCTTTAAAATTATTAAGGTTCATGCCTTTTTTCTCAGACTTCCTGAAATTTTGTACATTGTCTTTTAATGCGTTTTTCATTAATATGGGAAAGCTTTTAAAACGAAAAGAGTTTTATTGAGCTACAAAGTGTTTAACCTGTCGAAACTACCAAATAATTCACCATAACCATATATAATTTAATACTTTTTTATATAAATTACATTTAACTTAAATAAAAATCGATACCCAATTTTTTTCACCACATAGAGTGAAAACTTATGAAAAATTACAATTAATTGTTAATATTCAGCGTCCAAGGAACGTTTCTATAAAATATTGTTGGGGGACTCAACTTTTATGAAAATATTTTATTTTAATCTAAAACTTATTTCTGATGGATATTAGTGCCTAAGGCATCCTTTATGCTCATCTCAGGAACCTAGTTAAAAGTTGAATGCTTTGAAAACAACCATTTAAAAGTCGCTTGTTTTCCTTAAAACTTTTCTTGATTTAAGAAGAAAATTTTTTTAAATAAAATATAAAATATTTTAATAATATATAAAATATTTAAATATATAAATAAATATATAAATAATATATAAAATATTTTCAAACTAATATTATTTACAGTTATCTATTTGCTCGCAACATCGCCCAATTTTTTTTTTTTTTAATACAGTTTATTAGTTTAATTTAAAAATATATTTTGTGTCTTTTCAATTTTTCACCATGAAATGATTATTTGTATCCATTCAAATAAAAAAAAACACCTTTTTAAGAATATTTAAAAAAAATTTACTTGGTACAGTTAGATATAATTAATTTGTTTTCTCACAGAATTATCAAGACAGCCGTCAATTTTAAATTTTCTTCTAAATAATTTTAGTTTTTGAGTTGTAGAATAAGGAAAATAAAGCTAATTTTGACGACTTTTGTTGTAGCTAAATGATACCAGACCTTTAAAGTGGACTTGAATTTTTTTTTTTTTTTTAAATAAGAAAAAAGCTTTGTAAGGTGTAAGAATTGTAATTATTGAATCACTTAAAATTTACATATGAAGTCAGATAGAGATTAACGTTGCAAGGGTTTCAAAGTACTCTGCTTAGTCTCGATAAAACTAAGGGGGGGGGGTCGAGGAATTCCATTAAAGTTTAAATATATTTGAAAACTTTTAAATTTCTCAAACTGGAATCATCAAAATTATTTAACAAAAATTTTGTTTTCGAAATATTTTAATTATAAACCACTTTTGTTAATTTCAACATCTGTGTTCATAGATAGTTAAAGGTTAAATTGCTGAATTGATAAGCTAGTAGTATTTTAATACCTTTAAAATTTCTAGTAGTATTTTCCATGATTAAAATTATTTTTTTAAGGCTTATGGACTGTTTACGTTTTTTAAAATTTCTTTTGTTGTAAATAAATTAACAAGAAATGCTTCTCCCCCTACCCCTATTTCTTTAACATTGTCACTTTTTACTATTGAGTATAAGGAAACTCATCCTTCTTATTGAAATAAAATTACAACGAAATACATATCCTTATAATAATAATAATAATAATAATAATAAATGAAAATCTTTGATGCAGATACATACTTTGATCTATCTTTTGAACTTACTGATAATAATAATAAAACTATGATTTAAATATATTGACGTAACTTAATTTATGAGTCGGTTATTTTGTTCTTAAGAGTACCTCATTAATTTAAAAATATTCATTTCTTTCTAATAACTTATAACTTTAAACTCTGAAAATTACATACTTGTGACAGCTAATCCAAAATGAAAGAATTTTTAGAAGTTAATAACAGGCTGATAAATGAATTAGTTTTACTCATTACTAAGAAACATACATAATCTAAACATTCTATAACATTTATAAAGTTACTATTTATAGTAGTTTTTCAAAACTAAAGGACTAAATTTTTGACTGGTGATACAATAGAATAGCCAGTTCATGCATTAAAAAAAAAAATTTGGACTGAAACAATAAAATAGAAATCCCATGTAAAAAGTGTAGCTAAAAACATAGATCAATTCCCTCTCATTCGGATAAATAAAAAGAAATATGAATGATGGCAAATCTAATAGTACAGTATGCTTGGTCAATTAGGTAGGGCGCTGCTCTCCGGTACCGGAATGTATGGGTTTGAATCCCACTATTGACATGGATGTTAATAGTAATTTATAGTTATCTTTATGACTTAGTTTCCCATCAGAATTAGCTCTCGTGTAGCAAAAGAATGGGACCGTAGCGATCCAAAACAACGGACCATTTATGCTTTAATTTAAATATGTGATGAGAAAGATCCACTATCATTTAGTGACCTTCAAGAGATTACTAAAAATTGTTCAATTAAATCTTTATATTTTGGCATCATTAAAAATATTCCACTGATTTTTTATATAATTTGTTGTATGTTGTATGCTATGTAATTATGTAAATTTAAAATATCTTTTTATTAGTAAAAATACTTATGTATAATCAAATATTGATTATTTCATATTCTGTTTGCACGGTGTTATAATTTCTGTGGTTTGACAAGTTTCATAAAAATAATATTAGATTGGGTAAAAAACCCTTCATGTTATATGCAAAGAATACTGAAGAATTCTTTTGTTCTTCTCTCTTCTCCCCATAAAATGTTTAAAAGGAATTCTGTGTTGCATTAAATTTATAAGCCTTCTATCAATTGAACACTAAACTTATGATTACCAAGTAAATTACACCCTTATATCCTTGTAAAAGCTAAGACTTTTTTTAAGCCAGTGCTAAAATATATAGATAATATTTTCCATAACAGTGTCATTTTTATATAATTAAAACTTTATGTTTTGTCATTATAAAAGAAAATACAGTAAAACCTCCATATAATAGACACCTCAGAATGAAAAACATGCCCTATATTTGGAAGCGATTCTAATATATATATATATATATATATATATATATATATATATATATATATATATATATATATATATATATATATATATATATATATATATATATATATATATATATATATATATATATATATATATATATATATATATATATTGAAAACTTTTATTGAGGGCATTATTTTTCAAAAACTTATTTTCGGGTTTAAAAAAATTCTAACAAATTTCTTTTCGCGGAACATGTATTACTTGTATTGTCAATGTTCTTAAAATTCACCCTTTTACTGAAGAAAATATTCAATTGCTTCGGTATATTTGACAATTCTTGGAATCCAATAGTTTCTCTTAATGCTAACATTTGTTTCCTTTTTTTATTGTGGTTCTGCTACTTTTGTAGCTTAATAATCAAAGATATATTTAATTTGCAGTAAAAAGAAATAGCAACTAAGATGCTGCAAAAGTTATATGTCTTTCTGGACATTTAAATTTACTTTGAGTATCGGTCAGTGCAGTTTTTTCCACCTCTTAAACGTTGACATAAGTATATAATTAAAAATTAAAAAACTTAATATAATTTTTGAATTGCTTCCCTTGAGTATAATTTAATAACGTGTAATTTTTATCTATTTCCAATACAGAAAAAGAAGGAAAATCATTATCTTTTCTCATTTTGATCTAATTATATTTTACTTCAAAAGAAAAAAATAGCTTTCACTATTTAATCTTTAAATGAAAAAACGAAAAAGATATTTAGTCATTATGTTAAATATACTTTGCTAGTCACAAAACCCTAATATAATTACATTGAAATTATTATTTCACTATGACTATTCTAAGCCTATCTATACAAAGAATGCATCTCAATGTCACCATAAAAATGCACCCCAATGTCAGGCAATCTTGGAATTAGCTAAGTTGCACCGGATAAGTGTCTACGTGTGTGTATTCTTTGTTTACACACTGCACGGAAGAAGGAGGGGGGGGGTTCTCTCAGCCCATGACCCATACACCTCCGGCACGAAGTAAAAAAAGCCTTTTCTTTAGAATAGATAAACTTTCTCCTGATGATTTCCCTGGTCTTTTGCAGGGGACCAAAGAAACCAGTTTTTAGTGTCCCGTTCATTTCCTGGAAAATGAGAGCCACAGATGAGAGCCATGTTCAAAAGTAATGAATATATTGGATCAAAAAGAAAGCAAATGGTAATAGGCCCATGCCATGCTGTTATGCAAAGATGTGGCTGCATTAGACGGCACTAAGGAGACCCAACACTTAAATATAAAAAAAATAGGGAATTTCAAAGAATTACATGATACTGAAATTCACCATATGGCTTTGAAAGGGAAATAGAATAGTTTGAGAACTGGTTCATAATTAGACATGATGCAAGTATCTTTTTTAGCATGCATAAAACAATCTTTACTGCATTTATTAAATTAAAACTGTATCTGTATATTACAACAGAAATTGTTTGGGCATATTCATTGTCTATATAATAATAATAATAAAAATCTTTAGGTTTAAAATTATCTCTTTCAAAAAGCATTATATAACGTTGTGCTTTAATTATACATAGTTTCTGACAAATCCTCTTTATTCAAACTATAAAAAAATTATTAACGAACAATTATACTGTATAAGTTGAAGTAACTAATAAAGTAACTTAACGTTGACGTAACTTAACTGACGTAAAGTTACAAAAGGTTGTCATTGTATGCACCATAGGAAATTTTATCATTGTGTATCGACGAAACGAAGTTTTCAGGGTTAGAAATTTATTCAGTTACTAAATTAAATTTCTCTTTTAAATTTTATCTATTTGAAAACTGTATTTTTAAACATTTGACATATATTGATATAATATATTCCTGTTATGCAAAAATCCAATACTTCCCCATTAAATTATACAATTTAAATTAAATGTAAAACCGCAAGACTTGATTAAGAATTAAACTATTTTTGGGAAATTTCATATCCCGAATGAACAAATATTTAAATTATTATTCTTAGTATGTATAAATATAATTCTATTATTTTGTCTTAGATAAACTTATAAATATTTTATCAACTGTTTCAACACAAATTAAGACAATTAAGAACAAACCAGGCTATATGGCAGCAGTAACAGGATAACACTTGTTTAGAAATATATTTTTTACTTTTTAATTCTATTATATAATTAATAATCATTCGCTATAGATTAAAATATATTTTTTTCCATTCCTAAAGGTATATTTTAAAATTAGTATAAAAATTTCTTTTTTTTAATATATTTTGTCATAAAGTAGTTATTCTATTTTTTTTCCTAATTATTTTACACGTTGTATTAAGTCGAAATATTGGAAATCAAGGAATATATGAAAAGATCAAATGCCAATTATCTAACACTCGTGTAAATAAATAAATGGCCACCTTCGATATTTATTTTATTTTTGAAAATTTTCATAATATATTTCCAAAAATCTTTGTAGTAAAAAACTTTTTTCTTTCATATACAAACAACAGGAAAAATAAATTAATAAAACGAGACGACTAGTTAAAAAGAGAAACAGAACTGTAAACTATTTAGAAGGTAGTAATTCATCCATGTTCATAAAATAAATTAAAGCTACGTTTGATATTTTAAAAATGCTTCTCATTAATATAAAATCATAATTGAAAGCAGATATAATATAAAATGTTAGTCTAAAAAAGTAATGGAAAAAAAAAACCTGGAAGATTTGATAATTCTGTTAGTATGGAAATTATTTTGCACGGTTTCGGAGATAGGGAAAAATCCGGCTCAGACGCTTATAGGGTTAAAATGTAATTTAATTTCAGGAAGCCAGATAGATAAGCATGGATTTTGGTTAAAATTAAAGATAGGAAATGCCAGATCTTTCCCCCCCCCCCCAAAAAAAAAAAAAAACATATTTATGGCTGAAGCTTTTCTTAAGAATAATTTATATGTATGGAAAACAAATGTTTTGTTAAAAGATTATTCTACTGAAGCTTTTTCCATGGACAAAAAAGTTCAAAAGTTACACAAAGATGATATTACAATTTCGTATAAGCGTTTTACCCACCAGAATGATAACGGTTTAAAATTATTGTCTGAAAAAAATTGGCCTATGGACTGGACAGGTTAAATGGTAATATTGAAAATTGTGTTGTTTGTATTAAGTCAAAAATGACACGAGCCCAGTTTCCTAGAATAGAAGTTAACAGAACCTTTATAACTATTGCATATGGTCCTTTGGAGCAGTACATCCAGTCCTTCTTGTGAAGGTTCACTCTACTTACTTACCATACTAGATGATTATTCTAGTTACACAAAAGTTTATCCTTTGAGAAAAAATTGGAGTGTTTTTCATAGTTAAAATAGTATAAAATAGAGGTAGAAAATGTATTAAATAGAAAGATTAAAATTGTCTATACAGAGAATAGTCTTAAGTTTTGTTCCCTAAATTTTGAAAATTATTGAAGTTTTGTAATACGAATACAAAGTACTAATGTTTATAGCCCAGAGATGAGCGGTGTAGCTGAAAGGCTTAATCAAATAATTGCTGAAGGGGTACGTGCCTTGCGAATTCAGTCTGATTTACCAAAAGGACTATGGACAGAACTAGCTCTTGCTTTCATTTATCTTAAAAATACATTTCAGCACAAGGCTTTGGGTAATGATATTCTTTTTAATTTGTGGTTTCAATGTAAATGTTCAATTCGCCATTTAAGGGTAATAGGATGTCAAACACGCACCTAAGTGTTAGTACATAAATGTGATAAAATGGACCCTAAAGCAAAAACCAGTATCTTAACAGGATATAATACAAGAAGTAAAGGCTACAGGATATGGCATCCAGATGAAAAAAATATCATAGACTAAAAATGTAAAATTCAGCGAGTTCATTAATGGAGGAAATTTCAGAAGCGTCTGAGGGATAATGGTTATAACAGCATACCTCCCATCCATGGATTAAATGGTGTAGCATTCGATCCGGCTGGTAAAGCAGAAGCGATCGCGGAAGTTTATGAAACTCAATTTGCGCTTAATGAGGATTTAGAAGACGAGGATCACGACCGCCAGGTTATTAGTACAGTAAATAATTTTCTTAGTAACCCTCCAAGTAATGATTTAACTCCGGCTACTATCGCAGAAGTTGCTTTAATTATTAAAAATCTTAAAAATAATAAATCTCCTGGAATAGATGAAATCTCAAATAGATGTATTAAAAACCTACCTCCTAATATATTAATTTATTTAACGGCAATAATTAACTATATGATGAAACTTAAATATTTTCCAAATGCCTGGAAAACTGCAATAGTGTGTCCTATACCCAAACCTAAAGCTAATCTAACTTTTCCTGCTAGTTATCGCCCAATTAGTCTATTGAGTTGCCTCAGTAAAGTTGCCGAGCGAGTGATATATAACCGCCTCCAATTCTTCCTGCAGGGAAATAATGTGCTAATTCCGGAGCAATTTGGTTTTCGTAACCAGCACAACACCTCTCATCAGTTGCTTCGTGTTGTGGAACTCGCTAGCGAGGGATTACAATCACGTAAGCCAACTGGTGCACTCTTCTTAGACATCGCAAAGGCTTTCGACCGCATCTCGCATGTAGGCCTCATTTACAAACTAATCCAGCTCAAAATGCCTGATGCCTTAATACATTTCTTACACAATTACCTTTGCGATCGTCATTTCACCGTCCGCATACAAAACACTTTCTCCACTTTAAAATCAATAACAGCAGGTGTTCAACAAGGCTCCATCTTAGGATCCACCCTGTTTAACATTTATATTAATGATATTCCTAGAAATGATTATACCTCTCCAGCCTTGTATGCGGATGACACGGCTATAATTGCTTCAGCCCCACACGTTAACTCTGTTGCTAGTTACATTCAGTCACACCTGGACATTCTGGAAGATTGGTTTACTAAATGGAAAATTAAAGTCAACCCCTCTAAATGTAATGCTATTTATTTTACTCGTACTTACAAAACTTCCCCTAGATTATATCTACTCGACGAGGCAATTAACTGGGAAAACTCTGTAAAATATTTAGGTGTAATATTAGACAAAAAACTAACCTGGCGTCCTCACATAACGGAAGTCAAAAATAAAATGATGGGAAAATTAGAAAATTTAAAAATGCTTCTTAATAGTAAACACTTAAGTAATAAAAATAAAATTCTTTTATATAAAACAATAGTTCTTCCTACCGCTCTTTACGCAGATCCGGTCTGGTCGTTTGCCGTGAAGTCTAATATGAATTTAATTGAAAAAGTACAAAATAAACTCATGAGTTAGAGGCGCACATCGATATTTATCCAATGAAGTAATAAGACGTGATTTCAATATGTTAACGTTCAAACAGTCTTGTATTAAATCATCCCAAAATTTTTACAATAGCCTCAATAGTATTCCAAATGAAATAATAGCCGAACTTCCGGATTACGATGACTACAGCCCTTCTAAGAAATGCAGGCCTCGCGCCGCACTGATCTCCTGACAATAGATAATCTACCTTAATCTTTTCCTCTCTGTGCTTATTACTTCATCCCCTTCCCTTTTATGTTGTAATGTAAATGTAAATGTGATGTGATGTGATGTGGAAAAAAAATATAAAATAATAAAAATGAAAATAAAAATTATAAAATAATAAAAATAAATAAAAATATTTATGTGTATTTTTTATTATGGAGCAGAAATTGTACCTAACTGTGTTTGATGTTATTAATTAGATCGTAAGACTCCATCTAGTGTAAAACCTAAAAGTGCCTACTAATTATTCTTTTTCTTTCAGGGTATTAATACTTTCTGTTTAAGTATTTTTTCAGGTTCAGGACCACAACCACCAGCCCTTACGATTTCTCTTACCCACCTTTTAATGACCGGCATCTAAATTACTCCTTTCTAAATTTAAAATTATATTTTTTCTTAACAGAGCTCACCTCGCTTACTTCTTACCTTTAGATCGGGGATAAGGCCTTCTTTCTAAGGAGCCCCATAACCGCCCGTAATTATCGGGGAGGCTTCATTAATGGATACAACAGAAGAACCTGAAACCGAAAATTTTCCTTTAAGTGAAAGTGAAGACTTTGAAAACGTACAACAGGAAACTTCCTCTCCTAAAGATAAAATCCATTGTAAAGATTTGAATTGGGCACGGCAAGAGAATATTAGACAAAGTGGAAAAAGTCAGGAAGGAATGGATATTTATTATTACATGCCATAAACAAGACAGTCCAGATTTAGAAGTTTAAATGATATAGAAAAATATTTTATAAAAAAAGATATTTTTGACCCATTATTGTTTCATTTTTTATCAACGCACAGTGCTCGGAAGGATGTGACAGCAGATAAAGGGGATACATTTTCTAAAGACGAATGGAAAAATTACTATGCTGTGTTTATAGAACCAAAAACTTTTAAGGAAGCAATGTCGTGTCCAAATCCAGAAGATTGGAAATTATCCATAGCTCATGAGTTGAACATGTTTAAGAAACGAAAGGCCTTCAAAATAGTATCTCGTCCTCAAAACAGGAAGATGCTAGGATGTCAATGGATTTTAAATTGAAAAAAGACTTTCAAGGAGAAGTGAAAAGGTTTCGTGCTAGGATAGTAGCACAGGGTTTTAGCCAAATTCTTGGAATTGATTACGTAGAACTATTCATTTGTAATTAATTATACCTTTATTGTTCTTTTTGTCTTTTTTAAGTATTGGAAGTGGTTGGGCACACCGACATGCCGATATAAAAGGTACATTTTTATATGGTCCTCTCAAGGAGAAACTATATGCAAATACCTAAAGGTCATGAGATTTTTCTGAAAGTAATTCAAAGATTATTTTATTACCCAAAGTTCTTTACGGTCTTTGCCAAGCTGGTCATGAATGGTATTTAGAATTACATACATTTCTCTTGGAATTGGGATTTGAAAAAATTACGACAGGAAATTATATTTATTTATTAAATGGAGAGACCATTATATTACTTTATGTAGATGATATAATAATTTTTTCTGAAACTCAAAAGGGCGTGTAATTAACTTTGAAATTGTTAAAATCTTAATTTAACATAAAATATTTAGGTCCTCTAAGAAAGGCTCTGGGCATAGAATTTTAATTTACTGAAGGTAAATGGACTATGCATCAACATGCGTATATTCAGAAATTAAAAAGAAGAATTTAAAGAAATTCCTTTTCGAAAAAGTTTATTTCCATTACCCAGTGGTGCTGTTATTCAAAAAGGTAGTGTAGAATCTTCTGTACAAAATGAGTTCATTACAAAAACCTGATTGATAGTCTTTTGTTTTTATCTACTAGAACCAGACCTGACATTTTGTATTCAGTGAACTTATTGAGTCAGTATAATAATAGTCCGACCATCACTCACTCACTGGAAATTGCCTAGTCAAGTTTTGAATTATATTTTTACTCTTGAAAATTATTCATTAAGTTTAGATTTTAATGATGCATCAGATTTATATGCATATACAGATGCATCATGGGCTTCTGACAGGGATTATAGAAAGTCATTTACAGATTATATGATTTTTTTTTTTGGAAATATACAATTACATGGAGAAGTTCTAAACAGAAATGTATTACTTTGGCTACAATGGAAGCAGAATATATAGCAATGTCTGAAACACTTAAAGAATTGTTGTGGTAATAGAACATTTTAAAAGAAGTTAATGTGTTAAATATATTTTTTAAAACGCCCATCTTATATTGTGATTCACAGAGTGCAATATATTATGCAAAAATCTATCCAATAGAAACCATTCGCACAAAACATAGATATAAGATATCATTTTTTAAGGAATACTTCCTTGAGAAAACATTTAAATTAGAAAATGTCCCTGGCAAAAGAAAATATAGCAGATATGCTAAGCAAAGGTTTGTCTGCTGAGAAAATTTGTTTTTATAATTCTTGTATTTTTTCACAGGTGTCAGAAAAGGGGCATTATGTTGTTTATATTCTCGCAAAAACTTTTTAAAAAGTTGTAAGTTTTCCCACCAGAATGCGCAGTAAATAATATGTTAATTTCTGCGAAGAATAGTGATTGGCCCTGATAAAGCTGCGTGAGGATATAAGCTGCTAGAGAGCAGGGGAACAGGCAATAAGCTACAGTCTTCTACCTGGTGTTTCCTGTGTCTCTGATGTTTCTCAAGTGTTGATACCTACTGGAATTAATGAAGGATAATACTAGAAAGATGGTTTTCTACAGTGGTTCGAATTTTTTTGGTTCTTCTAAAACTGATGTTTTTTGCTTAAGTCAGTGAAACTGTTTTTTTTTTTCAGCTACTGCAATACACATATGTTGAAACTAAGAATGTTTTGTGTGTACAGTTCAACAAATAAACATTTACTTTTTATCATAGTAGTTTATTTAGCTTTTGTAAACATATTGCTCTTTTTACACTACTGATTAACTCTTATGTCTAACATTAATATTGCACAAATATTTAAACTAATTTTTTCAACCTAATACCAACAGCAGTAAAGATGTAGCAGGGCAATATTATAGTTACTCTTTAATTTGACGCTTCCTACATATATTTTTAACACGTCTCACGAACTTAGGATAAATTATCACTCTGAAGTAGTATAATATTTTACATATATACAGACCTTTAGTGAAAAATATCTATATCTATACAATTTAGTAAATTCACATGCATCAATATATTTAAATAAAATAAGTTATATCAATATATATTTTGCATCACGAAGTTTTGACTGTATCTCTCAAGGATCGCACTCTGTTTGTAAACCTTTTTTACAAGAACAATGACTGTGCACCAGTAGCTCTGAAGAAGTTCCGGACACCCAAGGGTATTAAAATAGGCGTTGGACCGATGATTGCCAATAGTATATCTCCGCAAGTTTGCGTACGGAATGTAAGATACAAGAAATACTCCTTTGACTTGAATCAGGTCCATTATCTGCTACCGTGTCTACTGTCATATTCCTAATGGGATATAATTTCACAAATTTAGAAAATCATATGTCCTCAGTATATACTTGAAAACTTGTGATCTTGTTGCACGAAATGAACCAATTAAATCAATGATTATGTGGTGTCCTGGTGTTGCCAGTATCGGGTTTCTGTGTAATACAACAGGTTTAATTGCTGTCGTTTTATGTTTTACACACTTATCACAAGACAAAACATAATTCCTTATATTTGCAAATATTCCTACCCAAAATCACTTTCTTGTTAATAAAGTGTAGGTTTCATCTACGCCCAAATGTACTTTATGAACTAATTTTAATACTATTCTCTGTAACGATCGCGATACCACTATTCACATAAATATTCACGAACACATAAAACTTATTACAAATAAATCCGCTTGTTGTTGTAATTAATGGAAGTCTTTACAATATTTAAAATACATGCAGACATATTTCATACAAAATACATAAAAAAAACCCAACTGTTCATTGATATATATATATTTCAGATTTGAAAAAGTAAAATTAATAATTTAGGAGTTTGAGAACAGAAAATGCATCGAATTGCTTTAATGCAGGTGGCTGAATCTTTAATAACTCATTATAAAAGCACTTAACGAGAAAGGATTGAAAGAGAGCGTCTTGAGAATGGGTTGTTGTTTGAACCCTCACTGAGTGCGGCTCTTTTGTTAGAGTGTGGACGCTAGCCATGTTTGATGGTTGACTGTTAAACTGCAATATACATGAATAAAGACATTATCTAGTCCTTATCGAATCTATGACTTTTCTTACGCTGGATATGTATATACACTAATATTAATATTAATACTTTTATGTAGCCATTTTCTTTGTTTTTTTTCATATCATTACACTTAAATGTGATATATTAAGCTTCCTCTTTACCTAATCTCCTAATACTTTCTAACAAAATTCCATGCAAATTAATTTTTTTATACATATATAGCCAATCACTTATTTTGTACCAAACCGATGAGTCACGGCATCATTAATTATATGTTAAAATGTACGTATATTTTGATACACTTACTCATAACACTGATCTACCTATAGCTCTAACCCAGGTTATGAGCTTGGCTAATATAATGATCAATACTTAATTATTCAAATACTTTAATATTTATAAACATTATTTACAATTTCATATTCATGGTACGGTTTAGACAGTAGCATCTAATGATTTATTTTATATGACATCATTTAATAATTATATTCTTTTACTATGAGGTGGTGTCTACAGTTACCAATAATACTGTCACGAAGATTGGAATGAACACACCGTTTAACGTAACAGAAGAATTTATTGAAGCTAAGTAGCAACTCGCAACTTTACAAGACCGAGAAGTTGCCTACAACTAGTGGGTATCAGCATTTATACCCGAACGGAATATTCGAGAAATAACTAATTTACATATTAAAGAAAGATCTAGAATATTCAAGAACATAAGGAAATAATAAATAACATTTTTAGATTAAAAGTCCTTACTTTGGACAAACTGTCATGTCAAGCATCGAACCCACAACCTCCGGGTCTGGATCGCGCGCTTTCACCATTCGGCCACTGAGCTAGTTGGCTAAGCTTCTTTATGCGGCATTGCTCCTATCTCAAAAAGACAGCGTCTCGCTGCTATTTAGATCTGGAGCGTGTCACAGGTCCCTTATAAATTTCTTTTGACTGCTCTTCAGGAAGAACGACACCTGGATTTCGTCCATCTTCACTTTCGGTCTGCTTCGTCGGATCATGGTACGGCTTCATACGTAAAACATGGACCACGTCTTTTGGTTTTCTTTTTCGGGAGGAAGGATCGAAATCTTGCACTTCATAGGTAACGTCGGATAGACGGCGCAACACTTGATAGGGACCAAAATACCTCTTTAAGAGCTTCTCTGAAAGACCGACCTTTCGGACCGGGGTATAAACCCATACCAGGTCTCCAGGACTATAAGACACCACTCGGTGCTTAGAGTCATAACGTCGACGGTCTTTATCTTGCGCTCTCGGAGTATGCGTTCGAGCCAACTGTCTCGACTCTTCTGCTCTGGAAATGGTCTTGGCTATGTAATCGTTAGTTACATCATCAGGGCAGAATGGAAACATCGTATCCCGCGTCGTTTCGGCTTCACGTCCATGGACTTGGTAGAACGGTGTGAATCCTGTTGTCTCCTGCTTGGCAGTGTTATAGGCGAACGTCACAAATGGTAGAATTTCGTCCCAGTTTTTCTGTTCGGTGTTAACATACATGGACAGCATATCGGCTAGAGTTTTGTTAAGGCGCTCCGTCAAACCATTTGTCTGGGGATGATAGGCCGTCGTCATGCGATGATCGATATTACACATATCGACGAGAGCGGAAACAAGTCTGGATTGAAAAACGGCACCCCGATCTGTAATAATGACTCGAGGAGCTCCATGTTTTAGAAGAATCTCTTCGAGCAGGAACTTGGCTACTTCTTCGGCTTCAGCAGTTGATAAAGCTTTAGTTATTGCATAGCGTGTACAATAATCGGTGCATACTGCGATCCATTTATTACCATGGGCAGATTTAGGAAATCTCCCAAGCAGATCTATCCCAATTCGATGAAATGGTGCGACAGTGGGAGGGATAGAAACCAGGCGTCCAGGTGGTAGTTGTGTAACTGATTTTTTCCTTTGGCAATCTCGGCAGTGCATGACATATCTAACAACATTTCGGTACATTCCCGGCCAATAAAATCTTTTCCGGATCCTGTCGTACGTTTTCGCAAAGCCCAGATGCCCTGCGGTAGGCGCGATGTGAAAATGTTTAAGTATGTCTGCACGTAGATGTTTGGGAATGACGGGCAACCATGTCTTTCCAGCTGGATCAAAATTTTTTCTGCATAGGACTCCATCAATTAACTCAAATTGCCTTTCGGTGGATGATCCGATCTTCGGAAGGATCATTTTTGCTATGTGTGGATCTTTCTTCTGCTCGACAGCGAGGTCTATACTAGTGGTTACTGCTAAAAATTGATCTTGGGTCTCAGTCTCTTCGTCTACTGGATTCCTCGAGAGAGCGTCGGCATCGTTATGCTTCCTACCCGATTTGTATCTTACTGAAAAATTATGTTCTTGGAGTCGAAGAGCCCACCTTGCCAGGCGGCCTGAGGGATCCTTGAGATTCATAAGCCAGCACAATGAATGGTGATCTGTTACAACCGTAAAATATCTTCCAAACAGGTATGGCAGGAATTTATTGATAGCCCATACGACAGCAAGGCATTCCCGTTCTGTAGTAGAATAATGTTTTTCGGCCTTTGTCAGGGTCCTAGAGGCGTAGGCTATGACCTTCTCGACTTCATTCTGAATTTGAACCAGAACTGCTCCAATACCATATCCGCTGGCGTCTGTATGAATTTCTGTAGGACATCTTTCGTCGAATATCCCCAATACTGAATCAGATGTAAGCGCTTTCTTCAGGTTGTCAAAAGCCTCTACCTCTTTAGAACCCCAATGAAATTTCGCAGCGCCTTTCAACAGCACCTGAAGGGGCTCGGCAAGATAGCAAAAGCCTTTAATGAACCTTCTGAAGTAGGAGCAAAGCCGAAGAAAGCTTCGTACGTCATGTAATTTTTGTGGAGTAGGGAAATTGGTCATGGCTTTCACTTTGTCAGGATCTGGACGGACACCGCTACTGGATACGAGATGGCCTAGGATTTTTACTTCTTGAGCAGCAAAAAGGCACTTCTTGGAGTTAAGTATGAGTCCAGCTTCTTGAATGCATTTCAGAACTGTCTTTAATCGGATAAGGTGGTCTTCGTAACTTTCTGAGAAAACTACTATATCGTCCAAGTAACATAGACACATAGTCCATTTAAGATGGCGTAGCAAATTATCCATCATTCTTTCAAAAGTTGCAGGTGCATTGCAAAGTCCAAACGGCATGACTTTAAATTCGTATAAACCTTCTGGAGTAATAAAGGCAGTCTCTTCACGATCCGCTTCATCCCCTTCTATCTGCCAGTAACCAGATCGGAGATCCATGGAAGAAAAGAACTTGGCGCCTTTTAAACAGTCTAGAGTATCGTCAATACGGGGCAGAGGATAAACATCCTTCTTCGTTATTCTATTCAGTTTGCGATAGTCTACGCAAACACGCCAGCTACCATCTTTTTTTCTTATCAGTACCACAGGAGATGACCATGGACTCTCCGATGGCTGGACAATACCTTGGTCAAGCATTTTCTGAACCTCTTCTCTAATTATGCTTCTTTCAGTCGGGGAAACTCGGTAAGCCCTTTGGTAGATTGGAGCATGGCCACCCGTATTGATCCTGTGTTTCACATTTGTCTTTGCGATTGTCGACCTGTTAGCTTTTGTAAAGATTCCCGGAAAGGCTTGTAAGAGCTCGACTAATTTGCGTTTTCTTTCACTGCTCAACTCAGGGGATATCATCTTGGTATAATCTATATTAGAATTCGTCGTAACCTGTAGAGTACTAGTACTTTTTGTTGTTTCCGCAATCTCGCATATATGTACTTCATCCAATAGCTCAGCTTCGCCTACGTACATTCCTTTAGGAATGACTTGATCTTGAACTTGCATGTTGGTAATCCAAATTTCACTTCGTCCATTATGGTATAAGGATACCATAGATGGTATGGCAAGGTTTCTTTCGAGCAGCAACTGTCTATTGCCGTCCACATTCACGCTTATGTTTCTTCCGGCATCTAGTCCTGATACTGCTGTTCTCGTCATTGAGCGTGGCTGAAGCCTGTAGTCCTTCGTGGCATACACCTTCCAAGCGTCTTGTGCCTTGGTTTCTTGGCCAGTAACTTCTAACAATAGTTCACTACTGCCACAGTCTATCACAGCTTGAGAAGCTTCCAAAAAGTCCCATCCGAGGATTACGTCGTGACTACAATGTTGTAGGACGATTAATTCAACAGGCAGCTCTCGTCTATTTATAACGACACGCAGAACACATTTTCCCAGTGGCCTAAAAAAATTACCATTAGCGACTTTCAACATAGTGTTCTTGGCGTCAGCAAACATAACTTTCTTTAAGGATCGACGAAACTTATCAGAGACGACAGAAAAGGAGGCTCCAGAATCTACTAGAGCACGGATCGGCTGACTATCTACCAGAACATCGAGGGGGTTACCCGTCATCCTTGCGGCCGATGGAGGATATTCGTTACATGCGGCCTCACCTCCTCGAAAGGTCGCTGTGCTTAGTTTTCCTCGTTTCTACGGCTTGGAGATTGACCTGATCGACGATATGGCGACGGTGATCGGGAACGACGGGTTGGTGATCGGCCTCTAATAGGACTAGGAAACGAACGGCGTTCGAAGCTTGGTCGGCGAAACTCATCTTCAATGTCATCGAAGTTCTATCGGCGGGCTCGATAATCGTCAAAAACGGCCTTCCTCTCACGGCAATAGCGTACGACGTGTCCAGGGCGTCCACAGTGGAAACACACTGGCCTGTTGTCGGTCGTTCTCCATAGGTCCGTTTTCCTGGGCTGCGTTACTGATCTCTGGACAGGACTTCTGGCTTTCCTCGTTACAGCGGCTGCATACGTGGGACGTCGTTGGGCGTCTGCAGACTTTGCGACCACTGGCGACAACGCTCTTTCGACTTCGTCTTGGATGACGGTCTGTAGCGGCTGGGAATAGGGGTCCGGAAACTCGTCGACTTGATTTACTACTCGATTAATCTCTTCGCGTACAATTCTACGGATAAGAGATACTAAATCGGTCTCGTCCTCTATGGCTGCAACTGGTACGACGTTTTGTAGTCGCTCAAATTTTCGGCCAATTCTTTTTTGCCTCATGTCTTCAATGTAGTTACACCACTTGATGAAGTCAGCCGTAGGCTTCACATCTTTCATTAGGAGCACTTGGTACATATCTTCGGCAACGCCTTTCATTAAGTGAGACACTTTCTCGTCGTCTGACATTGAAGAATTGACTTCTTGACAAATCCCTAATACACTCTGATTGTAGCACTGCGTACTCTCTCCGGTCCTTTGAGCCCTACATTTCAGTTGCTCTTCGGCCTTTTTAGTGTACCTGTGGCGATCGCCCAAAAGTTCATTTAAACCCTTTTTGAATGCGTCCCAGGAGTCCAAGATATCTTCATTATTTAGGTACCATTGCTTGGCCGTACCGTCTAGGAAAAAATAAACATTTGCGAGACACATCATTTCATCCCAATTGTTGAACTTGGCCACCCGATCGTATTCCGCAAGCCATTTCCGAGGGTCGTCCCCAGGCTCCCCAGGGAAGGTTGAGGGGTTCCTTACAGGCGAGTAGGTAGGAGTTACCAAGACAGGCTTTGTATCTTCAGGCATTATCTGCTTCTTTCTTTTTTCTGGGTTGTAAAGGCCAAATTCCGGAGGTAATCCTCTTAAACGGAGACTTCGGCGAACACTGTCAGAATTATCCACAATGGCGAAATCGTTACCCGGCGCCTCCACCAAATTTGTCACGACCATTCGAATGAACACACCATTTAACGTAACAGAAGAATTTATTGAAGCTAAGTAGCAACTCGCAACTTTACAAGACCGAGAAGTTGCCCACAACTAGTGGGTATCAGCTTTTATACCCGAACAGAATATTCGAGAAATAACTAATTTACATATTAAAGAAAGATCTAGAATATTCAAGAACATAAGGAAACAATAAATAATATTTTTAGATTAAAAGTCCGTACTTTGGACAAACTGCCATGTCAAGCATCGAACCCACAATCCCCGGGTCTGGATCGCGTGCTTTGACCATTCGGCCACTGAGCTAGTTGGCTAAGCGGCTTTATGCGGCAATACAGCAGGGAATGACTTACTCGGGACGCAAGAGAATGGGCATCTGTAGAAGGGCAGCTTAGGTAATCAGAAGAGACATCAATCCTCGGAACTTTCAACAGGGCAACTGGGGCATCACGTTCTACTCCAGGACAGCAGCTCGTTCTTCACCTCCAGGAATCACGCCCAGTCACATTCTATTCTCGGCCTCTTTTTCTTCTCGGAGATCCTCCCAATCTCTCATCTGCTTCTCGCCCAATCGTTATTGATTCAATCATATTTGCCCATAGTAATAAATATTGGGTGTAACCCTTTTTCTATTTGCTTACTACGAGCATTCAAGATCCTCCCCCTGATGCATTCCAGGGTCCTATATCAATTTCCCATGGGGTAATTCCATATCAAATAACACAATGTTTCTACCTGACCCCATCGAATTTTGATTAAATTTGGTATAGTAAGTGACTTTATGGTTATAAAGAAAATCCCCAAATCTTATGTTCAAATAATAATTGGTTTGGGAGTTATAAGGCTTTAAAGTTGCGAGATTTGTCTAAAAAATACACTATCAGCATACCTTTAAATTACACTTGCTACTCACCTAATTAAGCTAGAGATATGTGCAAGGTGTTATTTTAAAGCTTTTTTAATGGGCTTTCATATGATATACAACACATGATGACTTGAAAATTTTTTTAAAAATTTAAATTTAAATTAAAATTTAAAATTTAAATTTCTCAAAAAGCCAAATTTTTAAAATTTTGAAAAAAATCTCAAAAACTGCTCATATTATTGTTAATTAATCCTCAAAGTTTCATGTTGGGATCATAATGGGATCACAAGCTACAAAAGTTTTTTGTTTGATATATTTACTATTGGAATAACTAAAATGAGAACATGCATTCATTACTTTTAATCTAACTCAGCTGTATAGGATGGCATTAATGTTTACACACTACCTTATCGACATATACTCTAGTAAGTAGTACATTTAACATTAGTGAAGATTTTAGAATGAAGAAAAATCATTAAAGTGCATTACTTTTGATGGATGGTGCTACTTATTTAGTTGAAACTGGTGAAAAGCTTTATGTGTTTTGAGAATTTCTACTTCAGAAAGAATATACATTGGTCCTGTTAGAGTTAAAGGATTCATCTTACACATAACATCTGAAATTGGAATCCATAGTGCATCTGGATTATATAGATATAAAAAATATGGTGATGGTCCAGATGAATGAAGGAAAGTCACTTTTACCTCTTCAGAGTTTTTCTCTTCTTTCTCTTAACATAAATGTAAGCCACCAGTTGCAATTATAAACAGCAGTAATATAGCCATTTATATCAGCAAATAGAAGCTTTTATTGTGATGCTATCGCAGTTTGCATCAATAAATTTGTGAAAAGGAAAATGTCTTCTCAAAGACTTTTGTTTTTGATTCTGTGGGTATAAAAGCATGATATTTCCGAGTCACAGGATTTGCAAAAGCATTTTTAAATCGGTCATCTAGAAATATATTTGTAGAAACGTGTTCTTCTTAGGTTGAAAAACAAAATGTATTCCTGTGCCCAGTTAAAAAGTTGCTGTGGTGTAAGTATTTGATTTTTATATGGTCATTGTAGGCTTGCTCAAGCCGCTAACTCTTGAGTGTACATCCTACCCCATCACAAGGTCCTTTACCATGAGCAGTTGTCCAAAAATGCCATTCTGCCTCAATGCCAAAATCTTCATTATGTAAGCATAAATTGGCAAAGTTTTTCTTATTTATATATTGTGGGATGACCCATCTGAGAAATAAAATATTTTCCTTGTACTTTTTTAAAATTCTGTCTTAAAAAAAGTAATAAGTTTCTTTTGAAAACAGTAAACTGCTACTGTATTGTGCTCCAAACAGTCTTAAATTACAATGTATGTAAAGTGGTCAATTCCAAACTTTTCTTTGTAATATACAACAAATGGGTGAGTTGTAGATTGAACCTTAGTCCAGTGGCAGCTCTGGGTCTCATCCTGTATAACAAATAAGTAATTTTCAGCAAAATCAAGAAGAACTACAAACTCTGAATCTTTTAAATTTTGTTTTATATTGTTTATAAATGAATTTTGTTGTTTCACCACAAAGTCATGATAAACTTATACAGACATTTTCTCACAAAATAAGTCAATAAATTCTGATGCTGACTTTTGTATTGTTTCTAAAGAGCTCCTATCAATAGAAATCCACTGATTGAAAATGATCTTTTCCACCATATTTTCATCGAATGTTTCATCAAGTATGGTTTTTAATTCTGTAGTCCCAGAACATGATGTACACTCTCCCATGTGGCAGCTGTCTGATGCTGGATTACAAATCATCATAGCAAGGCAGTCCTTGTATGTGTTAATTTTTCCATGTGGTAATGGAAGCTTATTTGGTATTTTATAGCTTGTGATCCCATTATAATCCCAATGTACTATGTCACAATGTATGAAGCCAGATGTACTATAAATTCAAATTTCAGATGTTATGTGTAAGGTGAATCCTTTAACTCTAACAGAACCAATGTATATTCTTTCTGAAGTAGAAATTCTCAAAACACATAAAGCTTTCTACCAGTTTCAACTAAATAAGTAGCACCATCCATCAAAAGTAATGCACTTTAATGATTTTTCTTCATTCTAAAATCTTCACTAATGTTAAATGTACTATTTACTAGAGTATATGTCGATAAGGTAGTGTGTAAACATTAATGCCATCCTATACAGCTGAGTTAGATTAAAAGTAATGAATGCATGTTCTCATTTTCGTTATTTCAATAGTAAATAAATATATCAAACAAAAAACTTTTGTAGCTTGTGATCCCATTATGATCCCATCATGAAACGTTGAGGATTAATTAATAATAATATGAGCAGTTTTTGAGATTTTTTCAAAATTTTAAAAACTTGGCTTTTTGAAAAATTTAAATTTTAAATTTTAATTTTAATTTAAATTTTTAAAATAATTTTCACGTAATCATGTGTTGTATATCATATGAAAGCCCATTAAAAAAGGTTTAAAATAACACCTTGTACACATCTCTAGATTAATTAGGTGAGTAACAAGTGTAATTTAAACATATGCTGATAGTGTATTTTTTAGACAAATCTGGCAACTTTAAAGCCTTATAACTCCCAAACCAATTATTATTTGAACACAAGATTTGGGGATTTTCTTTATTACCATGAAGTCACTTACTATACCAAATTTAATCAAAATTGGAAGTGGTCAGGTAGAATTTGTTCTAAAATTGCGTTAATTTCACATGGAATAACCCCATGGGAACCTTTTCACGTTGCAGGTGGCCACAGATCCCGACATTTAGCTTTGCGTGACCCCTCTCCACTGCATCTGAATATGTCATCAACTTGTCCGTGCAACAGGCGTTCCGTGAAGACCTTAAATCAAGTCATTTCTTCTGCCCTCACAAATCACCTTAATAGTCACCACCTTCTATAGACGTCTTTACTTTTGGAAAGGTTAATCTGCCAAGATTAACTTGCTGCAACAAAAATCTGGATAATCATCACCTGTAAAGGAATCGAAGTAAATTTTTTTTTTTTTGACAATTGATAAGGCCCTTACGGATCTAACATATTTTAAAGAGTATGTGTTGAATTATGCGAAAGGCAATCCTACACTTAAAATTTATGTTTTAAACTCGAGACACACACACATATATATTGTATACATATATTTCGATAATATTTGAAAAAAGCAGTAATTATGCAAATAATTTAATACTTTCAGGATCAGGTTCCTCAAATGTTTAAGACCTGTACTATACACACACACAGATATATATATATATATATATATATATATATATATATATATATATATATATATATATATATATATATATATATATATATATATTCATACAAGTTTAGAATAGGAGCGTAAAAAAGTGAGTAGCCTGTAAGAAAAATCTTCCTCTAAGCTCACTATTTTCGGGGGCGGAAAAGAGAAAGGAAACTCTTTTAATAGCAATCGTAAGTGTAAATATTTTTCATTAAACAAGTTTAACAAGGCCGAACAGTGAAATCATCGGATCTAGTGGAAATCATTTCAGACTTAACTAGCATCGTCAGCTACAGAAATTTTACGCATCACAGGCGGAAGGATTTTTTTTTTATCTGGGTTCTCTCTTTTCCTTTGATTGCTAGTAAAACCTAATATCAAAAGATTTAACGAGCGAGATTAATGATACGTGAGGACTTCGTATAATAGTGGTGTATGAGTAAATGAGTTCCAATTCTGAAACTAGCAGATGGACTTCGCAGAGTAATGATTCTACTTTTTATTGTTCGATAAAATATTTGATAAATCCTTATACTCTATTACAGTTGATTCATTAAAGTTATCTCAATAATTTTAAAAAATGGAAATATATTGTTTAATTAATCAAATTTAAAGACATGTAGAAAATTTTGTTGCTTTCTATCTTAAGGGATTTACCCAAATTCGTAAACAAGTAATTCCTTAGCTTTGCCGGATTATTATGTTTTTTGTTCTATATTTTTTATAAATATAGAAAAGAACATTTTTGACGAATTAAATGTCAGAACTGAGGCTAGTGTTTAAGTAGCTATATCCTTTTATGTACTTGTACATACATATAATTTCAGAACGATAGATTTATACTGAATTTTCTAGGATTTCGATATTAAATTTGCATAGATTGGTTTATAAATATACTTTAAATAATGCAAAAATACATTAAGAAGATGGTTTCGGTGGAAAACTAAGGAATAAAATTTTCATGTATTTTCAGACACAAGTTTCTTGAGGGGACACGCCACCTTTAAGAAACTAAATGGAAGAATTTTTTATTTTTGTTTGCCCTATCGTATCTTTTTTTAAAAATTATTATCGTAAATGCATAGGATTTTCATCATCTGTTCTCTAACCTAATATAATTAGTTTTGTAGACTAAAATATAGGAACATTTTGCATAAAGTGAAAAGTCAGAGCTTGTTTAAAAAATTTTAAACTTTTCTTATACATTGTGAGCTGACTTACAACATAAAGTAAGTTTCATTAATAATTTTTGCTTTTATGTATTATTAGGTATCATCCTCAACCTATTTAAACTTTTAAAAATATGAAAAATCTTACACCAGGGAATAAAAAAGCTAAAATAGCTTTTGAAAATTTCATGTAAAATACTATAAATACCAAATGAAATAAAACAACAAAATGTTGGTAGAGTGTCGTTGAAGGTCTACAATATACTTACCGTAAAAATTTGAAATCAGGATGTGCAATACTTTTTTCTTATTTAGAATGCAAGGAAGTTAAAAAAAACACCATTTTAAGTAAAATTTCTTTTACGACTTTTTATATTTTCATTATAGTATCCTTTAAGCTATAATACTAACAGAACAGATTGTATAGCTTTACAAAGTCTAATTCGAATATTTCTTTTAAACTATTCAGAAAGCTTTAAATCTTTAAAGGTGATGCGTCTGCTTAAAAACTAGAGATCTAAATTTGAAATTTAGCTAAAGCCTTATACGTATGGCGGTGTACTAATGTCAGAAAAAAAGAATCATTCAACAACGAATAATGATAAAATGGGGCCGTTTGAAGCAATCAGATTAACCAGAAATTTTTGTGACAATGATAAAAGTCTGCTTGATTAGTTCTCTTGTAGATGGAAAGGTGGCCTTATAGATTTTTGTCACTGACAGATGACTTATAAGTTGAAATTTGCTGCAGATTCCCTTACACGTCTTCAATGTGGCTTCCGTTATTCAGAAGTACAGTTGTGAGACGAGACATCACATCTTTCACAGCCTTAAGGAGCATTTTTGTTTGCATGTTAGACACTTGTTGCTAAGGAGCGTCCACTTCACACTAAATAACCAACAGCATAAAGTTTCTCTACCATTTTGATTAATATAGAACACGTCAACGGTCTTTGAGAACCACATGTGTAATGATATAACCGCAATGCCACAGTGTCCTTTTCTGCACTCTTCAAGTACATTTAAACATCCAAAGTTGTTTTTGCCCCCCCCCCCAAAAAAAGTGCATTTTTGGGCGTCATTTTCAGTTTGTTCCAAATTTTTTAAAAAACATAATTTATTGATATGCATAATAAAATATAAGAAAACCCACCACGCCAACTAGAGATAAATAAAAAATTTTAAGTCGTCTATTTTTATGCCACAAAAACCTGCTTTTATTTCCATGTGTTTAATGTAGACCACTTCTTTCTATCTTTATTTTTTATAAAATAATTAAATTTAAAGTTTTTCATGTCTTTTGAATCATGACTTTATTTGGTTGGTGTTGTGTTCATCTAGAAGTCATATGACTTTTCAAGGAAATATGGTTGACATTGGCCCGAGAAGTTGGTTTTTTAAAGTGGGTTCTTGTAATTTGGAAGCAGGGACAAAGCGGAAGACTCCCAGGCTTGTCTAACCACCTCTAGAGGTATCGCTCCAGCCTGGAGGAGTCCACGGAATTATTGTACGTGCCTCAAACGCCGTTAGTGAACACAACGATCTTTATCCGGCTTGAACTTAGAAATCATGCTATGAATTTTGCTAGGAATTGATGTTTTTGCCTTGAGCTACAGCAGCTCAACAATACGGAAGCGGTACGAATTGCGAGGCATGTTATCATACCCATACTTCATTTAACATGCTGGATAGAAAATTATTATTATTTTGGTTGCCAAACAAATGTAATTGAAAAAATGATAATCTTAATAAAGCAAATGCATATTTTTTTAACATTATATTTCATTTTAAATATATTTCTCGATATGGAATGCCTGAGATTACCACAAAATAATTTATTGAAATGAAAACTCATTTTTCTATTTATACGTAGCGAAATTTATAAGATTTAATTCTGATATTTTATGACTGGGAAATTCGGTATGAAAAAATGAATGAATGAGAAGGGGAAAAGGAGAATTTTAGATAGATATTTAAGCGTAATATTTTTGATATATTACATCTATCTATCTATCTATCTATATCTATGTATATATATATATATATATATATATATATATATATATATATATATATATATAATTTTTTACTTATATTGTACCTAATTATGATTTTATGGATCATTTACCAAGTTTTTAATTTATGCTTCTTAAATATCGTGAAACATTTTTAATTTAGACTAATCTGCATAAATTTAAACTAGAATTTTACTTTTAATCGTATTTTAAATAGAGTTTATTTTACCTTTTAATATTTGAACCACTGTTATTTTTTACGAAGTTCCGTCTTTTGATGTATGTAAAATAAAGCTGCATATGGTAGTTATGAAGAGACGAATAATGAAAAATTAAGATATTTCTCAACCCTAAATTTTTCAATACGGTAGAGCAAGGCGAAATTTTTTATTTGTTTTTTTGTTCTATAGCACGTATTTAGAAATTCCAAAATGCTTCATTACTATTTTTTATAATATCTAGAGACAAAGGTATAATGTAGATAATATATTGGAAGTGTAAATTCTGGTACAGAATATGGTCATTTCGTAAAGTATAGAAGTAAATAAATAAAAGAATTTAAGAAATACATTAGACATTAGCGCATCACACTTAAAAATTTGAAATTTGTTGAAAAGGTTTGTATTCGTTCTCTCTCTGTTACAAACGAATAAGATAAAAAATTTTCTATGGTGAAAAAGCTTTGAAAGAAGGCCAAGAAAGTAAAGAATTTTAAAATCCTTAATTTTACTTATTTAAGAAGTATCCTGTTGTCAGTCTTCAGAGGTGTACTATTTTATGTACCTTAGCTCCGTCACTACCTCTGATAGTCAATGTGAGTCTATCCCAGCTACCTTGCTCAAAACATAGACATATAGATACAGAAACCCTCTGCCTAAAGAAGTAGATTGGGATTAGCTCAAAGGTATTGAAAATGAAAACGATATACATTCCGCAGAATTTAAGCCTGAAATCAGGTCATCACGACAAGTACATATTAAAATGAGAAATACTGCGATGGCTAGTGATCGTTTGGTTATCCCACTAGTTATATGATGCATAAATTTTATTTTTATATATATTTATTATATTTTCCTATAGAAGTTTCTGATTTAATATAGAGATATTTTCTTACAGTTTGAAAATTAATGAAAATTTTATTTTAGTCCATAGTTTAGTATCTCATTTTATTTGAGTATATGGATTTTTATAAAAATGTGAAATATTTGAAAACTGTACATAGATGAGCACATACCTTAAGTCTTAAGCATTTATAGTTCAGACAGAATAATTTTGGGCTGCACATAACCCTTCACTTTAAAAGGGAGAAAATCCTCTTCACACACTCGCCACAAAATATTTTCATAAATTTAGGTAGAAAACGGATTGAAAAGTGCTATATCTCTTTTAATTCAAGGTTTAAGGTTATGTCTTATTTCATGATTAGAACCTTATATTTCTATTCATCTGGTATACATAAACGACAAAATTATAACATAAATTAGTTATCGAAATATTAAAATTTTATCTTAATGTAGGACCTAAGGACAGACGACTTAGTCAATATAAAAAATAAAAAAGAGAAATGTTTAAAAAACAAGTACAGAAAATGTTTTCACTAAAGAAAATTTGAAACTTGATATCTTTAAAAACAAGGACCTATGAATATCGAATCATTATGTGGTGGTTAGTGCTTAAACGTCTAACTATTTATTACAGAAAATGGATACTTCGATGTAATTATAAATTTTAGAATACTTTTAAAGTAACAGAAAATGGATACTTCGATGTAATTATAAATTTTAGAATACTTTTAAAGTATGAAAACGATAGACCAAAATAACTGCAGATTTTTCTTTTGTCTTGTAAATATTTTGTAACCTATTTTCTACAAGTTAAATAATTAATCTTTATGAAACATCGCAGTTCTGAAAAAATATTTGATAAATACATAGTTTTAGAACAGAACATGGAGAATGGAAATATTATTATGGTCAACTCTCAGAACTCGGTATAATTTCATTATTGGAAAAAACCATATTTAGTTTTTTCCAATAAGAATTTGGTTAAGATTAAGAATTATTAAAAATAGCTTTTTACATAACATTTTTTCAATAATGGAAAATAAAATGTACTTAGTACATTAAATTTAGAACAAAAGTTAATATATCTTAACTTCCGGCCTCACCTAATTTTTACCCCGTTTGTATTGGATTTTCTTTTGTTTGGCGTTAGAGGAAAAATAAATATGGATTTCCTAATATAGTTTGGAACTAGAATATTCAAACGTTATGAAATATTTCTTAAATAAGCAATCATATTATCGTAAAATTTGTCTAAATCATCCATTTTTAAAATGATTATAATGACAATAAATATAATAGGTTGCATGATCTGTTATAGATGAGTAGTAAGTCAATTCTTATGCTGGCCCATCCGAAGACATACAGCAGCAACAAATTGAAGACCAATACGTCACGACAGCAATAATAACAGCTATAAAGCTGCTTCTGACCTAACAGAGTTCAATCATGGTCCGATTTTAATTTTATCTAACTCATTAAGGGGCAAACTCTACAAAGGTAAGCTCGAGACTACCACGAATAACTGAAATCCTAGATCACTAGGGTACCTCGGGCTCTTGACATCCGTATATACCTAAAGGAGATATGCCCCTAAGATGTCTCTCATTTGGCACTGCTCTCAGGGGTTTACCTACTTTAGGTAAACGCGGGTGTCGCAATCCTGAAATACCCCAGCAATCTTTCTTCTCATTTCTTTCCTACTCTCCTCTTCACTTTAGCCGAACGCTGGCCGAATGGTTAGGGCGCTGATAGTCGGTACCGGAGTTCGTGGGTTCGAATCCCACTATGGCATGGATGTTCGTAGCCGTTCGATATCGGCTTTAAGCTGTAGGTCCCGGTCTCATTAGCCCTCGTGTGCAAAACAGTAGACCGTAGCGCTCCAAACCAAATCTCTTCACTTTACTTTATTCTTATTTTTTCCCCTCATTGCGGTTTTCTCTTGTGAGTTGAGGGTCTCATGAGTGGCAGTTTCCTCTCTGTTGTCTCCTGCTCCTCTTGGCGTCGAAACTGCCCACTTGTTGGCCGTGCGTGGTGACCCGTGTTCCTGGAAAGGGGGTTACTGGTAATTGAGGGTACCACCAACACATTGCTTTGGCCTCTGCTTCAGGTAAACGGGAGGTGCGTATGGATCCGTACGTATCAACCGGCTGGTCGGTAACTTCAGTGTATCAGCTGAGGGTCAAGTGATCGGTTTACCTTCTGAACCCTGCTTTAAGGGTGGTACTCGTTTCAGGGATGTTTGTGACTGTATAAGTCTTGTCAAGCACTAGTGCATTTGACTGGATCCCCTTGTTGGGCTCCATGGTGGTTGGTGCTGTCATGGCCTGAATTTTTCCCCTTTATTATAAATTAAAAAAACTCTACCCCTAGTGGGCACCAATATACTATCCCAAATATAAACACAGCACGATTCATTGTAATTAAACACTTGAACAGTACTTTCATAAATATTTCTCCATTTGTAATACACAAATCGATAATTACAGCTATTGGCGAACCAAAAACGTAAAAAAGTTAAAATCAGGTGATCTCTTAATAGAAGCAAACAATTCCTCTCAAGCAATGAAGTTAATTAAACTCAATAAGCTTGCTGATATCCCAGTCAAACAGACCTTTCACGATACTCTTAAACTTTTCTCGAGGTGTTATCTCTGAGTGTGAGTTATATAATGTAAGCGATGTAGATATATTAGCAGAGATAAAAGATCAGGGAGTTTGTGGGGAACGTAGAATATTTGTGCATCGGGATGGAAACATCATTAACACCAAACACGCCATTCTTACATTCAATAACCCAGTTTTGACTAATTATGTAATCTTATGTTATATTAAATGCCCAGTGAGACCATATATTACCAACCCACTAAGGTGTTTTCAGTGCGAACGTTTTCGACACTCAAAGCCTGCATGTCGTGGGTCAGTTGTTTGTGCTCGTTGTGGCGTCGCGGGACACGAGAGTGACGGGTGCAGTAATTGTGTTAGGTGCGTTAACTGCAATGGCGAGCACCCTGCTTACTTTAGGTCGTGCCAGATATAGTTATTTGAAAAAGACATCCAAGCTGTCAGAGCAAAACAAAATCTTTCTTATCCCGAAGCCCGAAAGTTAATACAAGCAAGAATCCTAAAAGTGGAGCTTCTTATGCGGCAGTCACACAGAAGACTGTAAGATCCATTGTTATCCAAACTGATTAACTTCAAAATGATCATAAAGCCTCTAAACATTCTCAAAATCAAACTAATGTGAAGACAACAGCTTATAGTATTAAAAGCAATAACCTTAGTAAACCCAAAACAGAAACAAATAACACAAATAAAACTGGTAAAAATAAACAAATTGTGAAAAGGCGATTAAAACCATTACCGCTCAACCATCCGCTACGACAGATGTTACCACCCTCTGAAATTATGATAAAAACTAAAATGAAACGTTCTGACTTTTAAAAAAGTGATAAAGATCATGTTATATTTCAGGATGAACCTATCAAAATGTATCTTTCGCCTGAAGAAGACATGTCAGACGTTTCATCATTTGGTTCCGAGACTGAGTCTCTGAACTCCGCTCCTTAGGTTTCAGCTCTTTCTTTATTCCTTTCTTTCCACGATGGCTCTCTTTTCGTGGAATTGTAGCGGCTACAAATGTCACGTCTCCGATATCAGAGATTTGGTTAATAACTTTCATCCGGATTGTTTTGCCTTCCAGGAAACGTTCCTGGATGGGAGCAAAACTGCTAAAATTCGACCTTATTGTAACTACAGGAAAGATCATGCTAATGGAGGTAGGGCATCTGGTGGAGTTGCTCTTTTTTGTCTCTCATGACTACCCGTCTTCTTCCATTACCCTTCTCACTGAACTTCTAGCTGTTGCCATTCTTATACATACGCACTCTCTCGTAACAATCTGTAACGTCTAATTATCACCAAAAGAAAATATTTCACAAATTTCACTTAATAATTTACCTACCCAGCTCCCTGAACTCTTTATAATTCTTGGGAATTTCAACGGGCATAGTTCCTTGTTTTGTAACACAGATACCAGCCAACGTGGAACGCAGATTGAGCAGTTACTCGCTGATCATCGTCTTTGTTTGTTTAATAATAATCAAGCTTCTCATTTTCATTTTCCCTCCAAAACTTTTCATACTCTTGATCTTGCTTTTTGTTCGCCTTCCATTTTCTATTTTTTAATTTTTATGTAGATAAGGATTTACACAATAGCGATCATTTTCCTATAATTTTAACTCCGACTATGCACAACACTCACATCTACAAAATGCCTTATTATATACTTAAATCCGCCTATTGTAATACTTTTCGAAGCCACATAATCAGTAGAAATATGGTCCTGAATTGACGAATTAGTAAAGCTTATAACGGATGTCATCACTGCTGTCTCTAAAGCTGCCATTCGAAAATCTTCTGGCCGTTTTAGTCGGCAAACTAAACCATGGTGGAATGAAGAGTGCCGCAAAGCTCAAAAAGACCAAAGAAGAGCTTGGTGCAAGTTCCATCGGTACCCACTAAAATTCTTACCATCTATAAAAAGTTTAAAGCTGTTTTTAGACGTATTTTGAGGCAAAAACAGAGGGACTCATAGAGGAAATACGCTGAAAGTGTTTCTGCTGCTACTACCAGTAGACAGATGTGGGATAGAATAAAGCGTTCCTGCGGACTATATTTGACTCACCATATTAACATTTTAAATCACAATAATAATACGCTATCTTCCCCTAAGGATATTGCAAATGTGATTGATTCCTTACTTTCTAACACATGTTCTAATGTCGGTTACAATACTTCCTTTCTCAGAAATAAAATTATAGCGGAGAAAAAGGAGATTAAATTTAAAAGCATGACTCAAGAATTATGCAATAGTAACTTTACTTTATTTGAACTGCACAATGCTCTGCACAATACTCATAAAACTTCTCCCTGTCCGGATAATATTTCCCATGAAATAATAGAAAATATTTCTTCCTGTACTTTAGGTAATCTCTTACTGTTGTACAACAAAATATGGCAGGAACATAATTTTCCCGCTTCCTGGAGACTCGCGACTATCGTTTCTATTTTAAAATCAGGGCTTAATCCGACTGATCCTCTGAGCTATCGCCCCATCACGCGAACAAACTGTGTATGCAACTATTAGAGAAAAGGATAAACTCTCCCCTGGTGTACTATATTGAAACTCTCTGCTGTTTATCTGATCATAAAAGTGGCTTTCGCCGAGGTAGGTCAACTTCTGACAATTTAATCGAACTTGAAAGAAAAATCAGAAATACATTCGTTAAGCGCAACCACATTGTCACTATTTTTTTTTATACTGAAAAAGCTTACAACCGGACCTGTCGGTATGGTATTCTTTAGCAGCTATATAATATAAATTTAAGGGGCAATCTCCCCATTTTTATCAGTAAGTTCTTAGCTCGGAGGGAATTTAAAGTCAGTGTGGGTAATTGTTATTCTGATAGCATTTTAAAAACACTTCCTCAGTCGGTCAAGGGTGCACTTTATGTTGATGATCTCCCCATTTCTTGTGAGAGTTCTGATATGCGATTTATTGAGAGACAGTTACAGGCAGCCGTTGACAGAATTGTAAGTTTGTGCGACCAAAATGTATTTAACCTCTCTAAATCTAAGACTCACGGTGTGCACTTTTGTCGGAAGCGTAACTTGCATCCCGATCCCGAAATTTACCTTGCGGGGGATAAAATTTGCATGAAAGATGAAGCAAAATTCTTAGGCATTGCGTTCGATCGTAAGCTAACTTTTCTTCCGCACATCAAACATCTGCGAAATAAATGTAGAAAATCTATATATATTCTAAAAGTTCTTTCATATACTTCTTGAGGGACTGATCGAACATGTATTTTAAAAATTTATCATGCTTTAATTCGTTCCAAATTGGATTACGGATGTGTGGTATACGGTTCTGCCCTTCAAACTGTTTTAACTAAACTAAATCTTGCTCATCATATGTCACTTCTTTTGTGCACCGGTGCTTTCAGAACATCCCCAGTCGAAAGCTTGTATGCGACTCCTATGAAGAACCTCTTGAGCTGAGACGGAAAATTTTATCACTTCATCAATATTTTAGAACATTATCAAATTTTAATCATCCATCACATAAGCATAATTTTAACCCATATATTATCGGACTATTTTCAGAGAATCAAAACTATTTTAAAAGAAAATAATTTTGAGAATGCACAAATTCTTGCTACTGATTATTTTAAGCCACCTTGGGAAATACCCAATTTTACCTTTTTAAACCCTTTTAATCATATTGACAAAGACATAACTGCTGCTCTGATTTATCAACATATATTTTATGATCATACACGAAGGTATACCAGGTTTTCTCCAGTATTTACTGATGGTGCAAAAAGTGGTAATTTTGTGGGCAGTGCGTATGTGATAGAGAACACCACCTACTTCTACAAGTTGCCTCCTGCTGTAAAATATTCTATATTTTCCCGCCAAAAGCTAGCCCCCTCTCCCGGAATGTTGGTTGAGTCTTTCGCAACATTATACTTCACCTCTCCGAAATGCGGGGAAATTCTTACCTTCTCCTCCCCTTTGTAGTGGAGGCGAAATTACGAGCCTAACTGGAGAGGTTTGGTTTGGAGTGCTACGGTCTACTTTTTGCAACGCGATTGCTAATGAGACCGGGATCTACAGCTTAAAGCCGATTCCGAACGGCTACGAACATCCATGCCACTGTGGGATTCGAACCCACGAACTCCTGTACCGAAGGTCAGCACCCTAATCAATCGGCCATCGTTCGGCGCCTAACTGGAGAGAGGCTAGGGGGCCTGGGATTGGTTAGAAAGGTTTTGTCCAAGGAGGTTAATTTCGGACGGTTGGAAGTTCGTAACCCGGCGTTCGGGGGAGAACATTGTTTGATTTTCTCGAGGTACGTTTGCGTCTAGCTGAATGGACTTTGTTGGATGATGATATCAATAATGTTCCTTGTATATAAATGTAAATACTGGAGGAAAATGTACATAGCTGTGAGCGTAGAAGTAAAATCCAGAAAAATCAGGAACTCTGTATCAGCTTCGCTTACTACGTCACACTGCATATTCCGACCTTTCAGAGGAAATTTTGCCTATATTGAAAGGTTTGGAGCACTTGTACCACCATAAAAATGATAAATTTATTTTTTATACTGATTCCAAGACTGTTTTGGAGTAGCTGAGTTCCCCGAATAGCAAGAGTCACCCTTTTGTTTTAAAATTCTACATAACATTGAAAGACTTACACTGCTGGGTTTCTCGATCCTTTTCTGTTGGGTTCCGTCGCATGTGGGTATTAAGGGGAATGAAATGGCTGATAGTGCTGCAACATCTACAGCTTGGGCCTTTATGTTCCTCTCCTTTGTAATGGTGCAAAAAATATATAAAAAATTGATTTCTTAAAATTTGGCAGAGCGCTTGGGATGTAAATATTGATAATAAACTGCATAATATCAAGCTGAATATTGAAAAGTGGCACCCTCTCTCATCCAGAAAA
>CM063503.1:121954-321954 GCA_032207245.1 Pardosa pseudoannulata | reverse complement strand
AGGCCAGCACTCTAACCATTCGGCCATCGTTCGGCAAGAAAAAAAAACCTCTATTAAAATGCTATAAAAAGATTAGTTATCAGCAAAACATGTAGAAACAATAACAACAAAAAGAAGCACAATAATTAGTAATTTTAAAATATCCGTTAGAACAGTAGCGGACAAAAAGGAAACAATTCTTCAGCTTTTTCAAAACAAAAATGCTAGAAAATAAAAAAAGATCAGTTAATAGCCACCATGTAAATAACATTCACAATAAAGTGATAATATAAATAAATCAAACCGTTACCTTTGGTTGATTTTCATAATTTACAAAACGCAAGGCACAATCACTTTCACTCAAAATTTTCCAAGTTCAAAATGACAGCAGGGAAAAATTTCTGGTAACCGTTTAGAATCGTCGACGGATTAGGGCTTTCAATGTTAAGATATAGCAGAAGATCCTCGCCAAGGTCCTAGACCAGGCATGCCCAACCCGTGGCCCATGGGCCGCATGCGGCCCAATTGAAGTTTTCAACTGTCTATATAGTTTTAGTCATTTTTGACTATATACAGTTGAAACATAGAATTTTAGTTGTTAATGTTTGCAATAATAAATATCACATATTATGTACGTTAAGACTTGATAGTAACCAACGGTTAAGTTAAAATTTGAGTGTTCTAGAATATTCCGTCAATCGGCCATTACTTATACAACCAGATGACTAGCGTTACGTGCACGTGCTCTGTCCGGCCAGTCAGTGGAAGTTGTATGGAAAGAAAGTTATATATTATATTTATGTCTATTATGAAGTTATCATTAATTGTAAAGAAATAATTAAGGTATTGTTTATTTAGAAAACGCAAGCTAACGATGAGTTTTAAATTCTAACCTTCAAAATGTTTAATTTGATGTATAAAACACTATAGCAGTGTTACAACTCAAATTATACGCTTTTGTTGCTTACAAAAGTATCAGTTCACATTTGTCAAGAAACATGTGTCACATTTGTCATTATATTTCCTTAAATCAACGGTTAAACTTTTGGAGATTATGTTCGCTAGTCGCATCGTTAGCTTGCTTTTATCATATTTAGTATTTTTCTTAATCGCGTAATTATCATATTTATTTTTATTAGATATTTTATTTATTCGTCGTGGCTGGAAGAAATAGCTGGTTGAATAAAGACAAAAGAAAACTTGAAGATGAAAATAGAAAGTTTCAGAGTGAATGGGAAAATTTTTTGTTTTTTATTCAAGTAAAAGACAATGATGTATGTTTGATTTGTCTTCATACAATTACAATTTTAAAATTATATAACCTAAAAAGCCAGTATGAACAAAAACATTGCGAAATCGATAAACTTACAGTTGGTGAACGAAAAGCTAAGCTACAATCTTTGAAGGACAATTTCACGTCTCAGCAAAACATATTTCATAAGCAAACTGCACAATCAAACAGCATTCTCAGTGCTAGCTTTCGAGTATCTCACATTATTACTAAAAATATGAAGCCTTTTACAGACGGTAGCTATATCAAAGACTGTTTAACTGTCACAGTTGAAGAAATATGTCCAGAAAAACTGAATCTTTTTACTCAAATTAGCATGTTACGTCAAACTATAGAAAGAAGAATAGAAAACATTTCGAGTGAGATTTGGGCATCGCTAAACACAATTACAAAAAGGTTCATATATTTCTCACTGGCTTTGGATGAAACGTAAGATTTTAATGATACTGCCCAATTATTTATGCCCAATATTTTTATTAGAGGTGTCGACAATCAAATAAATATTACTGACGAATTACTCGAACTTGTGAGTTGAAAGGTACTACAACCAGAAGGAATATTAAGGATGTTGTCATAAATTTCGTGCAAAGTCGTCAGATAGATTTGAAAAATCTTGTATGCATCGCAACAAATGGAGCTCCTTCAATGGCTGGAAAAAATATTGGTACTGTTACATTAATTTTCGATCATATAAAAGCTTTGAGAAAAGTTCAAATGATTTTGTAATGTTCATTTGCCATTGTTTTTTGCACCTCGAGAATCTTTGTGCACAAGTGTTAAATATGTCTTATGTGATGATAGTTGTTCTCAAGGTAATTAATTAAATTAAAAACAATTTATTGAGGCATCGCCAGTTTCAAGAATATCTTAGTGAAGTCGAATCTGAATACGGACATCTCATTTATTATACAAAAATTCGGTTGTTAAGTCAAAGAAATTGCTTATTTCGATTTTGGAAATTAAGAGAAGAAATTAAAACTTTCATGAACAATATTGGTCATAATATAAGTGAAATTTCGGCTTATCAATAGCTTCTAGATTTGTTTTTTAACAGATATAACAATGAAACTGATTGAGCTAAATCAGAAGTTACAAGGTGAAAATAAGTTGATTAGTTGAGAGTTGTTCGGAGGGCGAGCATGGATGGCCTTGGTAAGAAATGTACATTCTACAAATAGGGGTACATATAAAAAAAATCCTTCCTTTTTATTAATCTTGTTTGTGTTCAGTGATGTACCATAATTAGGTCTTCGAAGAACCCCGCTCGACCAAATTGATACTAAAGATACGTATTTTAGAGCTATGTCTTTACACAATGAAGTGTTGTTTTAAAGCTAATTTTAAATAATAATTTTTATAATTTTTAAATTGATTTTTACTGTACAGGAAACATGTAAAAAGATTTAAGTGCTGATGATTTTCTTAGAATTATTAAGGATGCTTTCATTTTCAATATAATTTTTATCAATAACATTTTTGGAAGTTTGAGGAATATGAAGTCTTTAAGTCTAATTTTTGAATATGAATCAAATACAGGGTACTTAAAATTTATCAGCGAACAATGTTTCGAAGAGAATTTTAGTTTGATTTTCAGTGGAGTTTTTATTTTATGTATTTTTTTTGTTAATATTTAAGTCCAGAGAGACACTCTGCAATGTCAAGGGATACACAAAGGCATATGATGGACATGACATAATGAGATTTGGTCATATGATGGACATGACATAATGAGACAAATTACATTGAAACACGCCTAAACGTCATACCGGATTATAAAGTCACTGAAATTATAAACTCACTTATATTAAAAACTCACTCTAACACACACACACACACATATATATATATATATATATATATATATATATATATATATATATATATATATATATATATACATATATATATATATATATATATGTGTGTGTGTGTGTGTGTGTGAAATATGGGCGAGATTCATCAAAAAGCACCACACATTGTATTTCTGGTGACGATACCTCAAATGAATACAGCAATCTAAAACTTCCAGAACATCGTGCACACACACTTTTTAAGTAGGGATTTCTCAGGTAAAAAGACTATGAATAATCCTTAAGCACATTTGATCGCGTGATAAAAAATACCCATGTTTAAAGAGAACGCGTTTACTGTTGACTAAAAAGGTACAGAGGCTGAATTAAGTATATAGCGTGTCTGGGAGGAAAAATCAGAATTACCGCGCAAACCCAAACGCAATTTATGAACAGAAGTTATTAAATTAATATTAAAATATATAAATAAGGTATTTTAATATTACATATATATGTATTTATATATGTAATAAGATGGACTTCACGGTGAGTGGTTGCAGTCATGGCCCATAAAATTGACACCGTTTTTAGACCTTTATTAACAGAACGATGGAGACGGGTTCCCATTTCATTATAGGAACAGGACAAACTGAGGGGTCAGCTAACATGAAGTTATAAGTAAAGGCCCTTAACACCTGGGTCAACATCTCAGTCAAAATCTGTTAGAAAATCTCTAGGAAAATCTGACTCCGATAGCGTGCATCTCCTTTTTGTTTGGAATTTTCCTAAATTGTCCGCTTGGGCAATGTAGAGTTATAATTGGTTAGACCTTTTCTCTGAGAGCTTAAACTGTAGCCTCAGTGAACAATTTAGGTTAGGGGTTAAAAAGAGGAAAGCAAAATCACGCGGAAATTTTTGCCCTTTACTTAAGATATGAAAACCCCTGAGAATTTTCTCGGACCGCCTTTGGAATTTTACAAAAAATATCTATATTAGCCTCCTGACCTAGTTAACTTTTCCTTATATATATATATATATACATATATATATATATATATATATATATATATATATATATATATAAGTGTGTGTGTATGTGTTTTCAAAGTTTCATATGTGTATGGTATTTTGTCATTTGTATTTCGTTTACTATTAAATGGTTTTAATAAAAACACAATCATAAAAAATCAATTTATTTTCTAGCATAATCACATATTAAGGAAACTAAATTTAATACTATCCTTATGCTTGTTTCGAGGAACATAATTTTTTGAAATTTCGTTCAAATGATGGTCCCCTATCGCCTAAGGTCCCTTATGCGAGGTTCTCCTGTAGACATATACCCTTAAGTCTACAGATACGTTCAATATATTTAAATACTTATTTTTTAAATATAGGAGGTAAAAGCTCTTTCTGCCAATTCCGTACCATTAACGGTAATAATAAGTGATTTAAAAAATTAACAATTGAAATTTTGAATTTGTGGCTAAAAATTTCATTTCTGAATTTTCAACAGGAGAATCTGAATACAATTCATAGTTTAAGTTTAAAAATGGTCATAACTATATGTACTCAAATGTACAACAAGTTTTAATTATGAGACTTTTCAAGTTTTATTATTAGAATCATTTCGAAAAAAATATCTATTCTAAGACATAATTTTGCATATTTAAAATCTGTATTGTGCAAAATATTGGAACCTTATCTAAATTTTTAATAAAAATTAATATTGCTTCTTAAAATACCCTGTCAACTTTTTATTTTCAAAAGGATACTTACCTCTCTCTAAAATTAAGAAAAATTCAACTACATTACAAAGGGAAACATAAAAATTATTCTGTAATTAACCTGTTAAGTTTATTCGTTATTAATATTAAAAATATTTCTATGATTTCTGCATGAAAAATAACTATATTGTCAGTAACAAAAACATTCTTTAATTTTTTTGTTCTGGGAACTCCTCCATTGAATTTACAATAAATTCTATTTCGCCCGTGGAGAAATTTGTTTATCTGGCCAATTTTAACACAATTTATACTAAGCGAGAACGACTAACTTTGATTGGTTAATGGTACTTTATCATCTATAGAATTCGATAGTGATATGAGTGTTTGCGGAGATGGTAGGCGGTTTGACATGAATAGCTTCTATAGGCAAATTCTTCGCAAACACAAGCTTCCGCAATCTGCAGACGATGGTTCTCTACTTTACGGCGTTTGACTTGAATCTTGCTCCGAAGTTTAAATTTGTAAACTGTGTCACACCAATAATATTAAGACGATCTTGGACACTCAGACTCAAACTTTTATTCCCTTTATTAAATCTCACGGTCGCGCACTGAGCGTGCGCGTCGATTTGTCTTTCTATAGTGAGCTTCAAGACGGAAGCCAATTTATGTCTGTTCGTTAATGTGTGTAACATGACAGGCAATATGTCAACTGCTTTGTTCCTATATTTCAAAATTATTATATAATAAATATTCATGCTTGTTCTCAAGAATGTCTCATCAACAAATATACGTCCATTTAACTATTCCGTTTCAACATCTTTTAAAGCTCATTATTTGTTATGATTTTCCGATGATAATAATTAAAGAACTGAAATAAATCAAACTTTAACGTCTCTAAACAAGTGAGGAGGGACCGTAAACAGGAAACTAACACGAATAAAGGAGTTTGTGGACAATTTTGGCAAGAAAGATATAGCAGCCAAGCTTGGATTAAACAAGAATTAATCTTTTTAAGCGAAATCAATGATTTCATTAAAGAACTGAAAACTAGTAATTACTCCTTTTCGGATCCAGGTAGTGCATTAGAAAAACTTAGAGAATTGGAATCAACAGTCGATGATTTAAAGGTACGCTTGCAATTTCTTCTCTCAAAAATTAGTGTTGTTCAAAACAAAAACGAAACGCAAGTAAATTCAACACATAATTCTTTATCAAACATTAAACTACCAGACATTCCACTGGCTGAATTTTCAGTAAATTATGAAGATTAGAGCAGTTTTAAAAATCAATTTAATAATCTAATTAAGATTAAGGAAAGTTTGAGTGATGAACAGAAACTACGATACTTGCAAGCCTCACTCAATGGAGAAGCGAAATTTATTTAGACTGTAGATGACTTCAATTCCCTGTTTAAAGATTAAAGTCCCTGTTTGAATATTAGAGATATATTTTAGACACTCATATAAATACAATTTTGAACTTAGAGATAATTACTCACGAGTCAAGAGCGAGTAAAGAGCTTCCAAATTAATTAATAACATTCTAAAGCTTTTACCTGGTTTGAAACTTCTTAAACTCGAAGCAAACAGAACTCATGTTGATGAGTATTGTTATTTCGAAACAAGAAAGCAATGTAAGACGTCTTTGAGAACAACAGAATTGTCTAAGTGGGATGAATTTATCGATATTTTGCAAAAGAGAAGTCAGATGCTCGAAAACATTCAACGCGTTTCCATTACTCCAAAATCGAAAGTGCATATCCCCCGAAACATAAAAGTTTATTCTAGTAATGAAAACCGAATGTTCATTGCCCTATGTGTAAGGATTATCACCCGATGTATAAATGTAAATCATTTCTTAGTTTATCAATTGAAGAGATAATTAATATGTGCGGCAATAAACATAACAGATTCAAGTGAGTCGATGATTCCCATAAGTGTTCTCCTCCTCTCCTCAAGTCAGCTTTCATTTGTGAGCCTTGCTGTAGATGATTTATGGGAATAAAAGAAGAACAAATAACGGTTCCAGTCACAGGATTGAATGAAGCTAGTTTGACCATCAAATCAAAACATCCGAGAGGATTTCAGATTCCAGTGGAGCATTTAAAACAAACATGAATTTGTTTGTAGAGCCAAACATTACATACTTAAATTCATCTATACAATTTCACATTTCAGAGATGGATTTTCTGCTCAATATCCCGTACAGATATACTCAATTTAATATACTCTCCAAAATTAGTATCTTGTTGGGAGGAGGGTTATTCTATCAACTATTATGTAACAATACACTTAAGATAACCAATGAGTCTTTAGTTCCCCAAGAAACTGTTTGCGACTGGAGCAGTAAATGGTACGGATAAAAACACTACCACTTTTGGCTGCAATTTAGAGCAAGAGTCAAATGAAATGAGTTTGAAAAAATTCTGGGACCTTGAACCAATAGGAATAAAAAACGATCCTAAATGCAGTGAAGATGATGATTAACAAATAATAAATCTAAATACTCATCATCATTATGCAGTGAAGATGATAATTAACAAATAATAAATCTAAATACTCATCATCATTAACTACATCTCCAGATATCTAGAAACAATCCCATTAAATAACTACATTTCTCATTCAACTATTAAATCCTTAAATGACTATTTCGCTAGATTTGGCATTTCTAAAATTTTATTATTAGATAACGATTCACATTTTTGTTCGACAGTATTTAACCAATTTTTAAAATCATTAGCACAGAGCGAGTTCTATTTACTACCCACAATGGAATGGGTTGATTGGAAGACTACAGAGCGTGATGAATGAATCTATTGCAGCAATATCTAAAAAAATAATTGATTGGACAAAAAAGTTATTAATGCTTAAACTGTATTATAATATTTCAAAACATTCCGTAACTCAGTTTTTACCAGGAGAACTTTTTGGGTTTTTTTGGGGGGGAGGGGGGAGGACGTTAAATACTTCCATAGAGAGTAACGACCCACTTAAACTAGCAGAAGATTTCCATCAATATTACAAAAGGTTAAAAACATTTAAATAACAATAAAGAACAAGTGAAGTTTAATGAGGTGGAATTCTTTAGTTATACAAAATATATTTGAAAGGAAGAAAAAAAAACAGAATTTAATTTATGTAAAATATTTCTTACATAAATGTTTTAAATCTCCCTGTGAAAATGTAATGATTCCAAGTAAATATCAATAACTTTGTATGTAAACCAATCCTATTTACACTAGTGAAAATGTATTGAAAAAATTTAATGTAACATGAAATGGGCTCAAAATGTGAAAATTAAATAAATGTTATGACATATGAAAAATGGTTGTAATACATCACTGCGAAAAAGCTTAAAAGAATGAGAACGAAAATTGTAAATAATGTATATAGAATTGTATTAACGTATGTGTAAATGCCTCAATTTCAAACAGTTGTAAACAGTCAAAATGTAAATTTCAGTGATAAAGGGGTGCAAATGCATATTTTTGATAATACACAATTATATGTTAAGAATTACTTTGTTATATGAAATATACATATGATATATACTCAAGAGCCTAAACATTATGATCACCTCTACATTTTGCAATGAACTCGCCTGGATGAGGTGAAGGGCACGTGATCAGGTGGAAGTGGTATTTAACTGCTGCTGAGGAGTGAAGAATTATTCTTTCACTTACTTCTGTGTGTGATAAAAAAGGCTGTGGATCTAAGCGATTTTGATAGAGGGCAGATTGTAATAGCTCGAAGATTAGGAACAAGTATTTCCAAAACTTCACGACTCATGAGTTGTTCGCGATCTACAGTTGTTAGTACTTATGCAAAGTGGATGAATGACGGTGAAACCAGCAGTAGCCGACATGGTGGTGGACGTCCACACGCTATCAAAGATAAAGGTCTCGCATGGTGCAGCAAAACCGGAGCCAGACAGTGGCTCAGCTGACAACCCAATACAATACAGGGCCAAGTAGAATAGTATCGGAGCACACTGTTCAGCAGACACTGTTGGATATGGAGCTACGCAGCAAACGTCCCACTCGTGTGCTTTTGCTGACCAAGCGTCATCGCCAACTGCACCTACGCTGGGCCCGAGACTGGTCCATGGGATCAGTGGGAGAGAGTTGCCTGGTCAGATGAATCACAGTTTGTCATTCATCCGATGACCGTGTCAGGATAAGCCGTATTCCATGTGAACAGTTGCTCCTTCAATGTACAGTAAGTCATACACAGGCCAGTGGTGGTGGTATTATGCTTTGGGGACGTTCTCTTGGGCTTCTCTGAGATCCGTGGTTATGGTAGAGCAGACCATGAATGCTACAGGGTATCTGAACATCATTGAGGACCAGTTACACCCTTACATGGCCTCTGTATTTCCAGCTGGAAATGGAATGCCAACAGGTCAACACCCCGTGTCACAAGGCTAAAATTGTGTTGGAGTATTTCCAGGAACATGATGCTGAATTCCAGTTAATGTCCTGGCCGCCTAACTCACCGGATCTCTATCCGATAGAACACATCGGGGATGTCATGGGATGGCAGCTCAGAGTTCAAAGACCACCAATTCGCAATATCTCGGATTTGCGTAACTGTTGCTTAAACATTTGGTACAATCTCTCTACGGCCATCTACCAAGGACTTGAGGCATCCATGCCAAGTCGGTTTGAAGCTGTGTTGCGGACCAAAGGTGGGCCAACTCCTTATTGACAGGTTGTCATAATGTTTTAGCGCTTGAGTGTATATTACATATCATGTACCACGTGAGATATAAATGGGACAAAGATGTGTAAGATGTCACTCACTGTTTACAGTTTAAAATATATTTCTATTGTACATATATATGTAAGAAGCAATTTGTAGTCAAGAAAGTTGGTAATCTGTGCCATTATATGAACAATCATATATATGTGTTTCGAAATTTTTGTGTTTTGCTGCTGCAAGGGTCAGTACGAGCAAGTTAAAGTTTTAGTAGCTGCTCCAATTGGGCTTTGAATCATCTCAGAGTTAATTTTTCTCCTGTCGAGGGAGGGAATTTAATAAAGAATTATATTACAACGCTGTCGCTGACAGTACGGAGAGACTGGCCGAAAAGTGGAAGTGATTCAAGCGATTTCACCTTCGATTTGGTTGGATAGTTGGGGTTTACTACCCCCTTTTTCCTCATGGAAGGCAGTTAAAGTGGCCTTTTCCCCCCTCAAAATTAGCAGGTGAGCACGACAGAGTAGTGTGGAGGAATCATCTGTAGCTGAAGCTGCCTTTCACCATTTTGTTTTATTCGTGCTCTCCATAAATGACTGATCTCATAACCCTAGTAGTTCAACAACCCCGCTGAATTTACAAATCCCAATTAATGAGTTTTCAATTTTAAATGGATTGTTTTGTTGAAGCATAATAAAAAGGCTCAAATCGCAAACACCTTTTATTCAAAACACCAAAATAATCAAGAAATACGAGGTATATCGGGCTTTTATAGTTTTGAGAAGATCCTGCGCCCAGCCAATCAAATTTCTGGCACAAATAAAACTAATTAAACACAGCCAATCTAAACACAAAAGGATCAACTAAAGAAAACATCGTACGTCCAAGAAAGCTATTACTTAAATACAACAATAATCGGCCAAGTCGTTAAGTTTGAGTGCGATTATATATTTCAACACTCCCCCTTAATCGCACATTATACACATACATATTACTTTTACAGTTATCAACACATGTATGCAAAAACAAAGCAAAATTTACATCTAGAAAAGTTTTAAACAGCTTAATGACAATAATTCATAAAATTTCGTTTTAGGCAAAGCCTTAGTTAGCATGTCAGCAATTTGCAAACCTGTTTGAATATATTCAATTTTAATATCATGTTCTTTAACAATCTTACGAGCAAACTTCAATTTTATATCAATATGCTTTAACCTACCTGAACTATTTTCGTTCATAATACTCTTAATGCACGACTGATTGTCTTCAAAAATACAAACATAAATCTGACGTTTCTAAGTCACACCTTTTGTACTCTAATTTTATATTTAAGGTGCTTTTCAAGTATCTAAGAATTCTCTTTAAGGCACACCAAGCTACATCGGTAGGATGTACTTGCAGTTGGCTTAAGCAGTTAACTGCAAATAAGATATTTGGCCTTGAAACATATGCTAAATAAAGCAAAGATCCAACTAATTCTCTATACGGGCCATGAAATTCATTGCCTTTCTGAAAGTCACCTGGAGTAGACTTAGATTCAATGGGAGTTGATACAGTTTTACAATTAGACATTTTGTACTTATCAAGCAATTTTACAATGTATGACTTTTGATCTAGATGTAAACAATTGGATTCAAAATTTAGTTGAATGCCTAAAAATTCCGAGACTCTTTCAGATTTTGACATTTGAAATTCTTTGGATAATAGTGATATTATAATACTTGTTTTTTTTACATCCGATTCTGCAATTAATAAATCATCTACATAAAGAGCCATAATAAACTTTCTTACGGTTTATAATTCTAATGAATATACACGGTTCAGAATCCAATTGCCTAAAATCTCCTTTAGTTTTATATGTAGCTTGCAATTTCTTCCATATTTTACATGCTGTATCTTCACTTTGAAGAGAAGAGAGAATATTATCATTCAAAAACGAAAGTATTAAAGCATATGCTTTCTTTGACTGTAAAACATTATCTGCACTCGCTTCCACTTCTAAAAACGTATCCAATCCTTTCGCAGAAAACACTGATTGCACTCTTCTACACCATACAGTAAAATTAGTTCCGTCAAATGGAGCTACACCGAAAACTTCTTTTTCTATATTACTACCAATATTTGAAAAGGCCATATTTCACGAAAGCGAAAAGAAAAACACGTGAAGAACTGGCACTGTCGATCTGCTGATGAAGAGAGTGAAAGTATAAGCTAACTTTCAGGAACCACGCTCTGCTGTTGAAGCATAATAAAAAGCCGCAGATCGCAAACACCTTTTATTCAAAACACCAAAATAATCAAGAAATACGCCTCCCCGATAATTACGGGCGGTTATGGGGCTCCTTAGCCAGAAGGCCTTATCCCCGATCTGAAGGTAGAGAGTAAGCGAGGTGAGCTCTGTTAAGAAAAAATATAATTTTAAATTTAGAAAGGAGTAATTTAGATGCCGGTCATTAAAAGGTGGGTAAGAGAAATCGTAAGGGCTGGTGGTTGTGGTCCAGTACCTGAAAATACTTAAGCAAAAAGTATTAATACCCTGAAAGAAAAGAATAATTAGTAGGCACTTTTAGGTTTTACACTAGATGGAGTCTTACGATCTAATTAATAACATCAAACACAGTTAGGTACAATTTCTGCTCCATAATAAAAAATACACATAAATATTTTTATTTATTTTTATTATTTTATAATTTTTATTTTCATTTTTATTATTTTTTATTTATTTTTTTTTTTTCCACATCACATCACATCACATTTACATTACAACATAAAAGGGAAGGGGATGAAGTAATAAGCACAGAGAGGAAAAGATTAAGGTAGATTATCTATTGTCAGGAGATCAGTGCGGCGCGAGGCCTACGTTTCTTAGAAGGGCTGTAGTGATCGTAATCCGGAAGTTCGGCTATTACTTCATTTGGAATACTATTGAGGCTATTGTAAAAATTTTGGGATGATTTAATACAGGACTGTTTGAATGTTAAACATATTGAAATCACGTCTTATTACTTCATTGGATAAATATCGATGTGCACAATTTAGGTAATTTCTGCTCCATAATAAAAAATACACATAAATATTTTTATTATTTTTATTATTTTATAATTTTTATTTTCATTTTTATTATTTTATTTTTTTTTTATTTTTTTTATTTATTTTTTTTTTTAATTTTTTTTCCACATCACAACACATCACATTTACATTACAACATAAAAGGGAAGGGGATGAAGTAATAAGCACCGAGAGGAAAAGATTAAGGTAGATTATCTATTGTCAGGAGATCAGTGCGGCGCGAGGCCTGCGTTTCTTAGAAGGGCTGTAGTGATCGTAATCCGGAAGTTCGGCTATTATTTCATTTGGAATACTATTGAGGCTATTGTAAAAATTTTGGGATGATTTAATACAAGACTGTTTGAAACGTTAACATATTGAAATCACGTCATATTACTTCATTGGTTAAATATCGATGAACGCCTCTAACACACCTCATAAATTTATTTTGTACTCTTTCAATTAAATTCAAATTAGACTTCGCGGCAAACGACCAGACCGGAGCTGCGTAAAGAGCGGTAGGAAGAACTATTGTTTTATATAAAAGAATTTTATTTTTATTACTTAAGTGTTTACTATTAAAAAGCATTTTTAAATTTTCTAATTTTCCTATCATTTTATTTTTGACTTCCGTTATGTGAGGACGCCAGGTTAGTTTTTTATCTAATATTACACCTAAATATTTTACAGAGTTTTCCCAGTTAATTGCCTCGTCGAGTAGATATAATCTAGGGGGAGTTTTGTAAGTACGAGTAAAATAAATAGCATTACATTTAGAGGGGTTGACTTTAATTTTCCATTTAGTAAACCAATCTTCCAGAGTGTCCAGGTGTGACTGAATGTAACTAGCAACAGAGTTTACGTGTGGGGCTGAAGCAATTATAGCCGTGTCATCCGCATACAAGGCTAGAGAAGTATAATCATTTCTAGGAATATCATTAATGTAAATATTAAACAGGGTGGGACCTAAGATGGAGCCTTGTTGAACACCTGCTGTTATTGATTTTAAAGTGGAGAAAGTGTTTTGTATGCGGACGGTGAAATGACGATCGCAAAGGTAATTGTGTAAGAAATGTATTAAAGCATCAGGCATTTTGAGCTGGATTAGTTTGTAAATGCGGTCGAAAGCCTTTGCGATGTCTAAGAAGAGTGCACCAGTTGGCTTACGTGATTGTAATCCCTCGCTAGCGAGTTCCACAACACGAAGCAACTGATGAGAGGTGTTGTGCTGGTTACGAAAACCAAATTGCTCCGGAATTAGCACATTATTTCCCTGCAGGAAGAATTGGAGGCGGTTATATATCACTCGCTCGGCAACTTTACTGAGGCAACTCAATAGACTAATTGGGCGATAACTAGCAGGAAAAGTTAGATTAGCTTTAGGTTTGGGTATAGGACACACTATTGCAGTTTTCCAGGCATTTGGAAAATAATTAAGTTTCATCATATAGTTAATTATTGCCGTTAAATAAATTAATATATTAGGAGGTAGGTTTTTAATGCATCTATTTGAGATTTCGTCTATTCCAGGAGATTTATTATTTTTAAGATTTTTAATAATTAAAGCAACTTCTGCGATAGTAGCCGGAGTTAAATCATTACTTGGAGGGTTACTAAGAAAATTATTTACTGTACTAATAACCTGGCGGTCGTGATCCTCGTCTTCTAAATCCTCATTAGGCGCAAATTGAGTTTCATAAACTTCCGCGATCGCTTCTGCTTTACCAGCCGGATCGAAAGCTACACCATTTAATCCGTGGATGGGAGGTATGCTGTTATAACCATTACCCCTCAGACGCTTCTGAAATTTCCATAAAGAATTGTCCTCGGTAGTAAGGTTACTTATGAAATCTGACCATTGTTTCTGTCTATAAATTTGAATCTTTTCTCTGACAGTCCGCTTGAGAACAAAGTACTCTTGCCTGGATGAAGGGGTACGAAGATATTGATAAAGTTTACGTGCTGCATTTCTATTATGAATTAAATTCTTAATATGGGTAGGTAATTTATGAACTTTAGGTTTTTTAATTATATGGGAAGAACTTTTCTTAGCTGCATTAATAGTTTCAGTTAAGTTAATTACAGCACTTTCTATACAATTAGTAGATCTAATACTAGGAAAAAATAATTTAGCAGAGGCAAGAGTTTCCTGGAACTGACGCCAATTAGTATAAGTGGTGGGCTCAGAAACTTGGGTAGTCAACTGCAGATCGATTGTCAGAAGAACTGGCAAATGATCTGAGTCAAAAATATCCAGAGTTTCAACATTACATTTAAAGGGGACGTTTTTTGATGAGAGCAAGGTCAATAGTGGAGGGACGTCCTGAAGAAAAATGAGTGGGGGTGGGGGGGGTGAAGAAGGTTAACATCAGTATTATCGGTGACTAAATTTAGAAGCTCTCGGCCATAATTGTTAGTACTATAGCAGTTCCAGGCTTTGTTACGGGCATTAAAGTCACCAGCCATAACAGAGTAGTTAGAGTAATTAAGAATTTTAAGAATATCATCTTTAGGGAAACCTCTACCAATTTTAAAATAAGCATTAGTTATTAGAATTTTGTTATTGTTATCAGGCAAAACCATAACAGAGTCGGACTCAAGTACGTCCGAAACAAGGTCAGATACAGCATAGTGATTGATAGATCTTTTAATATAAATGGCAAGACCACCCTGGGGTTGTCTGCCAACAGTAGCACGATCCTTACGGTAAAGTATATAATTAGCAATGTTATACCTAATATCCGGTTTTAATTTAGTTTCCTGAATTAATACAATATCTATATCAGAGTCTTCTAAATAATTCCTAAGTTCGGTAATTTTATTACCGAGGCCGTTTGCATTCCAAAATAAAATATTGAGGGTAGAGACACATTGATATTTAACCATCATGGGGATTATTAAAATAATCAGCAATGACTTCGAATGCCATTAGAAGTTTTTGTATAGGGTCACTTTTAAACACCAAAATAATCAAGAAATACGAGGTATATCGGGCTTTTATAGTTTTGAGAAGATCCTGCGCCCAGCCAATCAAATTTCTGGCACAAATAAAACTAATTAAACACAGCCAATCTAAACACAAAAGGATCAACTAAAGAAAACATCGTACGTCCAAGAAAGCTATTACTTAAATACAACAATAATCGGCCAAGTCGTTAAGTTTGAGTGCGATTATATATTTCAACACTCCCCCTTAATCGCACATTATACACATACATATTACTTTTACAGTTATCAACACATGTATGCAAAAACAAAGCAAAATTTACATCTAGAAAAGTTTTAAACAGCTTAATGACAATAATTCATAAAATTTCGTTTTAGGCAAAGCCTTAGTTAGCATGTCAGCAATTTGCAAACCTGTTTGAATATATTCAATTTTAATATCATGTTCTTTAACAATCTTACGAGCAAACTTCAATTTTATATCAATATGCTTTAACCTACCTGAACTATTTTCGTTCATAATACTCTTAATGCACGACTGATTGTCTTCAAAAATACAAACATAAATCTGACGTTTCTAAGTCACACCTTTTGTACTCTAATTTTATATTTAAGGTGCTTTTCAAGTATCTAAGAATTCTCTTTAAGGCACACCAAGCTACATCGGTAGGATGTACTTGCAGTTGGCTTAAGCAGTTAACTGCAAATAAGATATTTGGCCTTGAAACATATGCTAAATAAAGCAAAGATCCAACTAATTCTCTATACGGGCCATGAAATTCATTGCCTTTCTGAAAGTCAGCTGGAGTAGACTTAGATTCAATGGGAGAAGATACAGTTTTACAATTAGACATTTTGTACTTATCAAGCAATTTTTACAATGTATGACTTTTGATCTAGATGTAAACAATTGGATTCAAAATTTAGTTGAATGCCTAAAAATTCCGAGACTCTTTCAGATTTTGACATTTGAAATTCTTTGGATAATAGTGATATTATAATACTTGTTTTTCTTTACATCCGATTCTGCAATTAATAAATCATCTACATAAAGAGCCATAATAACTTTCTTACGGTTTATAATTCTAATGAATATACACGGTTCAGAATCCAATTGCCTAAAATCTCCTTTAGTTTTATATGTAGCTTGCAATTTCTTCCATATTTTACATGCTGTATCTTCACTTTGAAGAGAAGAGAGAATATTATCATTCAAAAACGAAAGTATTAAAGCATATGCTTTCTTTGACTGTAAAACATTATCTGCACTCGCTTCCACTTCTAAAAACGTATCCAATCCTTTCGCAGAAAACACGGATTGCACTCTTCTACACCATACAGTAAAATTAGTTCCGTCAAATGGAGCTACACCGAAAACTTCTTTTTCTATATTACTACCAATATTTGAAAAGGCCATATTTCACAAAAGCGAAAAGAAAAACAAGTGAAGAACTGGCACTGCCGATCTGCTGATGAAGAGAGTGAAAGTATAACCTAACTTTCAGGAACCACGCTCTGCTGTTGAAGCATAATAAAAAGCCGCAGATCGCAAACACCTTTTATTCAAAACACCAAAATAATCAAGAAATACGCCTCCCCGATAATTACGGGCGGTTATGGGGCTCCTTAGCCAGAAGGCCTTATCCCCGATCTGAAGGTAGAGAGTAAGCGAGGTGAGCTCTGTTAAGAAAAAATATAATTTTAAATTTAGAAAGGAGTAATTTAGATGCCGGTCATTAAAAGGTGGGTAAGAGAAATCGTAAGGGCTGGTGGTTGTGGTCCAGTACCTGAAAAATACTTAAACAGAAAGTATTAATACCCTGAAAGAAAAGAATAATTAGTAGGCACTTTTAGGTTTTTCACTAGATGGAGTCTTACGATCTAATTAATAACATCAAACACAGTTAGGTACAATTTCTGCTCCATAATAAAAAATACACATAAATATTTTTATTTATTTTTATTATTTTATAATTTTTATTTTCATTTTTATTATTTTATATTTTTTTTCCACATCACATCACATCACATTTACATTACAACATAAAAGGGAAGGGGATGAAGTAATAAGCACAGAGAGGAAAAGATTAAGGTAGATTATCTATTGTCAGGAGATCAGTGCGGCACGAGGCCTACGTTTCTTAGAAGGGCTGTAGTGATCGTAATCCGGAAGTTCGGCTATTACTTCATTTGGAATACTATTGAGGCTATTGTAAAAATTTTGGGATGATTTAATACAGGACTGTTTGAATGTTAACATATTGAAATCACGTCTTATTACTTCATTGGATAAATATCGATGTGCGCCTCTAACTCGCCTCATGAATTTATTTTGTACTTTTTCGATTAAATTCATATTAGACTTCGCGGCAAACGACCAGACCGGAGCTGCGTAAAGAGCGGTAGGAAGAACTATTGTTTTATATAAAAGAATTTTATTTTTATTACTTAAGTATTTACTATTAAGAAGCATTTTTAAATTTTCTAATTTTCCTATCATTTTATTTTTGACTTCCGTTATATGAGGACGCCAGGTTAGTTTTTTGTCTAATATTACACCTAAATATTTTACAGAGTTTTCCCAGTTAATTGCCTCGTCGAGTAGATATAATCTAGGGGGAGTTTTGTAAGTACGAGTAAAATAAATAGCATTACATTTAGAGGGGTTGACTTTAATTTTCCATTTAGTAAACCAATCTTCCAGAGTGTCCAGGTGTGACTGAATGTAACTAGCAACAGAGTTAACGTGTGGGGCTGAAGCAATTATAGCCGTGTCATCCGCATACAAGGCTAGAGAAGTATAATCATTTCTAGGAATATCATTAATATAAATATTAAACAGGGTGGGACCTAAGATGGAGCCTTGTTGAACACCTGCTGTTATTGATTTTAAAGTGGAGAAAGTGTTTTGTATGCGGACGGTGAAATGACGATCGCAAAGGTAATTGTGTAAGAAATGTATTAAAGCATCAGGCATTTTGAGCTGGATTAGTTTGTAAATGAGGCCTACATGCGAGATGCGGTCGAAAGCCTTTGCGATGTCTAAGAAGAGTGCACCAGTTGGCTTACGTGATTGTAATCCCTCGCTAGCGAGTTCCACAACACGAAGCAACTGATGAGAGGTGTTGTGCTGGTTACGAAAACCAAATTGCTCCGGAATTAGCACATTATTTCCCTGCAGGAAGAATTGGAGGCGGTTATATATCACTCGCTCGGCAACCTTACTGAGGCAACTCAATAGACTAATTGGGCGATAACTAGCAGGAAAAGTTAGATTAGCTTTAGGTTTAGGTATAGGACACACTATTGCAGTTTTCCAGGCATTTGGAAAATAATTAAGTTTCATCATATAGTTAATTATTGCCGTTAAATAAATTAATATATTAGGAGGTAGGTTTTTAATACATCTATTTGAGATTTCATCTATTCCAGGAGATTTATTATTTTTAAGATTTTTAATAATTAAAGCAACTTCTGCGATAGTAGCCGGAGTTAAATCATTACTTGGAGGGTTACTAAGAAAATTATTTACTGTACTAATAACCTGGCGGTCGTGATCCTCGTCTTCTAAATCCTCATTAGGCGCAAATTGAGTTTCATAAACTTCCGCGATCGCTTCTGCTTTACCAGCCGGATCGAATGCTACACCATTTAATCCATGGATGGGAGGTATGCTGTTATAACCATTACCCCTCAGACGCTTCTGAAATTTCCATAAAGAATTGTCCTCGGTAGTAAGGTTACTTATGAAATCTGACCATTGTTTCTGTCTATAAATTTGAATCTTTTCTCTGACAGTCCGCTTGAGAACAAAGTACTCTTGCCTGGATGAAGGGGTACGAAGATATTGATAAAGTTTACGTGCTGCATTTCTATTATGAATTAAATTCTTAATATGGGTAGGTAATTTATGAACTTTAGGTTTTTTAATTATATGGGAAGAACTTTTCTTAGCTGCATTAATAGTTTCAGTTAAGTTAATTACAGCACTTTCTATACAATTAGTAGATCTAATACTAGGAAAAAATAATTTAGCAGAGGCAAGAGTTTCCTGGAACTGACGCCAATTAGTATAAGTGGTGGGCTCAGAAACTTGGGTAGTCAACTGCAGATCGATTGTCAGAAGAACTGGCAAATGATCTGAGTCAAAAATATCCAGAGTTTCAACATTACATTTAAAGGGGACGTTTTTGATGAGAGCAAGGTCAATAGTGGAGGGACGTCCTGAGGAAAAATGAGTGGGGGTGGGGGGGTGAAGAAGGTTAACATCAGTATTATCGGTGACTAAATTTAGAAGCTCTCGGCCATAATTGTTAGTACTATAGCAGTTCCAGGCTTTGTTACGGGCATTAAAGTCACCAGCCATAACAGAGTAGTTAGAGTAATTAAGAATTTTAAGAATATCATCTTTGGGGAAACCTCTACCAATTTTAAAATAAGCATTAGTTATTAGAATTTTGTTATTGTTGTCAGGCAAAACCATAACAGAGTCGGACTCAAGTACGTCCGAAACAAGGTCAGATACAGCATAGTGATTGATAGATCTTTTAATATAAATGGCAAGACCACCCTGGGCTTGTCTGCCAACAGTAGCACGGTCCTTACGGTAAAGTATATAATTAGCAATGTTATACCTAATATCCGGTTTTAATTTAGTTTCCTGAATTAATACAATATCTATATCAGAGTCTTCTAAATAATTCCTAAGTTCGGTAATTTTATTACCGAGGCCGTTTGCATTCCAAAATAAAATATTGAGGGTAGAGACACATTGATACTTATCCATTATGGGGATTATTAAAATAATCAGCAATGACTTCGAATGCCATTAGAAGTTTTTGTATAGGGTCACTTTGATCTTTCATTATTTGAGAAACTTTTTTTAAATAAGCTTATTATATCTTTAATATTATATTCTTTCATAAAGTCTACTATTAGTTTGAACAAATCACCTATACCTTCTTGACTACTACTTTTGTTTTTATTTTTATTTTCATTAGGTTTGCTATTACTTTTACTATTAGAGATTACTTTACTTTGAGATTTATTATTTTGAGGTTTATCTTTATTACCACTGACTACTTCACTAAAACTTTTTGTTTTGGTTGGGGATTTAATTAATTCTGAGGTTGGGACAGCAATTCTTGGGGAGGGGGCACTAGAGACTATTTTGTTTGCCCTTTGAGTCCAGACATTAGTGGCTGGAATAGGAGCAGGAATAAATGTTTGAGGACGTTTAGGTTTTTCAGTTTTTTTGTTTGAAGGGTGGGCCCTACAACCTTTATAATTTGCTGTGTGGTTTCCACCACAGTTCGCACATTTAAAATTAGAGGGATCAATATTACATTCCTTAGCTAGGTGATTTTGCCCGCATTTGAGACATTTGGGGGTGAGGTTACATGTTAGGGAGGAATGACCAAATTCTTGGCACCTATAACACTGTGGGACACCTACATTATTATACTTTTCAAAAGTTACGGTTAAGTAGTTTATAGTTTTAATTTTATTTAGGTTATCAATAGCTGAGTTTGGGGTAAAGGTAATTAAGAAGAGAGGCATTGGTTTTTTAGTTTTTCTATTAGTTAAGTAAGCAATTTTAAGGGGTTCGATATTAATTTCGTTTAGGGCACTTTTAATATCCTCTAAATCAGTATCTACAGGGAGGCCTCTAATTATAAACTTTTTGGGTTTTTCACTTTTTAGATCTAGGGACCTAGCCGGAATTTTACTTTCTTTAAGGAAATTTTGAATCTTCCTAAAGGATTCTAAACAGTTAGTGATAATTTGAATTTTATTTTTATTAAGTTTAGTTTGAATTTTATCAGTTAAAGAATGAAGGTTTTGAAGTAGTACTTTGCTATTTTTGGGGACTTCAACAAAAAGCTGGTAGGGGAATTTAGTTTTAAAAGTTTCTTTAGGCTTATCATTTTTATTGCTATTTATACTTTTATTTTGCATATTATCATTTATATTTTCATTACTAGAAACATTAACCTCATCATTATTTAATACATTAAATCTATTACTAGTAGGGATTGGGGTGCTAGCCCGATTAATTTTACTATTATCCTCATTATTTTTATCATTAGAAATTTTTCTTTTTCTTTTAGGGTTTTTAGGTTTTTCTATTATTCTAATAACATCGTCATTACCACTGATCATTTCTACATTATACACACTTAAATGATTATTAATAAGAACATGCTTTGCATTGAAAAACATTTTGAAATACAAATTATTAACAAAATCATATACATTATGGGAATTACTACGTATAGCATCGTAAACAGTATTAAGTGAATTTCTTACCTCTTTATGGTCGTCTCTGTCGTCTAGCAGGTCGTGGGCGAAATCCAGGAAATCCTTGACGAGGGGGAAATATTCCCACTGATGATCAAACTCTTCATTGTAGATGGAAATATAATCAGCCAGTTCACCTTTAATCGACAATAATCAAGAAATACGAGGTACATTGGGCTTTTATAGTTTTGAGAAGATCCTGCGCCCAGCCAATCAAATTTCTGGCACAAATAAAACTAATTAAACCCAGCCAATCAAAACACAAAAGGATCAACTAAAGAAAACATTGTACGTCCAAGAAAGCTATTACTTATATACAACAATAATCGGCCAAGTTGTTAAGTTTGAGTGCGATTATATATTTCAACATGTTTAAAATAAAGTATAGACAAATAGTAAGTCTTCGCTCATTTTTATCTTGTGTCTAATTTTTTATGTTTCTCAACAGATTTGATTCTTAGCCTTGCATGTACTATGCTGTATGATTTCGTTTTATTCTCCCTTTTCAACCTCTCCCACAATATGGCTTAAGACCCAAGAACAATTTCTTTTCTCAATATAACGGCTTTTCATTCGTTTGAGTTTAAGCCGGCATTACATCCGAGAAAAAAAGGGACGGAATTACTCGTGCACTGTATTTCAAACAAATGTATTAAAATATAATTATACGTATTATGTACATTATATGCAAATACATGCCTTGTGTTTTATACGTATCTTTTTTTTTATTACACATTTCACAAATAAATTTATTTTTTTATTATTCTTTTTTATTTGGCAAATTTCTTTATTCTACATTCTGTATTTGGCTTCACTCTATAACAAGTTATTTAACTAACCCAATCAAAAAGTTAGTACATATTACTAAACTAAGAATTACTTCAGAAGATATAAGTACATTCTAAATTTCCAAAGGAGAAGCCTTCCAAAGGAAAATCACCTTCTTAAATACATGTATTTGAAGGAAGATTCAAAATAATGCTTTTCTTAGAAGCCCTAACAATAGGATTACCTTTGTTAGATTTTGTTATAGTGTCCCTTCCTAAACATTAATAGTTTTCATTCCAGTCAACATCTTCATGTTTTACTTCAAATAGAATTCATTTGAATTATTATTACTATTATATTACTCAATTTTCATCTTTTTCGTTGATAACCCAAGCAGCAAGAATAGTCGCCTAGTGGTTGGCCAACCATCGCCTTGATTGGTAAATTCTCGTACGTATTTTTAAAATGTCGATCTTGTGTCGGTGCGACATCGCCTTCCGATTATTTTCTTTCTCCACATATCAAAAGTCGCCGGAAGTGCTGGGCGATGTCAAGTTCTGATTAGTTGCGAGGGGGTTTATTAATGTGATTAGCGCGACATCCGAAAAAAACGCCTCCTAGATGGCGCTACAAATTTTAAGCTAGTGGCGCGAAGAAAAAATCTGATCATTCCATTAAGTTTAATCAACTCCGCTACATAGACTAAACAAGTGCTATGGTTCAACCATCTCGGATTTACAGAGCATTTGAAGATGTAAACGGGGTAAGTGCAATTTTATTACTCTTATCCTGCATTTGTACATTATGTATTTGCTGTTTAAAATTATTTATTTAGTAAGCAATTTTCTGTTAAATTAGTAAAATATGAAAAATAGCATTTTCACTAATCGATAGCTGCCAATACATAATTGTCGACTTGTACGGAAGTTCCATTTTTTATAAAAATTTTGAAGATATAATAATAGTTAAAACGATTTAACATGAGCATTTTTTGTAACACTATTGATAAAAAGTTTTTAAATAAGAGAAAATCAGCAACATGCAATTATTTGAAACTTTATTTTAATATATATATATATATATATATATATATATATATATATATATATATATATATATATATATATATATATATATATATATATATATATTATATATTATATATATATATATATATATATATATATATATATATATATATATATATATAATGAAATACTCCCCTAACCTTGTTTTATGCATTCAGATTTTTGTAAAGTGATTTTAATAATTAAAAATATTATTTGAGTACTATTGACTATACTAAAATATTATAAGCTCATGTGGAAACATAGACACATAAGAAATAAGAATTATGTTAGTAAAAAGTTTTTCATTCATATTTCTTTCAATTTTCTAGAAAAAAAAGTAGGGCATGTTATTGTATAATTAATTGCACAAAAATCAAAAATTTGTTTATTTTACTTTAATTTTTAAGCGTTCTTTCTTTGATAATGAATTGTTAATTATATATATATATATATATATATATATATATATATATATATATATATATATATATATATATATATATATATATATATATATATAACTTGTGAGTGTGTTTTAAGTCTAGATATTTATCCCCTGGGTTCAGTTTATGAATTCGTAAGATTTTCAACGTTAGTATGTAGCTATGCAATTTCTTATCAAAGGAAAAATTATATTTGTAACTAAAGCCAAGTGGCAAGCAGAGGGTCATGTAACCTGCCTCTACCTATGCATAGTTTTGTCTTACTTTACTTTATTTAACTATGGGTTGAATGAATGCTTTTACACATAGTCAACTATTGCATCTAAACAAGAACTATTGTACATTTTCATTTCAGATTATCATGAAAGTATGTTATAATACTATGATGAAACTCTATATGTAATTAGTTTTGAGAGCATTTAACAAATTATAACTTTTCAATTTAAAATAATTATTTGGAATATAGAATTTAAAATGTAATTTTTAAATAATTTTTAGCTTTATATGAGTATTCGCTTTCTTCTGGTGCAAAATGCGTACGTAATATATTTTACGCAGGTGTTTAATTTAGCGGATGTTCATTATGGCAGATGTTCTGTGAGAAGAATGTTTAGGACAGGATATGGTTGGTACTTTACATTGATTGTTCTAAGAGGGTTGATTTTAATAAATTTATTAAAAGCTAGAAGTTGGAAATAATTTTTCAAGAAAATTGTCAATGCGTTCTAGAAACTCGATAAAAGAAAAGAGTAAACTCAATAAGGATGCAAAATATGCAAATCTATGTGTCCATCTATGCTTCCAGAAATTTCACACAAACATTAGAATAATTCCCCTAATTTTCTTGTTTTTTTAAAATAAAATTTTGTAATAAATAATATAATAATCTTTGTAAATATTTATCAACGCATATACATTTATTTAACTCTTCCACTTAATAGTTTAAAATAACTAGTATTTCACTTTATATTATTTTATGTATCTGTTCAAAATGCAGCGAAATTTTAAAAATAAGTACTTTACAATAAAAATATAGAAGTAAATTAAACATAGGAAAATGTTTAAATTAACATATAGAACAAAGCTAAAAATTTCAAGCAATTTAGGTAGTTATAGAAAAAGACATGGTAAGCAGAAAAGAAACAAAAATTCTTCCTTTTATATTTGCTTAAAAGTAATGATTTTTCCTTAAAATAATTGAAATGTATTACCTATTCATTTATTGTAAGAATAAAGTTTATTCGTGAAATATTTATTTCATTTCAGTTACCTTCATTTTCAGCTGTAGAGTAATCCATAATCTTATCTATCACGTGAAACAATTTGAAAAAGTATGTCTGCCATTTCTTACTACTTCTAATTTTAAAGAAATTATTACAATTTTAGTGGAAAATTTATATGCTGCTACAGTTACAGTCTTCAATCATAAAAACTTATCAGCTGTTTCCTATATTTTTTTTTCGGTAGCAGTTGTTGAAAGAAATCTCTAATTTAGGAGCACTAACACTTTAAGATTTTTTCTTTTATAATCGCTAGTGTTTGTGCACTGGAAGCAGAATTTATTATTATTATTATTGTTATTATTGTTGTTTGTTTTTCTCAATGTGGTATGCTTAGCAGTAACATAGACAAATCATCACTGCTAAGATTATTGGTTGAAAGAAAAAAAATTAATTAAAAATTAATACAAAAACTGAATTAAAATTCTGCATATCTTTGTGTACATTTTAACGTCTGTTTAAGGAAACATATGTTTTCATCGCTTGTAACTTTTTAATAATTCAATTTCATTATACATTTTTCTGTATACAGTTCAAAATAAATCAATAACTATAAATACACAAAAAAAATGTGATTTAAAAGTTTATGGCCCCTTTAAAAATCACAGCTACCCTACTTTTAAAATAAATTTTGTGACTAAAAATTATTTTTGTGATAATGCATATAAAGCACAAAATTACTCTGATCATTTTTAAAATGTTTTCTTTTTAAAATTTTTATTTAAACAGTTTTAAATTGTTTGTCTCATTTTAAAGAATTTTATATTTATTTCAGCATCTGTCCGAAACAATCGTCAATATCAGCATGCCACCGAACATGAAGTTGAAGCAGCAATAAAAAAATAAACTTGTGAAGGTTCGTGAGGGTGGACATCTTCACCATAGTTAGGTTTGGAGCTCTACTGTCAAATATTTTGCAACACGAGGGATAATGAGACTAGGACCTATTGATTAAAGCTGATTCCGAAGGGCTACGAGCATCCATTCCATAGCGGGATTCTTACCTACGAACTACGGTACCGAAGGTCAGCACCTTAACCATTCGGCTGCAATTCTAATAATAAAATTAATGTAAATAACACTTGATGTCTTTGTCAATAAAGTTTGATTTGATTACATACTTTTTTAAATGTTTTATTTATGCTTTCATCATGTTGAATATTTATTTACTTAAATGTAAATATTTTTACAGGACATATACAACTTAAGAAAGAATTTTTATTCTGATTTTAAAAGAAATGTAAAACTTTAATTTTTGTGGTACTTAGGAAATAAATGAAATTTACATTAAGTAATAGAAGTGCTAAACTGTTTATTTGTAAGTCTAAAATATTTGTAATTAAAAGTTCAGGATAAAAATTTAAATTTTGGTTTTTGAAACATTTATTTATAGTTTACATTTAATAATAGAACAGTCTAAATTAAGGTATGCTTGCTTTATCCTTTAAAAGAGAAGATATATTTCATTCAGAAATTGTTGAAATATACTTCTTAAAACAATGTTAAAAATATTTACAATTATTACAGATTATATTACAAAGATTCTACAATTCTATTTTTTATGTCAGGTACAGATACTTTTTCACAGATGAATTACATGATTGAAGTGTGTATATTTTTTTTACATCTAATACACTCATGTCTATAAATTAAGGATAATGAAGTTCAGGCAATGAAAGACACAAAAGCAAAACAAATTTGACTTATTTGTAAAGTCTTTTTATTAAACAAAAGGTAAAGAGCAAAAAAGATGCTATATGTTTGACATAATTAATAAAAATTGCGATTTTTACTCCCTGGAGCAAATTTCAAAAAAGAACCTATTTACAAAAAACAGTATAACATGGTTAGTATGATGGTTAATACGGAGTATGTCTCCCGGACGATGCAATACAAGCGTTACAACGCCTACGCATGCTGAGTATCAGATTATCAATCTTATCTTGGGGAAAATTACACCACTCATCAAGCAATGCCCTCCGAAGTTCCGATAGACAGTTGGGAGGGGGTTGACGGGCTGCAATTCGTCGGCCAAGCATGTCCCACACATGCTCTATTGGATTCAAGTCCGGTGAGTATGCTAACCAATCCATACGGGTGATATCCTCCGATTGAAGGCATTCATCTACAATGTTTGCACGGTGAGCTCGGCGTTGTCATCCATATACAGAAATTCAGGACCCATGGAGCCCCGAAACAAACGTACATGTTGTTCCAGAATGACATCCCGATAGATGTAGCCTGTCATCGTTACACTCTGAACATGCAGATCAGTTCTGGAACCAAGAATAATTCCTCCCCAAACGAGCCATCCTGCACCACCGTAACTGTGTCTTTCAATGGTGTTCTCTTGATGATAACGGGTACCTGGCGCTCTCCATATGAAAGTCCGGCGAGAATCAGAATGTAAACTGAACCTGGACTCGTCGGAAAACATCACACAAGACCACTGTTGCGGTGTCCACAATGCATGCTCTCTAGCCCAGTATAATCGCAGGCCACAGTGAGTTGCGGTAAGGGGAACACATCTGACAGGCCTACGGGCATATAGACCAATGTTCCCTAAGCGTCTGTACACGGTCTGCCTTGAAACTGTCGTACCAGTAGCTGAAGAGAGCTGACGAGACAGGTCTGATGCTGTGCTCCGTCTGTTTCTTTTGGCAGTAACTGCCAAATACCGGTCATCATTCGGCGTAGTAACTCGGGGGCGACCTGTGCTGTAACATCTACTCACATTACCATCATGTTTGAATCGTTGCCAAAGCCTGGAGATGACACTCTGGGCGATTCCAAGTTCCTCGGATACTTCCAGCTGGGTACGTCCACATTCCAGTCGTCCGATAATTCTACCACGTAAAAAATCATCCAAATGCCTCCTTTGTGCCATAACTATGTGGTTATTGCACTGAAAGGATTTTAAAGCACTTGTGAACAATTTTACTTCTTTGCTACCATTCCTTATATGCCACTTTCATACACTCTCGTCATTGTGACGTACTATCCGGGCCATCTGGTGGTTTCCTGCAATTTGCATATTCTTCTTCAAGATGTGTATGATAATTCTACAGGTGAAATTTTTATTTTAGAGCTCAATTTCTGTGTGATTCTGAATTATCCTTAATTTATGGACATGAGGGTATATACTGGTTTTAAATTACATTTTTGTTTTGATATTGGATTATGGCTTTGAAGAACAAAGAAAAACAGTAAAAATGTTTTAAGATGTGCAAACTAACGCTTTAAAAAAGATTAGTTTCTGATATATAGGGAAATTTTTATGAAGGTACTTTGCTGTATTTTCAAATTCTCTTCTATTCAACAAAATAATTTTTTGTAATCATTTATTGTACTAAAGCACTGGTTTTTCTTCTTACTAAAATTTCAGTATTAAGCTGAATATGAAATAATAAGTTAAAATTGTATTATATTTATTGTAATTATATTTTTTACTTGCAATACTGCAAGAAAAAATTATTTGAGATGTTTTTGAAATATGCTTTTTAATTAAAACATACAAATTTCTTAAATAGAGAACATTGAGAAAATTAAACTATTATTCTATAACTAATCCTTTTTTTAGTTGTAATATTGCAAGATAATTTTTAAATATGCTTTTTAATTAAAGAAATTCAAATTTTGTTAAATGAATAGTCTTGAGAAAACTAACCTATTATTTGATAGAAATATTTGATGAGGTATATAATGGATTGGGTTTGGAACGCTACAGTACATTTGCAGTACAAGAAAACATTTTTTTAAACATACACTCTCAAACGTAAAAAAACAAGGTCGCTATACTCAAGAAAAATATGAAAAATCTTAAAAAAATTCAAATATTTTTAAATAAACTAGGAGTAATTTGGATAATTTCTGAATTATAACAAAAAGGTTTAAAAACAGTTATAAACCTTTTTTTTTAATTTCCATGTTTATAAATTACAACTGTATATAATTTCCCACAAAAATGGTTGCGTAATGATTTAAGTTTCTTTTATTTTAGAACTGAATATTTTACTTTAAAAATACAATTTTAATTCAAGGAAATTAAGCCAATTTCTGGACACAAATTTTTTTTAAAACATTAGAAAACATAGAATTAAATAATTTAAAAGCATTTAATAATAAATCTAACAGGTCACCCATTTATTCAACGTATCAGGAAATAATTGGCAATATATCGGGAAATGATTGGTACTAAGTCGTGCTGCGATCATAAACATCGGCAAATGATCGGCAAAACTGTCTGAAACACGCCGCAGCGATGATCGCCCGGCGGGTTGCCGGCGGCCATAAACAACCACTCTTCAACGTCGCTGACGGCAATCGACCCGACGTCGCGAGATCGAAAGGCGGTGTTTGGCCAATTATTGGCCAACCATCTTTTGCTGCTTGGGAACATCTTCACCCGAAAGAACAGTATCTTTAATTCTTTTAATATCGCATTTTCTCATGACGTTAAAGCGTTATAACCAATTCATTTAAAAGTTTTCTTTCCCTACTCAGAAATGTAACAAAAATATTTGAGGGTGTGACATACAAGTTTGAGGCTATGCCAGAATATTTGTAGAATTTTTCAAGCAATTTTTCCCATCAAAGTGATCAACGCGATGACTCATTCATTTTCGAAACATTAAAAAGAAACGTTGAAAAAGGTGAGACGATGAGTATGTCATACCCTGCGTGAGCATTCCATTCCCGGGTAAATAGTGATCGATTGAGACAATTGAAAAAGAATATTTGCATTAAATAAATCCAACTAAAAATATAAACATGGAAATTTTTTTAAGGAAAAGAACTTTTGTTTAAATTGATGATGTTTTTAATAAGAATTTAAATAAGTATAATTTGTAAAATAGTGTTAATCTATTTTCCAAGTGTTATAATTTTCTTTAATCAACTACATTTTTCAGGATTTACTTCAACTGTTTGTATACTTATATTAGGAAATATTATCTATAAAAATTAAGCTTAGATATTTTGTGATAAAATACCTATGAAATTTATGGATTTCATCAAGAGATAAACAAACTACTCAGTCCAAAAGCAAATCACCAGTCCACAAGCTTTAAATGTTCTCTCCTGGAACTTGGAGCGCTGTGTCCTTAAATAGCGTAGTTTTATCCCCATATTCTTACTCTTTACAAATAGTTATCGTGCTTTTTATTGATTGCTTTTTATTTTTTATATATATACACACACAGAAATATAAGAATTTTATTTTCTAACATATTCAATATGAAAGCCTTTTTGTTGAACTATCATATTACTTCTTGATTTCAAAGATAGCAGAGAATTTCGTAAATTCTCGATGTTGATTTATTTCAACTCCCCTTAAACAATTTTCCAGAGTCCGTCCAATATTTTGGGACACACCTTATAAACAGCTTCTTTTAAAAGTCGAAATGCACAGTAATCTATTGGAGACACGCCAGGGGAGACGTGGACTGGATGCATCTAAATATAATAGCTTCAATTTCGGTTCCATTTCTCATTTTTTGAAAAAAAAATAGAGAAATAGATTTAGAGATATGGCTTGCAGCTTTATCCTGATGAAAAACTTGCCGAAGTGAAGAATGGGTAAAGGGATGGAATGTCTTCTTAGAAAATAGATGTTATCCTCAGAAACATGTTTAGATGTTAGGCAATAAACATCGTGTTTTGTTTTATTTGATTATTTTCAAATCAGGTTTAATAGTTTTTTTCACAATTTTACGAAGCAGATTTTTAAATTATCCTATACACTTTCGTAATTCTTCTTTTCGGAACGGTCCTGTGTCATTGAAAAAAAAAACAATATCCCCTCTCGAATCGTATGATTAAACATATATATTTCCTTAATTTTTACGCGTTTTCTTTTTAAAGACAAAAAATTTGATTTCAATATTTAATAACTTCGTAAGTAACAACGCAAATAGAAAAATAAATCTTTACGAGCAGGGAAAAAAGTGTAAAACCAACAAGTGCATAAAACAATGAAACGGAAGAAATAAACAAAAACTGCAAAAACAGAGTACAATTTTCCCAGTCCAGAAAATCAAATTTGTCGATAGAAAGCAATGCATTTACAAACACTAAAAATGTTTTGAAGTTGGGAAACGTTAAGGAAGTTACTTAAATATTAGATAATGAAAACAGTACAACCTATGATCGTTACAAATGTACATTCGATAAGAATATATTTCACAGTCTTATCAACTTTTCAATAAGGACAAATTGGAACAGGCTCTCCTACAAATAGATTGTAAGTGGTATGAGTGTGTGTGCAATCAAGTAATAATGCCATTTTTTTAAGATTAGACTGCAGGTCTTATCTTGATATCATGTAAGAAAATGCAGTTTATCGTTTGTTTAAATTTCTGCATATTTTATATAACCTAATCTAATCATAAACTTTTTGATACCACTATATAGAAGTTCAAACACCAGACAGTTGCAAGGGGATTTGGCAGTTTTATCTGCTAGCTCGTTGCCTAATACTCACGTGAGAAGGAACCGAACTAAATTTAGCTTAAAATCCTAAGGCGATTAAGATCTTGTAGAAAATTTTAAAATTTTTTGAGTGTTTGACTATGAAAGTATAGTTATTTATGAATTACATGTTCTGTCACAAATTGATTGCTTGGAATTGGCGAAATTTAATTGTTAAGTAGGTATGAAATGCAACCTATTCAAAAGATGGGTTGGCTTCATTGCTAAACAAAATTTGAAAAAATGAGAAAACATTTACATTAGAACTTGAAAACAATGACTACTTACTTATAGAATTTTGATATAAAGCAATGCTTAGAAAAATTTTGAAGCAATTTTTGTGAAAAAGAATATGGTATGAAGTACTACTTTATTAGTTTAGCGAGAAAGACGTGTTTATTTAATTATTTGAGTTTCTGTACATTAAAGGATTACACTATCTTCAAATCTTGAGAAAAAATGGACTTTCCATAATAATATAAAGTATGTGTAAAGATATATATATATATATATATATATATATATATATATATATATATATATATATATATATATATATATATATGTATATGTATATGTATATATATATATATATATATATATATATATATATATATATATATATATATGTATATATATATATATATATATATATATATATATATATATATATATATATATATATATATATATATATATATATATATACCGGGTGGCCATAATTAAACTGACAGTCCTCACAGTGTTCTGTAGCGCGATCTATTTGCAAGACTGACGCCACATTTTGTAGGAAGATTAAACAAGACGGGGGACGATGGATACCGCGAAAAAACAAATTAGTTCCAAAAGTTACTGCTAGGGAAATATTTGGCACTGTGTTATAGAAAATAGAGTGTTAGCGAATGCAAATTAATACGGAATAAAATTACCTTTTATTATGCACATTTTCTGATTTAGTTCAAGTGCAATATGGCAACACTTTCAAAAAAGCGTAAAATCTACATAAACACCGATATAGTCACGTGATCTGCAATAACACGTACGCTGAGCAGAAGAAGGAGAAGTTCTTTATTCAAATTTCCCGTTACATCCATTGGCACAGTGCCAGCTGCATGGGTATTAAAAGGCAATGTGTTACGTTTCGAATCAATCTGATTGAAAGTTTATGTGCAATGTCTCCTTCTTTAGTTGAGCTTGCGGTACTGGTCAAATTCTTTTGCCTCAACCAGTGCAATGCGTCAGCCGCTCTTCGTGCTTTTAGAACGCACAAAAAAATGCGTAAAGATAACGGTCCTGTGTCAGTTAATGGGCTAAAAGCAATAGTTGCTACGTTTGAGAAAACAGGTTCTCTGAATGTTCAGTCAGGCAGAGGACGAAAACCTGTACCACAGGATACAATCAAAGCAGTTGCCAAGTCGATTGTTGACAGAAGAACAGACAATATTGCTGCCACCTCTAGCGCTCGTGGAGTAGCTCGGAATATGGATATTCCTTACAGTACGGTATGGAAAATCTTACTAAAGATTATCAACTTCTATCCGTATAAGATCAGCCGTGTACAGGAGTTACTGTACCCCGACCATGATAAGCGATTGACTTTTGCTCTCCCCTTTCTTGCCAGAATGGAGGTTGATGATGCTTGGCCGTGGAAAATCTTATGGGGAGACGAGGCCCACTTTTACCTGAATAGAACTGTGAACACCCAGAACTGCCGAATTTGGGATGACAAATCACCACATGCAGCCACAGCAATTCCCTTACATTCACCAAAGGTAACTGTTTGGTGTAGGTTCACAGCGAATTTATCGTAGGTCCATTCTTCTATGAAAACATTACCCTGACAGGACCAGAAACCTGTTCTGTTACCGGAGAGAAATATCGCCACATGTTGAACAGCTTTGTCATTCCGGCACTTCAGCAAAGACAATGCCTGGGGGAAATCATTTTAATGCAAGATGGAGCCCCTCCACACATTGCTGTACGGGTGCAACAGTTGCTACGACTGAAATTAACAACAGAAAGAGTCATTAGCCGCTACTTTCCAATTGAATGGCCACCTCGGTCGCCTGATCTTACCCCATGCGACTTCTGGATATGGGGTTACCTTAAGTCCAAGTTCTATCAAGGAGTAATCCAGGACCTGGCTACGTTAAAGGATAGCATATCACGGACTGTACGGAAGATTCCTGCAGACATGTTAGTTTCTGCTGTTGTGCATACTGTGCACAGAATGCAATATGTCGTCCACAACAACGGCAGCCACATTGAACCTCATTTGAATGCAAAATAAAAGGTAATTTCTGTATTGATTTCCATTTGTTCACACTCTATTTTCTATTACACAGGGCCACATATTCCCCTAGCGGTGATTTTGGAACTAATTTTTTTTTTCGGAATCCTTCTTCCTCCGTCTTGTTTAATCTTCCTACAAAAGGTGACGTCATTCTCGCAAATAGATCGCTCTACAGAAAACTGTGAGCACTGTCAGTTTAATTATTTCCACCCGGTATATATATATATATATATATATATATATATAGTATATATATATATATATATATATATAGAGAGAGAGAGAGAGAGAGAGAGAGAGAGAGAATGTTACTGTTAAGTACAAAATGTTAATAACAGAAGTCGAACAGTTTCCTACTGCTGTAAAATAAGTTAAAAAACCTTTGTTTGAGTTAGAAATATAATTTGTCATGAAGTAATTTTAGTAACTGACTATAGTTATAAGGCTTTTTTTTCTCATGTTGTAAACATTACGTTTGTCTAACTTATTTATACATTGATCGTACTTGTTTTACCCATTATGATTTCTTACTGGGCGAATTTCCTTTTTTACTTGTAGATCTGGCATATTTTTATATCTTACCCCCATTTCCTTTTTATGGTCTACCAGATTTTTAATAATAACCATCCTTTTTACAGCCATCTATATAGAAGGCCTGAGCACTGAAACAAAATGGCGGCTGTCTAAGGTGGTTTCTCTTCTATAATCCTCAAGTAAAATTGTGTTATGACATTTACTACTCCTAAAAACATTTTTTTTTTTTCAAAAAAAAATGAACTGAGGATATTCAATTATTTCACTAACTTGAATATTTATTAGTCGAAATATTGTTTTGTTATAGAAGATATTTTATTGGTGTGCCAACTTCAATTTAAATTTTAGTTACCAAAACAACTTCATATACTACACAAGAACAGATATGATACATAGATAAAATTTTAAGTAAAGAAATAACATCTACAAAAATTACACAACTGGTATTTTTTTTCTTTCTTTTTACTTGCCTTTTCTTAAATAGTCCCATGGAAATAAAATATTTTAACCTTTATTCATAAAATATGATCCATTAAGAATCATATTAAAGGCAGTATTAAAACACACTTCTTTAGTGTAAAATCGTAGAGCAATTTAATAGTAGAGTAATTTATGCTGAGGTAAAATGATTCCAAAATTTTTATTTAGTTTTATTTACATATAACACATGATACTGATTTGTACTACATAAACAATGAAACATAATTCAATAGTTCGAGAGAAAAAAAAATCCAAAAATGTTATTACAAGAAATATATAAAAGAACTTTTTTATTTTTCTCTTATTGGATTTTTCTTTAACTTTTTCAATATATTTTCATTCACTTTTTAGAGTAGTTATTCAGAAGTATTTTATAAATAGTTAAAATTACACTTTTGAAGTGAGGTACATACATAACGTAATTAATTTAAAGACACATAATTTAGAAGACCTGCTTAAATCATCTATTACATTTTTAAGATATGGTTCAGTAGTTATTAATAAATTATAATATATCGTTATCATTGCTATATAATTGTTGTTATATTTTAATAATACATTTGTAAATATTGGAATGCATAAATATGTTACTTTAAGTGTAAATACAGTGGGTTTTTTTAAAGATCCTGAATCTATAGCATATATTAATTTACAATTTTCTGAAAATTCACATTCAACGGTTTCACTATTTAATTTTATGACATCAATGCAAAATTTACAATTTAGTTTATTAGATGTCTTGAATGCAGCGTAACCTGCAATGAAAAGTACGACTGGAATAATTTCTTTATCTATTGGTTTCAATTCATCTATTTCAAACTCTCCACATACATCTATTTCAGAATGATATTTATTTTCAACATTATTTATTTTCCTTTTCTTTTCAACAGCTTGAAATGTGCTTTAAGTATTTTCATTAAAGTAAAGTAAATTTTGTATCCTTATTTTTTTCGCTTTCAATTAATTTCTGTAAGGAAATATAGTAATTACTACCAAACAGTTGTATAAAAAGAATAAACCTTTCCTCCAGAGGATCTGTCTGAAATTTTCCAAATAATACTAATTCTATTTTTAAATGTTTTAAAGCAAACAATGCTATGTCATTTAATCCACTGCAAGTTTGCTGGAAAGCATCAAAGGCCCTATTAAGTAGTCAGTTGTACATATTCCCTCTTGATAAAATTTTCCAACTTTTTAGCCAAACCACTATGTTTTTTAAAAACTTTAACTACTCCTGATCTTCTGATGAAATAGCTTTGCAATCCTCATTTTTGAATCTAACATGTTTATATCTCGACTTGACATTAACATGTTCCACCATTTCAAACTGATAGATAAAAACATTACAGTACCTTCAGTTTCATTACCCCCAATTTCTTTCAAAGCATGAATATTTTCATAATTAAATATTTTACAAAGCATGCTAAGTTTTTGACGCTCTATATTGGAAGGTTGTAATGCTTTATAACACAATTTGTACCCATATTTTAACAAAGAGTCTTTTTCTTTATTATATATATTTCTTAAATGATTGAAATCAGCATTTTTATTGTCATTGGTTCTCAAAACTTGGGTAATTTAAAGCTGAATTTTTATGATTTAACCAATTGTTACATCTATTTTTGAAAATGTGTACTGTGTCATAAAGCAAAAATAATGGGATACATGAGTCTAAAGATACTGGATTAAATACAGAATGATAACCAAAGGGATAAGGTTTAAAGAGAGAAAATAAAGATTTGTTGACATGATTATTATCAGCAATTATGCTTAAAGATGTAACTCCTAGTTCATACAGTGCCTGCAAAATATTTTTAGTTACTTCAAATAAAAAAATTCCAGAATTTTCATGAATAGGTAAAATTGCAACAACATTTTTAATAACCCCTAAATGAAGAATTTATGGAAAATACCTGAGCAGTTTTAGCTAATGCATCCGAATTAGTTATGGATGTTCCTGTTAATTTTCCTTCTTTAAATAAAAGCTCTGGAGAAATATAAATTTCATCTAGTAATATATTAACATATTTTCTATTGGTTTAAGAATGCTTAGCCTGTTTTTGTAAATAATTCCTTTTAACCCTAAAAAATGAAAAGCAAATATTTAATTTTGAGGCAATTTTCCTTAAGCTACCGGGGTGTGGTAAAATTAGTAATTTTGTTTTCCTAATAATTTGATAACTAGATGGTGATGAAAGAAATATTTTGAATGCAAAATTGAGCAAGGTAGAGGAATATCTATATGCCTGTTTAGGTGTACAAATTAAATTTATCTGTTCTAATAAAATACTTAACGATTTTTGCTTTTTTCATCTAAATCTATCAAGGATTCTTCTAAGAGTTTAGTAGCCTGTGAAAATTTGTCATTCATAATATTTTTCTCATACAAATTAAATTACTTCAAGCATTTAACAATATATCAATACGATGTTTGCTTTCTATTTTTGTAAAGTTTAAATTTAGAATATTTGCATTTAATCTTTTGTTATTACAATATATTTCAAAAAATAAATTTTCACTTACTTTAAATGATGCTGTTATAATTGAAATTTCAGAATCACATAGTTTTACAACTGTCAATATGGAATTGCAAAAAATTTATATCCAGCTGGAATAGTCCTTTAGACAGTTCTTTACATATAATTTTACTTCTGGCAGACATTTTAGTTGGTGCCTTTCAACTTCTTGGATATGTGTCCAAACACTGTCAGCTAAACATTGCTGAATCCTCTCTTCTTCTTTTCCTTCCCCAGATTTCCTTTTCTTTTCCACTGATACATTTAGATCACGTGCGGATTCACTTATTAAGCTTGGAAAAGCATTTGGAGTTAAAATTGGATTGTTACGTGGAATTTTATGGACTTTCCCATCTGTGTCAGTCTACGAGTCTTCTCTAATAATCATACATTTGTCGAAATGCTTGATACAGACTCTAGCATTATCAGTGTATAGAAAGTTATCCCTCTGAATCCTATGAATCCAAAATTTTCTCCTGTCAGTGTTTTTGGGAAATCGAAAGCAGGAAACATATGGTTTATAGCCTGGAACCGAACACTTGAAAGGCATGATCTATATAACAAAAATATATTATTGCATTAAAATTTTAATAAAAACTACATATTAAGTAAAATATTTAAAAATACACTACATAAATGTATGTTTTGTTCTCGCTAACAAATTTATTAGGTATTATATCACACTTGGAGTTAATCCAAGTGTGATATAATACCTAAGTTGTCCTTATGATCTTTGAACAATATTATATAAAAATGTGTAGATTTCCAGTTGAATGGCAAAAATACAATATTTCCAATAATATAGTCTAAAGTTTACAAGAATTTTAAAAAATTTTAATGCATATAATTTTAAGTTATGTTTTACACATTTTACATTTTTCTTACATTTATATATTTTCTTTTGGTGGTTTAATTTTTGTTAGATAGGTCTTTTTTCCGCTTAGATATTTAAAATTTTAAATAGTAGAAAGTTAATATGAAAATCCCGAAACAGAGCTTAGGACTTAAAAAATTTGAAGCTGATAAATCAGGAACAATTCAAAGTGCAGATAACATTGATTCTACATAAGAAATTTTACAGTTGCTGTTGTAGTGTGTGTAGAATATCAATTTTATTAATTTGGTTTTGGTTTGGAGCGCTACGGTCTACTGTTTTGCACACGAGGGCTAATGAGACCGGGACCTACTGCTTAAAGCCGACTCCGAACGGCTACGAACATCCATGCCATAGTGGGATTCGAACCCACGAACTCCGGTACCGACGATCAGCGCCCTAACCAATCGGCCATCGTTCGGCTCAATTTTATTAATAAAGTTCCTTAAAAACAAGGATACATTAAAAAGTAAGGATATATTAATCTTTTATTGTGGAAATAATAAATCATTTTCCTTAAGATAAAATAGAAATTATAATTTGTGAGTTATTTACAATAGTCAAGTAGCAATACATAGCAAAAACGGAACTAACAAAACTTAGAATGCATTAACTAAGCAGAGTTCAGACGGTGTAGGAAAAAAGGTTACACCCAACGTGTTTGCGGTTCTAAATTTAAACAGTCTTCTGAACAAAAAGGAAGAAACCCACCTTTGACACATAAAGGTAAAACTACTCATTTAATTGAATCCAATGTTGTTGAAAATAATGTTTCTATGCAGTTAAGATGTCTGATCGTTAATAATGTAGATGCTACTAATATGAAAGCTAATGTGTTAATAAATCACTTTCCTTGTATTATGGAAGTAGATTCTGGTGCTAAAGTTTCCATAATAGATAATTCAACATTCAAAAAGTTATTTCCTCTGGCATTCCGAAGTTAAACAAATCACCTTAAGAAATTAGAGATTATAACAAGAAAAGTGTTCAGTTACTAGGACATTGTAATGTTCCTGTTGAATATTCTTCTTTCAAGGATGAACTCCCATTGTTAATTACTAAAGAACAGAGAGAAAGTCTTTTAGGTATAAACCGGTTTCAACCATTACGGATTGACTTAACCAGCATACATAAGGTGAATGCTTCAACTTTAGATGATATTGTTTCAGAATTTGTATGTGTTTTCAATGAAGAATTAGGTACCTTTTAAAGGTACTCCAATTTCATTAAATTTAAATCCTTCTATTCAGCCAATTCAGCTTAAAGCAAAAACTGTGCCAATTGCATCGAAACCAAAAATTGAAAAAGAACTGCAACGTTTATTAGAACTAAATGTTCTTGAACCAGTAGAATCATCTGATTGGATGATACCAATAGTTCCAATTCATAAGCCGAATGGTGAAGTAAGATTATGTGGTGACTATAGGTGTACCATTAACAAGGCTTTGAAACAACATCCATATGCTTTTCCTGCTGTTAATCAAGTTTGTCTGAACTTGTTGGTAGTCGTTATTTCATTAAGCTTGATTTAGCTAGAGCTTATTTACAACTGACTGTAAATGAAGATAGTGCATTGGCTCAAACCATCGTAACACATAAATGAGCTTTTAAGTGGAAGGGTTTAATATTTGGTGTTTCATCCGCTCCAGGTATATTTCCACAATTTATTGATAAATTACTTTCTAAGATTCCAGGTATGATACCATATTTTGATGATGTTCTGATCAAAGCTTTAACACCAGAAGAATTGAGAGAACGTTTTAGACAGGTTCTCAAGACAATCTCAGATTCGGGATCAAAATTAAATAAGGAAAAATGTATTATCGGTGCTTCAAGAATAGAATATCTTGGATTTCATACTGATAAAAATGGTATCAGGCCCACCAAAGACAAGGTACAAACAATACATAATGCTTCTGTACCTACAAAAAGAGAGGAACTTCAAGCGTTCCTGGGACTGCTAAATTTTTATCACTCGTTTCTAAACAATAAGGCTAATCTGGCTAAACCACTTCATCGTCTCCTAGACAAGGATGCTTCTTGGAGGTGGACTTAATGGCATGATGAAGAGTTTGAGAAAGTTATGGCGTCACTGTTCAATGCAAACGACTTTCACCATGGTCGCATCTTCTGCTGTGTGATATGCAAATTTCCTGAGGGATAAAGACGCCAATGACTTTCCCGACGGGCATAAATACCCAGCACGAACCGCTGGTAGCGCGGCGGTTAAAAGTGGCTAGGTTGTTTTGTTGCCGTTCATGTAAATATCTTGTAAATAAAAAGTGGTAGTTAAGTCGTATGGTCTTTTTTCCCACTTTAGTGGTGACCCGGACATTCTTTAAGAAGTGCCTTAAAATTTTTTTTATTAATTTCAATAATGGAGTCAGTTTCTGCTGTTAAGATCCTGATTTTCAACCCGACTGATCCTGCCTTGTGGTTCAAAATGTGTGAGAGCAGTTTTGAACTGGCAGCTCCCAAACCTATTACCGTGTCTCAGACTAAATTTAATTATATCGTAGCAAATATTCCACCTGAAACCGCCTCCCTAGTTCGAGACGTAATACTTCATTCAGATTCAGATTATCCATATACCAGTTTGAAAGACGAAATAACGAAGCGTTCCGGTGAGTCATCTCAAGCCGAAATACGCCGACTATTAGCTGGTGCACAGTTAGGCGATCGCTGCCCGTCTGAACTTTTGCGTGTTATGCAAAGGCATGCTGAATCGCATGCATTGCCCGACAAGGTGTTACTGGAGCTTTTTCTCCAGCAAATGCCTTCCCATGTGCAGTCAATTTTAGCAGCCATCGATCCCTTAACTTTAACTAAAGCGGTAGAAGTAGCAGACAGAATTCTGGAAGTTTCTCCAGCACCTGTGGCTCAAGTATCCAGCAGCACCGAGAATTTATCGGAGTCTAATTATGAAGAGCTATTAGCAGCTATAAAACAACTGCACACGCGTCTCGACTTATTTGAGAAAAAACGGAAAAGTAGAAGACCTCATTGGCGCAGCAAGTCGCGAGAGGGAATTTGCTGGTACCATTCAAAATTTGGCTCCCAATCGAAGAAGTGTGTTTTACCTTGTAAATGGACAAAAAACGAGGACCGCAGTGCGTAGCCGCAAACTACGCACTGCATTCAAAATCTCGACGGTTGTTTGTAAAAGACAAAGCCTCACGTCTATCATTTTTGGTAGATACAGGATCCGAGGTATCTATTTTGCCTGCTTCTTTGCACCAGCAATCTCTGCCTCCGATTTTGAACTTAACTGCTGCAAACTCTACGTGTATTCCCGTATATGACACGAAAAAATTAATTCTGGATCTAGGATTGGGGAAACCTTTCACATGGACCCTTTTAGTTGCAAAGGTCATTACGCCAATTTTAGGAGCTGATTTTTTTATCCTATTTTAAACTTTTTCCTAATTTACACAAGCAGTGTTTGGAAGATCTTGCTTCTAAAAAAATGCAGACCTGGATGAGTCGAGCCAACCACCGTGCATTCTATACAAGTTTCGAAACATTCGGAGCCCTATCAAAATCTTTTGAAAGAATTTTCAATTACAGAACATCAACGACCAAATCAGACAGTGAAACACAACTTGCTGCATTTTATAGAAACAACCGGTCCCCCTGTTGTATCAAAACCTCTCCGTTTAGCACCGGACCGCTTACAAATAGCCAAAGCGGAATTTAAGAAAATGGTAGATTTAGGCCATATGCGTCCCTCGAAAAGTTGTTACGCATCGCCCTTGCACTTAGTGCAAAAGAAAACTAAAGATTGGCGCCCAGTAGGCGATTACAGAATGTTAGATGCTAGAACTCTAAAAGATCGTTACGGTGTTCCGCACATTCTCGATTTCCACATGAATTTGGCTGGGAAATATGTGTTTTCGAGTATAGATTTAGTAAAGGCATATCCTCAAATCCCAATTAATCCTGCGGACATTCATAAAATCGCAATAACCACTCCTTTTGGACTTTTTGAATCAAACTGTATGCAATTTGGCCTTTGCAACGCAAGTGCAACATTTCAGTGATTTATGGATGAAGTGTTAAAGGATTTACCATTTGCATATGCGTTCATTGACGATATTTTAGTTGCTTCCAATTCTCAGGAAGAACATATCGTTCATTTACGACACGTATTCAAACGTTCAGGAAAATACGGATTAGATATCAAAAGTTCAAAATGCGAGTTTGGTAAAAGCGAACTAGAATTCCTAGGTTTTCGTGTTTCTAAAAACGGGATACAACCTTTGCCCGATCTCGTGACAGCTATTACAGAATTCCCACAACCTCAAAATTTAAAACAACTTCGCCGTTTTTTGGGTATGTATAATTTTTACCGTAGATTTATTCTGCATGCTGCTCAAATTTTATTACCTTTAACAAATTACTTACAAAATGTTCAATCCCTCACCAGAAAAAACAAACGGTTGGATAGCACAAAGGCGGAATTAAACTGGAATTCAGAAGCTCAAAAAGCATTTGAGGAAGCTAAAGCAACTTTAGCACGTTCAGTCTTGCTACACCATCCCATAGCGGGGGAAAAGTTAAGTATTTGGACTGACGCCTCTGATGTTGTAATCGGTGGAACCCTTATGCATTTGAATAACAACCACTGGGAACCACTTGCTTTTATGTCTGAGAAATTATCCGCAACTCAGCGCGCTTGGTCAGCATACGATCACGAATTGCATGCAAATTACAACATGATAAAAAAATTCCACCACATGTTAGAAGGTCAAAATTTTAAAATTTATACTGACCAAAAACCTCTAATTTACGCTTTTCAGCAAAAACCAGAAAAAAGTTCTCCAAGACAATGGAGGTATCTAGATTACATTTCCCAATATTCAACTGATATATACCACGTACCAGGAAGCCAAAACATTGTCTAGAATTGACGTTCAGTCAGTCTCAGGAGAGATAAAATTTACGTTTTTAGACCTAGCAAAATCTCAGGAAACTGATCCTGAATTGAGCGAGTTGCTCAAAACCCCCTCTTTATTAAGTACCTTAAGTTTGGCAGGGTTTAATCGCCTAGGCCTACAAAATACCGGTTGGTTGGTTGGAGTTTTACGGCGCAAGGTCCTGTTTAGGACATAAGCGCCAAGCACAAGGTGTTTTCATAAAAACAAGACCTAACTGAAAAAAGAGCCCTAGCCTAATAACAAGGTAAAACCGTACCAGCTTAATAAAGTTATAAAAACGTCTGCAAAGTAAAAACTCAATTACACCAGATAGGTATGTAAAAGGTAAAAAGATAAAACATTAAAAAGCTAAAAGCACAATAAATTTTAATTAAAAGATGTAAAAAATACTAAAACACTTAATAGAAGAAAGTTAAATAGACCAAAATAAGCCTATAAAACGTAAAAAAGATAAAAGACAGGGATGCGGGGGTTCACCTAGTAACTCCGTTAAGGTAGGATGCCGAGTACTAAAAAATAACACATACGCAGGCTGTAACTGACTACAAGATGTAAGTAAATGTAAAATTGTTAGTGGGGCCTGACAGAAAGAACATTGGGGTTTGGTGTCATTAGAAAGATAGTAATTATGTGTGAGACGAGTGTGCCCAATACGCAAACGAGTAATTAAAACGTCGTGCTTACGACTAACATTAACCGGGAAAGATCGAATGTCCTCAGTAATGTTGTGTAGCTTATTGCGGACACACAAGTCCCACTCGTTCTTCCACACAATATGCAGCTGGCGTTTAATTTCACACTTCAAGTCAGAAAGGGGTATTTTCGATGATATTAAAGTACTGGCATTCTTCGCTGCATCATCCGCAAGCTCGTTCCCGAGGATCCCCGCATGCGCTGGGACCCAGCAGAATAAGACTGTAAAGCCCCGTTTATATAGCGAGGTATACAACTTCTGTATTTCATTGATAACAGGGTGCAGCGTCTCATCCGAGTTCAGAGAATCTAGTACACTGATTGAGTCTATGCATATTATAAAGTGCCGGTTCTTCCTGTGCGAAATGTGCTTTAGAGCTTGGTACACCGCTTTACATTCAGCTGTAAAATTAGATCATTGTTGAGGTAATCTTCAACACCTCCTAACAGAGTTATATACAAAGCTGCAGCCAACATATTCGTCAGTCCTAGAACCATCGGTAAAAACAAGATCATGCCCAGAATATTTAGCTATGTGGGCATAAAAGAGCCGTTGATAAACGATATCACTAGTCTCACTTTTTAAGTAGCCTGGACAAGGATAGGTATATGATATCCGATAATTTTCCCAGGGAGGACAATTGAAGAGTTGTTGGGTTTCCACTGTTAAATCTGCAAGACTACTCCGCTGTAGCAAACGACGAGTCCGCAGGCCAAACGGAGGTATGCATGATGGACGATGTTTATACCAATTTTCCAATGTAGTATTCAAAAGGTGACTTCTGAGCGGATGGTACGGTTGGGTCCAAAATGCGGTAGTATAATATAGTAGACAATCTGTCACGTATAGAGTTCAGACATGGTTCATTGCAGTATACGTAAAGGCTTTGAACAGGTGACATCCGGAAGGCACCGGAGCAGATCCGCATCCCAGTATGATGTACGGTGTCTAGATACCGTAGGACAGAAGGGCGAGCAGAACCATAAACCGGACAACCATAGTCCAGTTTCGAACGGACAAAAGAGCGGTAGATCCGTATCAAGGAACTACGATCCGCACCCCAACTGGTGTTAGATAGTACTTTCAGTAGATTTAAGGCACGCTCGCACTTCCTTCTCAGGTGTAAAACATGAGGCAAGAAGGTTAAGTGGTTATCCAGATAAATACCAAGAAAGCGGGTAACGGGCTCGACACGTAACTTTGAAGTACCAATATAAATTTCGAGGTCACCGTGGAGGCGACGCGAGCGACAAAAGTGAACGCAGCAGGATTTATTTGAAGAGAAGGTAAAACCATTTTCCTCATTCCAAGATACCATACGATTAATCGCAGTTTGTATCTGATGGATAATAAAAGCCATGTCACTATTTGCACAAGAAATCTGCAGATCATCCACATACAGATACCCATACGGCAGATGGGAGTTGACGCAGGATATTGTTTATCTTAATTGAGAACAGAGTTACACTTAGCACACTTCCTTGTGGTACACCTTCATCTTGAGTGTAGGTACGAGACAGTGTACCCCCAATGCGAACATTGAAGTACCGGGTATGCAAAAAATTCTTTATAAAAATTGGAAGATTCCCAACGAGGTGCCAGTTGTGTAAATCTCTTAAAATGCCGTACCTCCAGGTACGATCATAAGCTTTCTCGATGTCGCGGAACACAGATACCAAGTGTTGACGTCTCAGGAAAGCGTTCCTTATTTGCGTCTCAAGAGCTATAAGATTTCCATTGTTGACCTTCCTCGGCGGAAGCCACTTTGAAAGGGGGAGATATAGCTCATCTCCTCAAGAAGGAAAACCAGTCGGGTGTTCACCATCTTTTCAAGGAGCTTGCTTAAGCAACTTGTAAGGGCAATAGGACGATAATGCTGGGAATTTGTTTGATCTTTCCCAGGTTTTGGAAAGGGAACAAGAATAGCATACCTCCAAGCAGTAGGGAAAACGTGTTAGAACCAGATACGACTATATAAACACAGGAGTAGAGACTCTGCAGAAAGATGTGACAACAAAGTGTAGGTTATCCCGTCAGGGCCTGTCGAAGAGTTGCGACTCCTTTTGAGACACCGAAGCATCTCATGCATTGTAAATGGGCTATTATATGCCATTTGGGTGTCAGAGTGAAAGTTCAAGTTCTGCATTTCTGCTTGATGTTTGTAGCTGAGAAACGGTTCGGAATAAACACTACCGTTTGAAACAGCAGCAAAGTGGCGACCGATGACATCAGCGACCTCCGCCGGAGTAGCGAGTAGCTGCCCATTTTCTCTAATACAGGCTACTTGACGGTCAGGGGAAATTCCCACTGACCTTTTTACCCGGGTCCAAAGCTGACGACCATCAGTAGAGCCACTGATGCCCGACACATACTGTATCCAAGATTCTTTTTGACTACGTCTACGAATCCTCCTGGCAGCAGCACGTGCACGCTTAAAGGCAGTTAGATTTTCACTTGTGGGGGATCGTCGAAAGACGTTCCAAGCTTTTCACTGTATCCTAATAGAAGTTTGGCACTCCTCATTCCACCAAGATTTCCGATGACGGCCACGGAAGGGGGAACTTTTAGGAATAGTCAAATCGGCCGTATTCAAAATGGTACGAGTGACGGTATCAACAGCATCATCAATGTCGCCGGCAACCATGTTTGAGGTTATAACAGCCTGAGACTTAAACGTTGGCCAATCAGCTCGGTCATAGATATAGTATGATGGCTTGAAGATGCCATTTTCGTTATCAGCGGGCGACACAAAAATCGGGTAGTGATCACTGTGAAATAGCTCAGAACCCACAAAGAAATTGAAGTGTGGGAAAAGTGAAGGCTTACAGAGGGCAAGGTCCAGACAATGGAAGGTCCTACTGGGTTCGTGAAAATATGTATTCTCCCCATTATTTAGAAGACAGAGGTTGTGATCTGCAATAAGTTTTTCTACTTGTTGACCCCGGGAATTGGTATCTTTACTACCCCATATCGGGCTATGTGCGTTAAAATCGCCAAGTAAAATATAAGGTTCAGAGTGTTGCTGCACTAGATCATCAAGTTCATGCTGGTCAACAGAGATAGAAGGTGGTATGTAAATATTACAAATAGTGATTAGCCGCTGGGTATGTACCCGTATGGCAACAGCTTGCAGTGAAGTTTGAAAAGATATGGCTGTGGACAAATAATCATTCGAAATGAAAAGAGCAACACCGCCAGATGCTCTACCACCGCTGTCATTATCCTTACGAGAACAAGTGTAACGGCGAATTTTAAAATGATCAGCAGGCTTCAGGTAGGTTTCCTGAAGTGTGAAACACACAGGATTGAAGTCCCAGATAAGGGATTTAACATCGGCTCAATTAGGACGAAGGCCACGACAGTTCCAGGAGATAAAGGAAGTTATCAAGAGGTGGATGATAAGCAAGACCCAGGCGCAGAGGGGGGTAAAAGTGGTGGCTCCATGCCAATGTCCTCGCTTGAAGGATAGAGTCTAAGCTCCATCTCAGATGTAGCAAATTTCCGGAGATTTTCCGGATTTTTTAAAAATTTTGGGTCTCTCTGCTTTCGAGAGCCCCCTAAGGATTTCCTCTGCTTAGTAATTGTTTTCATGCTAAGCTTTGGAGAGGAGATCACAGGAGTAGCACGAACAGTTTTTGAAAGGGGTATTTTAGGACTTGGACTGGTTTTTGAAGATTCTGATTTGGATAGTCTGGTCGATGACTTGGGTTTTGAGGTACCTTTTGACTGACTTCTAACAGGGGAACTCGGTAATGAGTGTTTATGTCCAAAATATACATCGGTTTGGATGCCTATATGTTTCACATATTTAGCAGCGGCACTAGCGTATGATATCCCGACTTTCGGGGATCGAGATTCAACCAATTTCCTAGCCTCCAAAAACGAAATATTTTTATTAACCTTTACGACTTGGATTTCTTCTTCATATAACCACTTCGGGCATTTTCGAGAGTATACTGGATGACTGCCTTTGCAGTTAGCGCAGAGTGGATCTTTTTCACAGGCATCTTTATCGTGTCCAACTTCAGAGCATTGAGCACATACTGTTTGGTTCTTTCGACAGTATGTCTGTGAATGTCCATACGACTGGCATTTGAAGCAACGCAGAGGGTTAGGAACAAAGGGTCTAACCTTGCAGTTTAGATATCCAGCTTTGATACTATTCGGAAGTGCTGGAGTGTCGAAAGTAAGCACCAAATGTTTTGTAGGTATATTTTCGCCATTTTTACGCAAAATGATACGACGAACGCCACACACTCGTTGATCTCTGAGGTTTTCGAGTATCTCGTCTTCTGGGGTTCTGATAAGTTCTTGCTCAGATATAACACCTAGGGAAGTATTCAGTGATCCGTGAGGTTTCACAGTAACTTTGAAGGGACCAAGAGATGTACACTTACTTAATGCATAGGCTTGTTTTTCCCCACCAGCTTCGACCAGAAGGTCTCCAGACCGGAGCTTTTTGATAGACTTTAGAGTACCTATAGAGGTCTCTAGTGTTTTCGATATCAGGAATGGCGAGACAGTTTCAAATGACCCATCACATTTTTGGATAATGAAGTACCTTTTGTAGTAATCTTTGACAGCACAAGACATAGAGAGCGTTTCATGAACCATGATGAAAGAGAGGAATTCAGACCCCGACGGCACCACCCACCACGGAGCCCAACAAGGGGATGCAGAAAACGCACCAGTGCTAGCCGGGGCCTATACGCACACCAAGTATCCCTAAAGCGCCTACCACCCTTAACGCAGGGCCTATGTAACACCAAGCGCACTTGACCCTAAGCCGGACCACAAAGGGTGACGACCAGCCGATTGATGCATACGGGCCAATATGCACCTCCCGTTTACCCGAAGCAGGGGCCAAAGTAATGTGTTGGTTTCCCTCAATTACCAGGATCCCTTTTCCGAGGACACGGGTCTCCACGCACGGCAAACACGTGGGCGGTAAACAGTCCTCGAGAGGCTATGCTCAGTATAGAGCATAGCATCACGAGGAAAGCCCTCACCTCCGAGAAGGATACCGCAACGAGGGGGAACAAAGGAGAAAAGTAGCAGACAAGAGGAGGGGAAATAAAGAAAGGTGAGGAGATCGCTGGGGTACCTCGGGACTGCGACACCCGTGTTTACCTAAAGAAGGTAAACCCCCTGAGGGGCTACAAAATACCGGAGGACCAGTTGTTTCAATGGTATGCAGAATTGGAGTTGACGACTTACAACGCGGGAGGTTCGGGCTCCAAAGTGTGGGGTATTTTAATAAAATGTCCGAATATCTCGACTCTATGCTTGCCGGCGTTAAGTTCCCGGGAATATCGATAGGTGTCGAACCATGTGCCAAAACACTAGTATGTTGGTCAATCAGCCGGCGGTTTCGTGCGTCTACTATTAGTGCGTAGCATTCCAGGAAATCAATTCCTAAAATGGGATGGGAAACGTCGGCGATCACGAAAGTCCAAACAAAATTCTTACGAAACCCAAGATCTAGTGCCAACCGTCTTGTTCCGTACGTAGAAATTTTTGTACCATTGGCGACATGCAAAAAATCTGTCGCTTTTAAACTGCCAGTTACGAGATTCTTTGGGAAACAGGAAACGACAGCTCCACAGTCCACCAGGAACAGCACACCTGTCCGTCGGTCTGGAATAAAGAGACGGCTGGAAACGTAAGCGACACCGGTTGCCGTCTGCACCGGCTTGCCTAGGAGTTTCCCTGAAATTTACAGGGCTTGATACACTTTTTTGCTTTACTGGCGAACCTAGAGTGATACCAACAGAGACGTTCGGCTTTTTCTGTAGAACGCGACCTTCGCCTATTCCTGGACGATCCGCGTTCGCACCTATCTACCTGTAACTGCAAGTCACGTAAGCTCTGGCGAATTTCCTTGAGCTCTTCGCGAAGCGAATTTATTTCCGAAGGGCTGTCCATAGTACTAACAGTGGCTGTGGTATACGGGGTAATTTCTGCTATCTTATCCGCAATGACCGCCAAGTTCGTAAGGCCATCGTTACTAATCGATAATATTTGCTGTATGCTTACAGGTAGCCGCTGTAGCCATAGGTTTTTTAGGATATCGTCCTTAATGTCATTCTTTGCTAAATTACGCATTTCTTTAAGCAGCTGTGACGGTTTGCGATCACCAAGCTGTACTTCCTGCAAGAGAGATCTCAAACGCGAAGCGTCAGACTTTGCGTATACTTCGAGAACTCTGTCCTTTAGGGAATCATACATGTTTTTTGTGGAGGAGATTCAATCAAATCTATGATTGCCTCTAAAGTCTTTAAGTCTAATGCTGCTATGACACTATGATATTTTAAGTCATCAGTGACGATCCCTGCATTGTTGAACTGCGATAACACCTGGAAAAACCAAACTCGAGGGTTGGTAGCTATGAAAGGGGGTGCTCGGAAAGCAACACGGCTTACTTCAGGCTGATCCATAACCAAAATTCTGAAGAACAATTATATATGTATACAAGTTAAAAAGTAAATACACTATAATAGCATTAAAAGTAAATACACTATAATAGCGTTTAAATACTACTACGACTTATCGTAATCAAAAGTACTAGCGGGGGGTGGAAGCGGTTCGTCATCACTTTACAGATGCTCTTATATAAGGTTGTAAAGATTCATGCGTGAAGCAAGGCAAGACTAGGCAACATATAATAAATAGTTTAAAACTAAAATAATAAATATTTAGAAGTTTTACACAGTAAAGCGAACAAGCAATGTAAAAGTTAAAGATTTACGCTTATTAGACAAACAGTTGATATCAAACATATAATATATTTAATGATAGCGCTTCTAAGTTCATTAGTTTTAGAACAATTTATAAAGTAAATACAGGTAGCCAAGTAATGAAGGCGCATCTGGGTCACCAGTTAATGAAGCAATCGCTCTAACGTAGCTTACAACTGGCTCTTGGAAAGGTTGCCACTTTTAAGTTAGAGGGTAAACATTCAATTGTGATACTGACCCAACTCTTGCCACTTGCATAATTTACCTGATTATGCTGACACACGTGTAAAAATAACATTTATTATTGCTACTCAAAAGAAACAATATAACCACTAGCTTGTAGTAATAAAAAATTAATGCAAACTATAGAACAATATTCTTCACAGCGAATATGCAGCAACTCAGCAGACTTGATTTCTACACCTTGCAGCGGCGTGGCGAACATCCAGTGGTAGGGGTCACTTCAATGTCGAACTGAGCGGAAGTCTGTATGCGTTGAAATCGGCTGCTGCTGGCGGCGGAGTCAGAGCGAGGCACGCCGAACTCAGGTGAAAGACTGGTGTTGCCTGAGTGGCGGGTGCTTATATCATACAGTGTACTGTCCGGTTAACAGTTACGATTTGGTGAAAAATAAAAATTAGCATAAGCAAGTACTGTAAAATTATAAATGATTACGTAAAAAAAATAAATTAGTATTATAAAAAATAACCAGTGTGACGAGTCGCCACAAGGGTATAAGGCAAATGCGTTGAGGGTTATGTCAGTAAAAGATCTGGATAATTTAAATCTTACACAGGATGGTGGTATGTGCAAACAAATACCAACTGTAAGAATACAATTGGTCCCAGATACTCAAAATTTTGTCCTTCTTGACACTGGGGCATCTATTTCCATATTAGCAAGAAGTACATTTGATAAGGCAAAAAATTTAGGTTTTCAATATAAGAACGTGGCGAGAAACGCAAGAATAAGTACAATAACAGGAAGAACATAATTATTCGGGGTGTGTGGAAATAACATTTAAATTGGGCACTAAAAATTTTAAGGGAATATTTTTTATAACTGACAAGCTAGACAAATATCCGGAATATCAAGGAATTTTAGACTCAGATTTTTTTCGAAAACTACAATTCAATTATTAGTTTAGCACAAAGAAGTATTGATATTAACTGGCAAAATTTCAAATTTTATGACGGGAACGATAAATCAGAAGATGTCGACGATATGCAAGTCATTAGATTAGAAAATAAATTACAGTTGGAACTCAACGAAACAAAGGTTGTACTAGTTAGAGGGCCAAACCAAAAATTGCAATTGGAACAAAACCAGTGATTAGGTGGTATCCCAGTTCGGGGAGAACGCCGAACCCAGTTGAGTTGTAACGCCAAGCGTGGGCGGTATCGCCAAATTCTAGAAACCAGTTTTCTGGCAAATCTTGCTCTTCTTTTCGGACTCAACCGCCACCCCCGAAAAAAGGTAGGGGTGTCAATCGGCGCCTGTATTTTAGGGTATTGGGGAAATGACACGTGATTTGAATATCTGACCCTTATTGGTTCCTGTAACTAACAATACTTTAAGACCGTTGAATTTGGATTTTGTAGCGTCCATTTCAAGTCTTTGTCCATTTCGGCCGTGCTCTGGAGGTTTATCCATTTCGCCTGTGCTCTTGTGGTATTTTTTTTTTCGTTTTCTAATTTAACTTCTTAAGTGTTTAAGCGAGATACTTAAATTAGGTAAGTGCTTTATTTATTTTATATTTTATGCTAAGGGTAATAAGTGATTACATATTTCACAACTATATTTTTTTATTTACTGCTTTTTGAACTTTTTTATTCAAAATTGTGTCTTAATTTAATACAAAATGAAGCAGAAATATTTTAAAACTATATTATTTTATAGTGTATTACATTGTTAAAAGTGATAGGCTAAATAATAAAAGTAATTTTATTACGACCGTCCTTTGTTACGTTAGATCAAGGGGAGCTTTACCTCCCTTAATAAGAAATATCATTTAACCCCCTTACTTTCTTTAAAATTTTAAGCTAAAAATTTATTATTTCTTTAAAACATTTACCCCATTCTTATATTTCCATTTTAAGCTAATAATTTCTAGAAGTAGTTTGTACCGTCTTTATTACCTTTTAATCTTTTGATAGTTTTAAAATAATTTCATTAAATAACAACCGTATTTTATAAATATATCTAAATATTTTATAAACATAATTGTCTAAACATAACCAACTAATGGTTATATTTTGCTTAATTTGGACCTATTGCAAAAGTTCCGCACTGTTTAGTTCAATAAACAGTACAAAAGTGCCTTTAAATACATTAAAAACTCAAATTTAAATTTGTATTCATCTTAACAAAATTTCAACCCTTTTTTGTTCAAAATATGCTTTAAAATTAGGTATAAACAATACAAAACGAAGCACAAATTGTAAACATCATTTGGAAACAATTTGGCGATCACTTGTAAAAAAATAGTGCCCAAAACAATGCAGCCGACCCCCCGAAATAGGATTCATTATAATTCACGTAAAAATACAAAATTATTCGGGTATGATAATGAAAACAGAAATTTGAATATAAATTTTGTACGATAATATGGTATATATATGAAACAAAAGTGACATAAATTAACTAAAGAAATAAATTTTCGGTTCGTTGAACACAATAGAAAATATATGCTTTTAAAGGCACATAAATTAAAATGTATTAAGATATAAAATCATACAGAATAATAGGAGTATTATTACGATAAAAAAAAAAGATGTGTGAATAGTAATGCAAAAAGTGTTTCAAACAGTTTGAATAATAAATAAAATAAAATAGACAAAAATTGGAATGATCTTACCAAATTTGATTTCCAGGGGTTTCCAGTTGTATAGAACCCTTAAATAAAAAAAGGGGCAGGAGAATTTTTTTAGTTTGGTCTTGAAATCGGAAAAAGAAATTATATAAAAAATATTAGTTTTGAATAAAGGAAAACAAGATTATATAATTGAAAGTTTAGTGGAAATGCTAAAAGGAATATCAAAATTATTCAAATAATTAAATAAGTAAAAACTTGATTTAAAAATGCTTGAGTACTAAAGTATATCTAGCATCGTTAATTGAGAGTACAAAATAAAATTGGTGACGTAAGAATGGAAATAATTAATGGTATTTATTTTAGTTCATACAAAGGATGAGAAGTTTAAGCTTGGAAAATAATAAGTTGAACATCAGGCATAAAAACAAATAATAAAATTAAAATTTTTAGGATAGATAGGATAGAGTATTTGAATAAGATAAAAATGAATAATATAATTAAGTCATAAAGGATATGAAATTTGGATGCTTAAAATGTTTCGCAAATTGCCGACATTAAAATAAGTGTTTGTATTACTACATTGGTGAGCAAAACTTAAGCAACAGGTGGGTTTTTTGCCATAACTCCATGAGAAATCATCTGATCTCTCATGGAGTTCAGAAATTCAGAATGAAATTCAGAAATTCATGAAATTCAGAAATGAAGGAGAGTATTATGTACATAAAGGATGACGTAAAGCATCGGCGCTGAAAAAGAAATACAATGCATACCGTATGGAATCAAACAAAAGCAAGCTTTATTGAACGCATAGTATCGTGACTCATGATTGTCTATCCAAGAGGAAGAACAACAAGCAGATGTTCCTTAATATGGGATATGCCCTCCCCTAACTCCAATGGTTGCTTCGTACCGTCTCTGCATACTGCAGAACCAGCTGGTCCAACATTTCTTTCGATAGGAGTGCCCATTCCGCAATCAGCATCTATTTGAGTTGTTGGGTGTTCTCCGAAGGATATAAATGTGCTGCAATGCATCTCCCTACAGCAGTCCACACATGTTCGATGGGATTTGAATCAGGGGAGTACGCTGGCCCATCCATTCGAGTGATATCTTCACTTTCCAGTAGCTCCTCAACAGCAAGAATCCGATGTCCCAGTGTATTGTCATCCATAAACATGAGGTTGGGGCCAATGGCACCTCGGAACAGATGCACTGGGGAAGGAGTACCTTCTCACAATAGCGATTCCCGATTACAGAACCTCTGTCGAAAACGTGGAGCTCAGTTCGCCAGTTCAGCATAATGACTCGTGGGATACGTTGGGGAGACGAATTGCAGCACGCTTACATCCTCCGGAGAAAACCCAACAACTCAAACAGATACTGGTTGAGGAATGGGTACTCCTACCGCAAGAAATGTTGGACAAGATGGTTCTGAGTATGCAGAGATGGTACGAAGCAACCATTGGAGTTTGGGGAGGGCATATCCCATATTAAGGAACATCTGCTTGTTGTTCTTCCTCTTGGATAGACAATCAAGAGTCCCGATACTATGCTTTCAATAAAACTTGTTTTTGCTTGATTCCATACGGTATGCATTGTATTCCTCTTTCAGCGTCGATGCTTTCGTCATCCTTTATGTATATAATACTCTCCCTCATTTCTGAATTTCATGTCTCTCAGATGATTTTTCGTGAAGTTATGGCAAAAAACCCACCTGTTGCTTAAGTTTTGCACACCAGTGTATTTTTAGGATTAGTAGAGTCATTGTTGACAGGATTAGTAAGTGCTTTTTAACGGAATTGAGTTGAAATATTTTGAAAAAGAATTTTAGATAGTGTTTATCATAGCACTGTAAGAGAAATATTATAACGGAATGGACTTTTCACTCCCGTGTAATCCGTAAGGGTTAAGCAGTATGGTACCTTTTTTTAATCCACGATTACTGAAACATTGACCGTAGCTCTCTCTATCCAGCTTTATTATCCATTCTTTCGACGGAAAATCCCCCCCCCAAAAAAAAAAAAATTAGAAAGTTTAATTTATGCATATGGTGCTACTAATTACAATTACAAATTTAACTTTAGAAATAACTGAAGATATTTCATTTTGGTAACTATATGCTTGTGACATACTAAATTTTATCCACAACTTGATAAAATATTATATAAATTTAATATAAAGAAGTAAAGATTAAACAATTTTTCTTGGCTAGTAAAAATCTGAGAAAAATTAATATTTGAGTATTATGTAAGCTATGTAAAACATTGTAAAATTTCTGCCACGTTTTATTAAAATCTAAAATATTCTCAAGAATTAACTTCATTTTTTCCTCAATGTGTATAATTTTGTTATATTCGAATATAATTTTACATATCCAATTGTCAATTTCAGCCTTATTCAATATTCTTTAAAAACAGTTGAATTTTATCTCTTTGATATGATTTGTAATTATTTTATCGTTAATAAAGTTCTTAAAAGTAATTTCTAAAGACATTCATGAAAAGCCTCATGTGCATTACATCTAAAAATTTGTCAACATTTCCAACAAGTATCAGACTAATCAATTTAATCAATTCATTTGTAGAGAAGTAAATCCTCCACTGAATATTCAACGAGTCTTCAATTATCTAATCCTCTATGATGTCCCAAATATTAATCAATTTTCCATTAAACTTGATTCAATTATTTTGTGTTCGTCATACAGTTGGAAACTTGCGTGAGTGTATCCTATCAGGCAGTTTTGCACATATGTTCAGGAAGTATTTAAGAATAAAGAATATTTATTTAGGTTCTTCAAAATATCTGAAAACAATAAAACCCAAAATGGGAAAGAATCTTCTTGAATTTTCGATTATGTTCAAGTAATCACAGTAAAGTAATTAAATGCCTCTTTTATTCTTATACATTTGGATGACAAATTTCAGAAATTTTCTCTTCGTTAGTATTTTAAGGTTTTGAAATATAAGTACTTTTCAAATTGTAAGTGAAAAATGAATTTTTCTTTCAATGAAATAAACGTTTTGAAATCCATGAAAAGTTTATTGCAAAAGGTACATATCGGTAATTAGAAAGTTTCCATAACTCATATGCCAATATTTTTAGTTCATAACTAATGTTTAAGAGATTTTTTGATGAATTAAACAAATTTGAAAACTTACTTCATTGAATAATGTTTTCTAAACATCGTAACAATTATAATCAGCAAACTCATAACATATTTTAATTTAAAACTTTAATTACACCTGTTAATATTTAGAAATAAACTTTTATAATAAAAAATTTCTGACAGTTGTAGTAATTCTAAATTTTAAATTACGATAGCATAAATTTGATGCTTATTCTATAGTCTATATAATTTCAATTTCCATTTTCTCAATTTTCACTATATCTACTTTGATAGAAAAAATAGACAGTGCAAAAGGTTGTATTTATAACTCTTTATCTATCCAGTTACTTGAGGACTATAGAAGATATAGACAAATATTTCTATAGGTAAGACATAAATGCTTTATTTGTAACACCTAATCTATTGTAAAAACGGGAATTACACAAATAAACGTTATAACAACCCTAAATACAAAATTTCGACCTTATACGTTTAATAGATTTTAGTTATGTTTTGAACTAAATTTGTTCAATCGAATGACCGTAAATAGATCTGAGATCCCTATACTAAAACTAAGCATTCGGAAAGCATTTATAAAAAATCCTAATAGAATTAGTTAAAGAAATATTGAAATTTCACTGCAACAAATCTCTTTCATGCATAATAGCTTTATTTTACTTTTACAAGATTTCATAATTTAATCAAAATATTAACTGTCAGCAACACTTTTTCTTTTGTATAACTACTTTATACCTTACTTTTCTACTATATATCTTATGTTACAGATCGGTAAATAATTACCTTGCACTAAAAATTTTTGTTTATTTTGTACAGACTAACATACTCTATTCAATGCTTTAATATTCCGAAAATTCAGTTTAGTTTTTTAAACCATTTTAACGTATTAGAAAATTCATGCCAGTAGTATCATTTACGTTGAAATCGGAACCCTAAAATGTCACAATACTTCGTTTATTTTGCTCAAGGTATTATTACAAGGGCATTGAAGTATTTTCATATGCGTGTGTGTTAAAAATTATATTCAAAATATTTTCATGTTCATAGCTGAGTGGATTTTTTTTTTTATTATTCTCATTGTAAAGCTTTTTTTCTGGTAAGGTTGGAAGCTCATTTTCTAAACATTTTTTTACTTCTTTGTGCTAAGTAAAGAATATATTGTAATCGCAAAAAAAATGATTTTCCGCTTTCAACAAATATAACCCTTATGAAAATGCTCGAATTTATTTTGACTGGTTTCGATATTATAACTGTACATGCGTAAAAGAAAAATTTACCTTTGAAAATTTAGATATTCATTAGACGGTACCCGAATACATTTCGACTAGTTTAAGCCTGACGTCTCTAAGTATGGCTCATAATTCAAAAATGATTAGAAATAGAATGTTTATAATTTTAAATGTTGTAACATGTAGTTGTGCACCTCCATTTTGGATTGCAATCCAAGCGCTCTAAATAACGAAAATTCTCAATATAACGGATTGCACTCCATCAGATGGCAGTATTTGAAAATGAAACACTGAAACAAAAATGTCGACAAATGTATTCACATTCAGTTGAAACAATACTTTTAAGTTCATTTTTAAAATTAAAAGATAAAAATCGTCTCTCATTACTTTCTGATACATAGTAAAATAAGCATTGTATACTCAAAATATTTCGATTTATAAAGTAATATCTTAATACAACAGATACTAACGCCAAATGATAGTACTTCAGCTCCACTCAAACACCAATTCCTTGAGAAACGAAACTTGCTTTCAACCTTTAAGGTAAAGTGGAAAGATTTTTTTACTTATTTAGCAATTAATTTTTTTATTTAAAAAACCATGAAGCAATAGTTTTGATAAATATAGTATTAGAGAGTATTTTTCAAACTAAAACTTAGGTGAATTATATGGAAAAGAAGACATCAGTCATTGGCATGTCACATATGTAGAGCCACCAGAAGATCAAGCAAAAAGCTGCTAAGTGACAAAAAGATATTTTGCATCACAAACTTTTGAATAGAACCTATAATGTATGCTCATTTTCAGTAATATTTTTTTTCGGGTATCTGAAATTCGAAATTAAAATAGTAAGATCTGAAAGGGATAAATTTGGAAAGACACATAGACAAATTTAATAGTTTTATTTCCTATTATGCTCAGTCTGAAGGCCCTTTTGCTGATTCACATGTTGATTTCCAAGATGACAGAGCATATAGTATAACATCAAGATTGATTTTGTTCCTCTCCTCCTTCTTAATCTTCTAGATTCCATCCAATGTTTTGGAATGCTGCTTATAAAAATCCCGTTTTAGTAGTCCAGATGCACAGTAATTTATAGAAAACACATTAAGTGACTAGGGTAAGATGCATTTAAAGGGAATAGCTACAAATCCGGTCTCATATCTCATTTTTACAAATAATAGAGCAGTAGATTTAATTTTGACAATTTTTTCTGCTTATTTCAAATTTTCCGTTTTAAAATAGTCCAGCAGTAATCATAAAATCTTTAGTAAAACTTTCCTTGTTTCACCCGAATCAACATTTGAAGTCTTTCACTCCTGGTTTTGGTAGTAAATCGATCTTTTTCTATTGTAATGAGATGAGTAAATTCAAGATCAATTGTAGCTATATACTTCCATCAAATCATCAATTGTAACTATATATTTCCATTTTTACCCTGCCAAATAGTTTTTACATAATACTGCATATAATCTTAAGCTGAGAAATATGTTTCTGCGATAGGCGGTGCACTTTTTTTTTTTTCAAATTATGTCCCATGTCTTTAAATTGTCAAATAAGAGTATTTTCTCGAAATGCGCAAAAATCAATTGTTTCTTTCCCAGTGACATTTGAAAGCACAATATATTTTTTTATGTTGAAGCCGATATTTCAACACTATTGCAGTTGGATAACGGACAAGTTTTTATTTTAATATGTAAATTTAAATTCAAGGAGAGAGTCAAAATTGTTACAAAAATGTGCGAATATCCTCTCTGTTATCATCTTTTATCATATTAAATCTAAAGAACAAAATACAAGTGTAATGCATTGTGCGTCAAATTATTATTTACCGCTATGCGGTAAATAATAATTGGGGCAGTGCCTCATTGCGAGAAGTATATTGGACGGTTATACTAGTGCTATTTTTGATCTCTGAGAGTGTTCTAGTTCGGTTCTTGCTCTGTGTTTTTGAGATCTTATATCATGATGCAGTGAGGAAGTCGTCGATGCCGCTGCCTTTACGTGGCGGTACCCATAAGTAGGCCCTAAACTAAAGCAGCAAGGCGCACAGAGATTCTAGCCTTTCTTCCCTGGTTTTGTTTTAGGGATAAAGTGCTGGCTCGGAGAAACAAGCCTCCCATCCCTGAACCGTTATTCAGGGATTAAGTGCTGTTAAGAAAGGATCTGGTGTTCCATGGCGTTTAGTTTCCTTTAGCGTTAGCGGCAGGTAATAATTTGAATGAGAACCTGACCGACACTAAGTGTGAGGATTTCCCTAACGGTTTGGACGCCCTTAGGGTTGTAGGAACATTGTACGCTGTGAGCTCTCCGGACTCCCCCCCCCCTTTTTTTATAAGTTAAATTACAAGTCAAGTGAGGTTGAACTCCTTGGAGTTCTTCTTTTTTCATAAGTTAATTTTCATGTTAAGTAAACTTTTCGAGTTACACTAATCTTCATCGTTAACTATTTTCGTTATTTCATTAGTCATAAATTTTACTTAGTCATCTCTTATGTATACATGAGTTTTGCGGTTCTAGTTGTTTTCTTAGTTAGGCATTAATTGCTGCCGCTTCTTATTTTTGTTTAATAATTTTTCTGTAAAAGTCTTTTGGGAAAGTCAAGGAGCTTACTTTAGGTCATTTAATTTTTTGGAGGTAAGGCCTCCCCATTGCATAATTGTTGTTAAATTGGATAATTTTTCCAAATTTTCATTAATAAATTTATATTTAGTGTTTTTCATTCTTCACTTAATGTCTTCATCATCGTCACTTAACATGGATAATATTAACTTAACTGATCATCCCATTCTTAAATCATTATTCGACAGCAGAAAAGATATAGAATCAATTATCGGGTCTTCCAGTAAACTTACTAAGGCTCATTAGGGCTCATTTGGATTTTTTGGAAGTTTTGACTGTCTGGACTAGACGAGTACCAATCAGTGCAGCTAAAACTTCTAACATGGAATTAGACATTTCAGTTTCGATTTGGTCGGGATCTTTCTTTACAGAAGCGACACTTGATTTAGCCTGTACTAAGCTAACTTAAATTTCATTTTCGCATTCAAGTCGCAAAAACATACACTCAGCGAAGGCTTTCCCACTAGCATAATTAAATATATTAATAGTAGTAGTTGATTAATTAATTAGTCCTCCAAAGTAACGCGGAATTGGAATTAATTTTAAAAATCTGAAGCTAGATAACCAATTTTTAAATTCCCCCACTATTTTAAATGGTAATTCATGATCCCAACTTAGCATATAATTTTTTCCGCGCTCTTTGCATTAAAATCTTTGAGGGTCACGGGTGCGGTAAAACCGATTGGTTCAAATATTTTTTGCGAGATTGACAAAATTTGCTTTTTGTACACACTTTATGGTTTATTTCAGTTGTGATGCTGCTAACATCACACGCAATTGTACCTGAATCGGACTAAGATATACTATAAATGACCAAGAGTAGGGTAATATCTCCATTCATTTAAGTCTAAATTTTGTTTTTGTTTTTATTCTTTTACGGAGAAATCCAACCAGTAATCTCAAAACCTGCTTAGGACATAATTTGACAGTCTGTTTTTGAAAATTTATTGAATTCTAATTCGTTTTTGATACTTGTCACTACATTTTCAGTGAAAAATTTATCATTCAATTTCACAGCTATATCATACTGGCTTTCCTTTATTTTATCTAGATGGTTTTGCCATAAGCAAAAACAGAATCGATGAAATACCGGACACAACCCAACAATGCCTATAGATCTTTATTTTGCGTTCTTCAAAATCCTCCCACCAAAGGAAGCTAAGAAAATCTATCGGACTTGGAGACGCTTATTTGAAGGAACGCTTTTCGTATGTTAGAGGTTTTTGTCTTTACGAAACTTATTTAGAACATATGGGATCAGTTCAACATAATTTGGACCTATAGCTAAACACTGATTTTAGGAAACAGAATTTTCATCTTTCGAGGGAGCATCAAACACAGGTCGTATTACAGTTGTTAAACGCGATTTTTTAAAGTCAGCTCTGTAAGAAAGATACTTCCTCAATTTATAATTCATTATATAATTCATTAGGTGCAACTTCGTATTTAACACTAGAACTGCGGTAGTTTCTATATACCTAAAACTGCGGGCTGGGTCCAATTGACCCCAATTAATATAAACCTGTGCAAAGTATTCTACATTTATATGGAAATTATATTTATCCATTTTTTAAATTAAATTATTATAATGCATGAAAAAACATTATAATGTGGAAATTTTTAAATAGTTAGAAAAATATATAGACAATGTTAATTGAAATATTTAGTTTGTTACCAGTCAAGATTTCTTGCGCAGTTTGGGCAATTTCTTTTTATATATTTTGTATACTTTAGGCATACTTATATTTTACTGTCAGAATAAATATCTGCAGTTTTGTTTCCCCTTTTAGAAACTTGGTAACGAATTCTTTTTCGCATCTGCACAGATTCTTTAGTAGTATCAGGTTTTGTCTTTGTATGTGACTGGTATTTTTGTTTGCTAAAATTATACGTAATAAGCAACTTTTCAAAGAGTTGTTGAAAATATTCTCTCCTAAATTTTATTCCTTAAACTTTTTTATATAAAATACATAAATTAATCCTAGAAAGATCAAAATTATTGTAAGCAAGATCAAAATTATTGTAGAATACATGAACTAGCCACCTCCTTGATCCTGCCTTCATAGAATACTTCTGAGCGATTTAGCAGAAACATCGACATCAGATTGTTTTGAATTATAAAATATCGTTTCAGAAAGCATTTGGGATATTTATTGCCAATATCGAATGTAGGATAAAGAAAGCTCAATAAAACATTTTTACTGTATTTTCCTTGATAAACTATCAAAAATTATACTATCATGATTGAGCAACAATGTGTAGTATAATGGCATCTTCACTTTTTTTTTCAGAAATACAAGTAATTCTTTCAGATTCCATTCCATTTGCGACATTTACACAAGTGTTCTTCAATTTTAACATTTCAAATAGATTCAGTGTTGTGAAAAAAAAAATTCTGTTGTTATAACTGTTCCTTTATTTTCGAAAGGCTCTATAAACCGCAAAACGACGTATTCGGAGAGAATAAGGTTTAAGGGCATTTTTCATCTTTACCCAGGTATAGAAAACCATTGAGCATGCATTTTTTTAAACTCGAAAAAATTTAATGTGAACCCGTTAATCTTCCAATATGGCAATGGTAGCATTGCTACACGAGCAGACTTGAGATTCCATCGATAGGCCAAAACCACAAACAGAGAGTGCACTTCGAATAAGCTAACCAGATGGAGGCATTTTCTCTCATACATAGTGAACGATGGCTGAATGGCCATTGCGTTGATCTTCGGTACCGGAGTTCATGGGTTCGAATCAACCGTGGCATGGATGTTCGTAGCCGTTCAGATTCCGCTTTAAGCAGAAGGTCCCGGTCTCATTAGCCCTCGTGTTGCAAAAACTTAGAACGTAATGCTCCAAACCAAACCCATACAAAGTCATAACGGGATGGCTCTTGTAGATAAAAAAAACAAGTTATTTACCATTCAAATGAACATATAATATCAAAATGTTGGAAAGGGTAATTTACTTTGCAACACTGTCTACTGTACACTACACTAAAATTCTTAGCTGAGGTGTCCTTTTGTTAACAGTAAGACCCCTCTGACTCCCCCCACACCTGTTCTTGCACGTTGACCATTTGACCTTGATCTATTGTTCTGCTCACATATTTTTTTAAATGCGCAACAGCCCCTAGGGGGCCAAGGCTTATGGTGCCAATCTCCGTTTGCGTGACCAAAGGCCCTGGGGTGCGAAGTTCCGGTTAGGTGGTCAATCTTACGTGGAACCCCCAGTGTTTAGCTCCCAAGCATGCTTGGTCCTCAATTTCTCTACCCACTGAAGGGATGAAAGGCTGAGTCAACGTTGCCCAACCCGGGGATCAAACCTCGGACCTGTGTCGTGGGAGAGCGAAGCGCTACCCCAACGCCACTGGGCTCTGCTCACATATAGGAAATGAAAATAGAATAAAAGCATTTCACATTCCAGAAAACGTTGAATTGAAAAATTCGTGGTTGTGATTATAATGGGGTCAAAATGACCCATCATGCGGTTTTAGGTATATATAATAAAAAAAAAACGATTAAGTATTTAACGCATCATATTCTCATAGATTGTTATTGGTATAAAATTGGGAAAAGTCGCGAATTTTTTCCAATTCCATCAGTAACTTGCCGAATGATGGCCGATTGGTTAAGGTGACCTTCGGTACCGGAGTTCGTGGGTTCGAATCCCACAGTGGCATGTTCTTAGCCGTTTGGAATCGGCTTTAAGCTGTAGGTCCCGGTCTCATTATCTCTTGTGTTGCAAAAAGTAGACCGTAGCACTCCAAACCAAACCAAACCATCCATCAGTGATTTTTTGAGAAAATCGGTAATAAAATTGATTTTGGATCAAAATGAACCATTATGAGGTTCTAATATTAAACTATGAATGCCTGAATCATTTTTGCCAGATATATATTTATTAATATTTTACATCGAAGTATATTTGGGATTATACAGAGATAAACAAATAAGAAATTTAAACAATTTGGCATCGTAACATGTTCTCTTTGGTAGCTAGCTGTCTTTTCACACGCCAGAGATTAGCATTTATGAGATGAGAAAATTTAATATTAAGAGATTTTTTCGGTATTACACGTAAATACAGCACTGTGAAGTGAAAATTTACAAGAGATAAAGCTGCCCGGTATAAATTCAGACTATGTACCTGAGGAAAATATAACTTTATATGAGTCCTAAAGTAGCGATCCAAATGACAAAATTATAAACAATAGCAGACACTCGAAAATTCGGTAGTGATTTATAACAACAGTGGCAAATGGTAGTTCGCGATCCACATGCTGCTTTTCAAGAAGTTTATTGCTGTTCTAGTAATAATGATAAATATTTCTTATATTTTAAATTTCTTGAATAGTATAAATATATGTAGCCGTAGGAAAGGATTCGCACAGTCGATCGGTATTCTTCAGTTCGACCCTGCTAAGGATTCGTAAAAATATATTGGTTATAGTACTAATACACTTGTTCAGACCTTGTGTACGCCGAATAGGGATCTCAGTTATTAGTATCTATTTAAGAAGTCATTTAGCGAGAAGATCAAGGTCTCTAAATGTTCCATAAATTGATAATTTCGATTAATGAGTTTTGGAAATGTGTAAAATAAACTAAGTACAGAAATTTAAAAAATGCAGCATATCAGTTACTATTGATATTTCGACTGACATATGAAGTTGAATCATTATACTGTACGATAAAATTTTAATTGGTAAATGGAAGTTCAGTTCAAAGTTGACCAATCAAAATATAAAAGAGTTAACAAGAAGTTCGATTTCTACTTATCGACCAGATTTAGAAAATTAGTTTCTACATTTTAAATTTATATATCTTGTCTTAGAGAAGAGTACATAAAAAGTTTTGAAAAATATGTAAAAGCTATCATAATAGATTTTCAGGTAGGTCAATTAGGCTCATTCAGCCAAAAGTATGGCCTCCCACGGTTTATAGGATTCTCATTTACCTTCACTGACAAAGAAAATTTATTGAGATAAAACAGGAAATTTTTCAAGCAATTCTTTAGCAAACTCTAAAAATTGCATTAATAGGTTAAACAAGTGTGTGTGCAACGTATCTAATCCTCCTTTTGATCCATCGAATTATCTAATACTTATGGCATGTAATTTCGGGGATAACTAACCCTTTTTTGGTTTGTTTGGGCTGAAATCTGCAATTCAGTCTTAAATCGAAATCTTAAATTTTCATTAAATTCCCACCAAAACTAAAAAAAAATACTAATCAAAGCCAGGAAGTCCCCCAAAATTCAATTTTATCATACCACTCTCGGAATCAGTCACGGTACTAATTCACTCCAATTAGGGTCGGAAATGGATATAATTTTTTGAAAGTAAATTTCTTCTGAAATATGCTCTCGAACTTCCCTAAACAATCCTGTCTTTGGATTAGTTTCAAATAAACATTCACTATGTTGGACTTTTTTCAAAATTGGGTATAATTCTACAATGAACAATTATAGAGAGATATAATTTAAGTAAAGCGCTTTTGTTTTGCAATAATAACTCAATACTACAATAAAAAGTATAAAATAGACATTCTTCTTTTATTTGGCATTACAGCCTTTTACAGGCCTGAGCCTCTGCTCTAAAACCAAACCTTTCCAATTCTGGGTCCCCCTCAGGAGGGTTCGCATGCACACTTCGGACATCAAGAACATAATCAATATGTCCCAACCTGCATGCCTTGCATTCCAAGAAACCTTCCTTAAGTTGTATGTTCTCGCGAAAATTAGTGGGTGTAACTGTTTTAGGAAGGATATTTCTGATTGCACTACGAGGTCTGGTATCATTTGCATCTTAGTATCACAATCAGTTCCTTGCATTGTTCTTAATTTGTAAACTTCTTTGCAAGCTGTCGCTGTAAAAGTTCATGAAAATGACGGAGCCGGAATTTAAGTCCTCACCGATCTTTGTTACTCCAACCACGAACTGTTGAACCTATTAGAAGAATTTAGTGACATATTTGATTTTAAGAGAAATTCTAGGAAAACTCGATGTAGTTCAGTCAGGCACAAAATCAATACAGGTGACAGCGCCCCAATCAAGCAACGACCTTGCCGTGTATCAGCCATCGAAAGAGGCTTGATTGCCGAAGAAATACAGCGAATGCTAAGAGAAGACGTGATACAGCCGTCAGATAGCCCATGGTCATCACCCGTCGTGCTTGTGAAGAAGAAAAATGGTGAATGGCGTTTTTGTGTTGATTATAGGAGATTGAACAAGATAACCAGAAAGGATGTATATCCATTACCTCGCATCGATGAAGCTCTGGACTGTCTAGCGGGTTCGAAAATTTTCTCTATGATGGACCTAAAGTCAGGCTACTGGCAAATAGAGGTTGACGACAAAGACAGGGAAAAGACAGCCTTTGTGACTTCAGATGGTCTTTTCGAATTTAAAGTCATGCCGTTCGGGCTATGTAATGCCCCCGCAACTTTCGAACGAATGATGGACACGGTGCTAAGAGGTCTAAAGTGGAATATTTGTCTTTGTTATCTAGACGATATCATTGTGTATGCACCGAACTTCGGAGAACATCAAATACGCTTGAGGAAAGTCCTGAAGTGCATTAAAGAAGCGGGACTAACACTAAATTCTGCCAAATGTTCATTTGGGAAAAAGAAGCTAACTATACTCGGACACCTAGTTGATCAACATGGAATATATCCCGATCCACAGAAAACAGCGGCTGTGGCAAAGTTCCCTACCCGGAAAATGTCACGGATGTCCGAAGTTTTCTGGGTTTATGCTCATACTATCGACGATTCATCAAAAATTTTGCTGAGATCGCAAAACCCCTGCATGACTTATTGAAGAAAGACACAAAATTTTCTTGGAACCCACCTCAGATGGAATCTTTTTCAACACTCCAAAAGTTATTGACCAATGACCCTGTTCTAGGGCATTTTCTCTCAGACTCGGAAACAAGGATACATTCAGATGCTAGCGGCCATGGCCTCGGAGCAGTTCTGGTACAAAGACCAATAGCCTAGGCATCAAGGTCCCTTACTTCAGCTGAAAGAAACTATTCCACAACAGAAAAAGAATGCCTTGCCGTCATCTGGGCGATCGGTAAATTCAGGCCGTATCTCTATGGAAAACCTTTTGCAGTAGTAACTGATCACCATTCTTTATGTTGGTTGGCGAACGTTAAGGATCCGTCGGGAAGATTGGCGCGTTGGGCTCTCAGGTTGCAAGAATACGACATAAACATTATCTACAAGAGTGGCCGTAAACATTTGGATGCGGATTCTCTGTCAAGAAAGCCCCTCATTGAACCAATAACTGAAAGCAATGACGAAATCCCGTCCTTCGCAACTATCGAAGATTACGGAAAAGAACAACAAAAGGATAAACAGTTGAAGACCATCATAACAATCCTCAACAGAGGTGAGGCATACCAAAATTATCAAATAAGAAATGGTGTACTTTACAAAAGGAACTTCGATCCGATGGGACAACAGTGGCTCTTGGTGGTACCAAAAAAACTCCGTAGTGATGTTTTAAGAAGTCTCCATGATGCTCCAACCGCCGGTCATCTTGGTTTTGCCAAAACTTACGACAGGGTAAGAAGAAAATACTTTTGGCCAGGACTATATGGGAGCATACGTCGATATGTTTCACACTGCCGAGAATGCCAGAGACGGAAATCCCCTCCACAACTCCCACCGGGGCAGCTTCAGTCGATAAAACCCCCTGACATACCTTTTGCCAAAATTGGAGTAGATTTACTTGGACGTTTTCCAGTTACCCGAAATGGCAACCGGTGGATTATCGTTTGCACAGATTACTTAACTAGATTCACAGTTACAAAGGCAATACCAACTGCTGAGGCCACTGAAATCGCTAAATTTATAGTTGAAGAAATTGTACTGAAGCACGGAGCTCCTAAGGAAATGATAAGCGATAGAGGACGTAACTTTTTAGCCAATATTGTTAAAAACGTTAACCAGTTATGCCAGACGTCACACCTTCTGACGACCGCCTACCATCCACAGACCAATGGATTGACAGAAAGATTCAACAAAACACTGGCTGACATGCTATCTATGTACGTAGACGTTGAGCAAAAGAATTGGGATACCATACTACCGTTCGTGACTTTTGCGTACAATTCAGCAAAACAAGATAGTACGGGATTTAGCCCATTCTTTCTCGTCCATGGTAGAGATATCCAGACTCCTCTTGACGTAATTTTCCCATCTAATACCGAAACTTTTGACGAAAGTTATGCGCATCATCTCATTACCAGGGCAGAGGAAGCTAGACAGCTAGCAAAACTCCATATCCGCGAAGCGCAAGCTGCAGACAAACGCCGATATGACGAGAGGCATCGACCTGTTAGCTACAATATCGGAGACTTAGTATGGGTCTTTACTCCGGTACGGAAAGTGGGATTATCCGAAAAGCTACTGAGACGGTACTTCGGACCTTATCGAGTAACACGCCGACTGTCTGACGTGACATATGCAGTAGAAAGTGCCGAACAAAATAGAGGACGTCGAAGTTCACAAGATGTCGTTCATGTACTAAGACTAAAACCCTATCTTGATCCAAAAAGACAATTGGATGAAGAGGAGATGCCTACTTCCAGGAGACCTGTTACAAGGAGCCAAACAAGACTGCAGCGGGACGCTGCTTCCTCCTAAGAGGGGGGTAATGTAGCGAAAATCGTTCCTTTCAGCAAGGACGCCGTGGCGCAGTCGGTAAAGCGGCGGACTCGTGAACGGATGGCTTCGCGTTCGAAAACAAGCGAGACAAGCTGCCTTTAAAAATTGATTTTAATTTGGATTTAATTTATGTTAATTTAATTTGATTATGCAAATTTATGTAAATTTAGTTGCTAATTTTCTGCGGGCCTTCCAAGTCTGGGTTGTTCTAAAATTGTATATAAGCAGGATTTCCTTCAGTTGCGGAGTAATACAATCTTGAACTGGTCTTGAGAGTTTATCATTCAATTCACCAAGTTCAGTTCATCTCATCTACGCGACATTATAATACATTGTCGTAATCAGTAAATATTTCATGTAAATATCGATTTTTTTAATCAGTATTATAAGTTGGTTAACCCTTTGCCTGTCCTATGGATATAAAGAATTAAATGTGTATATCATATACCATATGCAAGACAAGCAAAGGACTAATATTTTATACATTTTGGAATATATTCAAAGCTGTAAATTCGTACTGTTATCGGAGACTGGTCGTTTTAAACCCAGTTTTCGGTCTGGGTAACTAAATTTCAGAAATGAAAATTTAGAACCACTACAATAAATAAAAGTACTAAAAAATGTTAAATAAACCTCGTATGTTGCAGTTACGATTATGGTAGTTGATTATTGATAGATAATCCCAGTTATAAATATGTACATGCACAATTTTGCCTCTGTATCATTGTGGTATGTTGCCAAATTCCCCGACTTTTCTACGACATGGTGCAACCGTGTGTCAAAGTACTGATGGATTCAGATATATGTAGCGAATGAATATTATCATAAATATCAGCTTGATACAATAATTTGTAATTTTGCAACCAATCTCCGGTTTGAGTAATCAAGGTTCTAAAACTAAAATTGTAATTATTTCAAAATTTAAATTAGTTTTTGAACCATATTTCTCATACAACAGATGATGTATCATATACGTTGCAAATACATTTCGTTGTATATGCTACGTATTTGCAACGTATAAGATAAATTGTGTTCATATGCGTACAATATAAACAATTTCAAAAATAAAACTCATTTTCATAAACAGAATCACACCTTCAAATTTAATTATCTATGTGAACATAATAAATAATAAAGAAATAAAAATGCTGTATTTGGCAAATTATTCTTCCATGACTCTTATGTAAAAGTGCCTACTTTTGTGTAGAGATTATTTAAGGAGAAATCAAAATAAATAAATAAATCACTCGACATAAAAGCACAAATATTTATAAACGATGGCACCATTACTATTCGCATTGGAACAGATTATCGTGAATGAAAATTCTGAAAGGAAATTTAAAAAGAATTACATCAAATAAAAGTAGATAAAATAACTGAACTGAACTTTGCAAAGAGCAACATAATTTATATCTTAAAACCAGTTTTAAACACTAAATGAATTACTTCAAAAGGTTTTAATAATTTTAGTATGTTATTAAAAGAAAAATATATTCAGTTGCCCCTAACTATACTCATGAAACCTAATGCAGATATATTAAAGTAAAGCTCCATAAGAGCGAGAATTCCAATCCTGGACTTGTTAGAGTTACATAGATATTTAATAGGAACTTTGTTAAAATTACTAGGAAACCATTGTTTCCTGATATTTTCACCATGCTTGCATATATAAATTAAATGTTTGAGGGAGCCATCTTTGTCTCCACACCAGCAGCTAGGATTCTTTCCGAATAGCCTAGCTTGATGAGCCGGAATGGCCCCATGGCCAGTATAGATCTGATTAATGAAGAAGTCTTCGAGCCTACCAATGCTCACCGACGGAAAGAATTCAAATAGATGTCGACCCTTGTCATCCTTCGTCCAATCCTCTTGCCACCTCTGTAGCACCTCTTTAAATAATAAAGTCTTGATCTGATGAGTTGAAAATCCAACTTCGAAGTCCACTTCCTTCTTTCTCGTGGCTTCTTTTGCCAAACCATCCACTATTTCGTTAAATTCTTTCCCGACATGAGCTTGAACCCAATTCAAATGTATAACATGGCTACAGCTTCTCAACTTACTCTTCAAACTCATAATTAGAGAATGTCTACTATTTCTCGTGATCGCATATAAAGCAGAAAGAGAATCGGTTCTAATGTAAACCTCATGGAGGTTGTTCGCCAGAATAAGGTCAAGAGCTTTACTAATGGCTAAGACCTCGCACTTATAAACAGTGCCTCTTTCCCCGACTCTATATTGAGCCTTGTAGACAATACTGTTCTCCAACACCACGATCAGAGCGAATCCCAACTTATCCAATAACTTCGAACCGTCCGTGTAAATCATCAAGCTTTTATTACACTGATCGGATCTTACCCAATCAATTTCGAAGTCATCCCAAGGGGGTAAAGGAGAGTCCACCTCCCAGTCCACATCTTCATAATGAATAACTTCTCCCTCAATTATAATACTCTTCCTTTTATGTTTCAATAAATAATATTTTTGTTGCTTTTCGCAGATCAAATTAATGGGAATAACACCAGCAAGAACTTGTAACGCAGCGGTGGAGACGCTGCTGTACGCTTTAGTTATCTTCAACAACGCAATGCGTTGAAGAGAATTAAGCATATTATATACTCTCCTAGTGTCCCTGTACCAAATTTCACAGTTATAAGTTAACTGTTTCTCAATAATATTATTATAAATATTCTTCAAAAGGATAGAGTTGACACCCCATCGAACCCTGCTAATGCTATTTATTTTTACCATAAAATTAGTAATTTTTTCCTTTAGCTGCCTCAAATGGGCAGTCCAAGTTAATTTATTATCAATGTGTACCCCAAGGTACTTAATAACTTTTTTAAGCTTGATTTTAATGTTGCCTATCTTGATACTGGGAAAAGACCTTATGTTTTTCCCCAGTTTTATAATTGTATAAGTGCACTTATTCTCACTAAAGCTCAAACCACATTCAATTGCCCATTTATAAATTTTTTCCAAATATGGTTTCGTAATCTCTCCAAAATAACGTGGGGCATTAGCCTTAACTAACAAGCAAATGTCATCCGCATAAGCTTGAATGACGTAATTGTCGCTACTAACTAAGATTTCATTAATAATCATCAGCCAAAGCTTAGGACCTAAGCTGAACCCCTGAGGGATACCACCATAATAGTCCTTGATATATTTATTACAAATAACTTTCCTGTGCAAAATAAATGAATTAATTACTGCCTTTAAGTAATTCGGCAGTTTAATATTTTCGAGCCTTGCTCTTATACTCTCCCACTTCACTCTGTCGAAAGCCCCCTTGATGTCTAAGACAATCATTATAGTCGCCTTCTTCTCAGTGTTAGCGTTCTTAATAAAGTTCATGGCGTTATCCAAAGCCATGGCCGTGGATCTTTTCTTACGGAAACCGTATTGGAGATTACTATAAAATTCATTTTCCAAATAGTAATCAAGCCTATTAGCAATAATCTTATCAAAAAATTTTCCCCAAACAGATAACAGACTAATGGGTCTGTACGCCTCAGGGAGGCTGAGATCTTTCCCACTCTTGGGACAAAGAATGACGTTGGCAATCTTCCAAATCTTGGGGAAATAGCCAAAATGAAAGCATCTATTGAAGATGTTCCTAAATATGTCACTATTCACTCTGAACAGGTCATGAAGGACCTCTAAGTTAATACCATCAATGCCTGGAGTCTTGTGCTTGGACATGCTACAAATAGTATTTTCAATCTCCTTACGACTGATATCTATATAGTCGTATTGACCATCATTATCCATAATAAAATTATCCCGTTCGCTACTGAAATGCGAATCAATTATGGTCTTTATAGTTTCCTCGATGTCATGAGTATACTGTCTGTCAGCTTTGCGAATAACCCTCTGAATCCGGTTTCTGTCTTTCATAACACATTCCTTTATTTCATAATATTTCCCTTTGTTAAGATGACTAGTTACAAAATTACGAAAACACTCGCTTTTAGTGATGTTAATGTCCTTTTTATACAGAGCTAACTCACGCCTATACCTGTCTCTAAGAGTAATCCTAAGTTCTTTATTGGTCTCTTTCTGAAACCTCCTTCTGAGAGCTCTGATCTTACTTCTCTTAGTCTGTAAAGCTACATTCCACCAAGGAGCGTTCTTCTTATTTTTATTCAACCTCCTTCTTTCGTTATTCCTTACTAATTCATATAACCTATGCTGAATATGGTCAATAGTTTCGTCAATATTTTCTATCGAATTTGGTATCACATTAAAATTTCTAAATTCACTATTAAGATCAACTTTCAAGTTGTACCAGTTGATCTTGTGATACCTTATTTTATTTTCCTCATGTTTAGGACATTTAACTTTCAGGGTGACCTCAACCAAGTTGTGGTCACTCTCAGAAATTCTATCTACTACATCAACACTCATATCGAAATCGTCACAGTACCTATTAAGTACTAAATCTATCCAACTCTCACCTCTTGTAGACTGAAAGGTGGGAATGGAATTGTTATCATTACCGATAATCAGATCATTTTTCAGTATAAAATTAATTAAAATTTCCCCTCTTTCATCAAGGGGTCTTCTACCCCAAAGATATGATTTAGCATTAAAGTCACCCATTATAATTGTTGGTTGATCATTATATTTATTTATTAATATATCCAAAATATAAAGATTATTCTCAATAGCCTCGCTAGGAGAACAATATACACTATATATATGAAACTTATAGTCACCATACTTAAATAAAACTAGTATAATATCACTAGAATTGTAAAGGATAAGACATTCAATCTTTGAATGTAACAAAATGGCTGCCCTAGGCTTAACTTTGCCTTGGGCTAAACTATAAATAATTGGGAAGCCGATCACAGCATCCCCAGAGACGTAGGGCTCATTGAGCGAAACTAAGTCATATTCGTATACTACCAAATCCTACGAAAGCTGGGCGGAAGCCGCCCGAGCCTTCCCCAAATTAATGTGTGCTAACTTAAGAATAATGCTATTAGCCATAAGTAATAATCATAAGGTTTAATCATAAGTAAAATAGGTGCATGAGAAAGTCAAGTGTGATTAGATATGGACAAAAATCTAAATTACGGGTATAAATTATAGAAACCATTGGAGACAGGCACTCACTTTAAAACTAATACAAGTTTTCTTAACAAGCTGTCTTACCACGGGTAACCTCTTTATGTGTAATTGGCAAAATTATGAGGACAAGAAATAAATTACGCATGAAATTTTATAGACAAGCCAAGCAGGAGTGATCTCTAATTTAAAGCACCACCTACTTCCGCTGTTGCCCCTTAGCTTTTCCAGGAATATGTGTGATTGTGTAACACACATCTTCTCAGAGGAACAGCCAATTTTCAGTCATGTGTAGTTTAATAGATAAAGTATGGAATGATAAAATGTTACCTAAAAGGTAGATTTCAAGGGAATACATCTGATGCACTCGATTAAGCTCAAGATCCTCAGATTTAAGGCAGAAAAAGTTTTAAATGATGACAAAGAATTAAGAATTATGTTTATAATATCTGAACTAAAAAGCAATGAAGACTTGTTGAACACTGTGTAAGTTAATATTATTGTCTTGCTGAGGAAATTGTGAAAATTTCATAATTTTCGACCATTTGATTTTATACCCTGTCTACCTTTGAAAAACTAAATGCTTCATTTTTATATTTCTCATCGCAGATAATATAGGTAACCAACACTCAAATTTAGATAATAATATTGGTCTAATATTTTTGCAGCAAGGTTTGATTAATGGAATAAATTTTGATATTAAACCATGTTAGGAAATAAATTACCATTATGTGTATTCTTAGATTTAACGTCATACGTCAATTAAATTGGAAGAAACTAGTTGTGTTATATTTGTGTTAATGTGTTTATGTTTTATTATTATAATGTTATTGTTAGCATGTGATTTATATGATATATTATGTGTAATGACAATGTGTTACTTAATTATTGTAAGTAAAGGATTCTGTATGTATTCAGCAGTATGCAAAATGTAAACGAAGTACTGTAAACGGTCGAACAAAACTTGCAGATTTTTCCCCTTTTTTTCAGAACTGGAGAATATTGTAATATAGGAAGGGAATAATATTGTAATATGGAAATAGTGTAATATAGGAATAACAGATCTAGGAATAAGCCCCCCGAAAACAAAAAGTAATAAGGGAAAAAACCCTACAAAGACCCTAAGTGTGGGAAACAAACAAGACCTCCAGCAAACAAACAGATGTGATCCACCTGTGGGTTATGAAGACGTAATTTTAACCCCCTCTTGACGTTACAGAAGTCTTAAAATCAAACGAGTAAATCCACCGTGACACTATAAAGTCACATAACTTGCTGGAGTTAATCCTACCACGCCAGCCACCTGTTCCGCACAAGATAGCATCCCACGCTATCTGTTCGGCTACACTGAAAACAAAAAGAAAAAGTGCAAGGGCCAATGAAGAGGTCCAATAACGCCCCAAACACTCTCTCGCAAATTCTAAATGATCAGCCACAAAAACATCCCCCTAAACCCCATAGTGTAAGATTGTAAGATTATATAGTTTCGAAAAAGATTTCATATTCTGTACCCAGCTGTCAGTAAGAATAGTTCATATTCTGTATCCAGCCGTCAGTTAGAATAGTTCATATTATGTATCTAGAAGTCAGTTAGAAAAGTTCATATTCTCTCCCTAGCCGTCAGCTAGCTAGTTAGACTATTCTCTCAGCAGTCAGCTCGTTAGTATGTTCTCGCCCCAACCGTGAGTTAAACTAGTGTGTCAGACTAGTCATGTATTTGAGATTAGTAGCTGTTACATCAGCCTTTGTACCGATAAAGTACTTTGTATCCATATCTCACATGAGCTCATGTCCTGGAATATCAAGGATGAATAAAGATTTAATCTGGAAGAAAACTAGCATATATATAAATATATATATATATATATATATATATATATATATATATATATATATATATATATATATATATATATATATATATATATATATATATATATATATATATATATATATATATATATATATATATATATATATATATATATATATATATATATATATATATATATATATATATATATATATATATATATATATATATATATATATATATATATATACAAAGTTTCATAAATTTCAGATAATAATACTTATAAATGCATTGTAACGTTCAATTTCCTCTTAAAAGAGAAATAATTTTTTTTTTAATTTTGACTAATTTTTCACTTATTGATAAATACTTTGCTTGTTATCAGTGTAATTGCTTTAATACTTTACCATAATCAGTTTCTATATATTTTGAATGTTAGCAATGTATTTTAATCAGCGTATTCTACACTATTTAATGTTTAATAGATGATTTTTTTAAAGTTTCAAATGTATACTTTATACAGCTGTTATAAGATAAGCTATGCATCCCCAAATGAAGCTATACATTCAATACCTGCATACAGTATTTATATTCGAACAGTGTTTCCGATAGTTGTGGAGTAACATCATGATGTTTCATAAAAAGAAGCGAAATTCCTTTTTTTCTTTCTTTTTATAAAGTAGAATTCTATACCTGCGCTGAGTTTTATAGCTCTCTTATTGTCTACTTCATAGAAATCCATAGTAATTCATCTTGCTTCTAAGACCGAAAGAATACTTTAAAAAGGTTTATTCATCCTTTTGACAATCATCATTGTTTGCATGGAAATAAGAGTTATGTATAAAGAATCACTGGAAATAATGACAAAGAGATTTCCATTAAAGTGCTCTTTTTTAAATAAATGGTGTTTCCCAACAATTCATAAAAAAAGGGCAGCTTTAAAATATTAGTACTTTGTCACAAGATCAAGAAAAAGGAAAGGCAATTTCTTAAATAAAATCTTATAAAGGAACAGAAGTAGCAAGTCTTGTCGGACTGAATCAAAGTCAAAATTCTTTTAACGTATAATTTTTAATTCAATGCACTTAGATCTTCTTTATACTGCATCAGTATATACACAAATATATCAAAACATGAAATATTTTAGTGGGATGTGATACAATACATTTTATCGCCTTTAAGCTTTTGGATTTATTGAAAGTTATTCAAAAAATGCTTCGCTGGAAAAGTATCAGAATCAAACATCTTGATAAATTACTCAGGAATAAATATTGCATCTGTATATGCAGTAAGCTTGAAACGCAATCATCTGGATCTTTAAAATATATCTGATGAAATTGAAAATATAATGTGTTGGTTTGGTCATTCAATTGTTTTGCAACAAGAGGTTAATTTAGACTGATGCCTTCTGCTTGTAGCCGATTTCGAACAGTTAAAAGTATACTTACCAGCAGGGGGATTTGAACTGATGATTACGAAGAACAGTGAAGAGTAAGCCATCTCCGTAGTATGCAAAATATCTGATACAAAATCGGGAATATTGATTTCAAGTTAAATAACCTGACAACACTTTTAGATGTTATTTGGATTATACCTACGAATATAAAACGGAAACTCTATTAAACTAAAAACTAGAGCTTTATAACTACAATAGGGAGGGAAGCTCTCTTTTGAAGATTTTCATATTCTACTTCTGAACAAATTCAATCCATATTAGTATTATTTTCATCTTTCAGTATTATGCTAGTAACGTTATTCTGTTAAAAGGAGAGAAAAGTGAAGCTTTATCAGTGTTTGGTTTTTGCTATTATTAGTAATCCTTTAAATACATTTAAAATTAGATTCTAGAATTATTTTTAAAATATGTAAAGGACGAGTTTAAAATGGTCTTTTACGAAATGAGCGGCTGCTAGTACTCAACCAGACGAGCAGTAATTACAATAGATCATAGGATTATATTCCACTCTGAGAGATTTTAACAGAATTACCGGACCAAGCAGAAGCTATAGGATTACTTAACACTGACTGATGACCTGAACGCCACAACAGTAACCCATAGTAGCTACCAAGCTGCCTCTGAATGAGCTACCATTACATGAGATCCGTCATGGACCAAGTTGCTGTAGTCCAACCCTTTAAGGAGTAAACACTACAGAGGTGAGATCGAGACTAGCAGAAAGGATGTAGAGGAAAGATCACTAAAGAAGCCTAAAGAAGGCATGCAACTGAGAGGTCTAAGAGATTGCAAATAACATCGGCGGTAGAAGTTTTAAGAAAAGTTTAAAAAGATTTAAAAAGTTAAAACTGTGAATGTGTCGTGGTGGACAAATCTATCTAGTAGCTAAAACATCAAGATTGTAAAGCTCCAGCTCATTATAATATTTATTATTCTTTGATGCAAAGGTGGGATACAAGTTTGCCGGGATTGATAAATGGGGAGATCATATGGGGTTACGTAATGTTTAGGTAAAAGATAATTCGTAAATTAACACACTTTAAATAATAATTTAGTGATAAAATCTTCCAACTAAAGTCAAGAAATCCTTCACAGCAGTCAGTGTATAAACTATCAATCGGAGAATTCTTAAATGCTTCAGTGAATAAAAGAAGAGAAGACTAGTGAATGGTGTTGAGTTTACGTTAGGTAGAAAGAAGCAGCTCCATAAATATGGCAGTCCTACCTCTCAGAGTGGAATGCAACCCTATGTTATAGGGTAATTACTGCTTGTCTGGATGGGGACTATCTCTCCTCTCATTTCACGAGAACAATTTAAACTCGCCTTTCATAGTTTTATTTCTTTATGTCGTATCCCTCTCAAGGGTACGCCTTCTTTAGGTGTGTACGGATATCACGCACCCGAGATACCCGAGTGATCTTTCTCTACGTCCTTCCTAGTAGTCTCGAGCTTACCTCTGTAGTTCGCTCCTGAGCAGGTTGGACCAGAACAATTCTAACCATAACCGACCTCTAGTGGATCAGCGGTAGCTTAGTAGCCTATATAAATTGCTGTTGTTGTGGTCATATTATCAGTGTTGAGTAACCGTATGGCTTTGGATGGGTCGGGTAAACGATATATCGTATCCCACCTCTTTTCGAGATGACATAAATACCTACCCTTATTTAACCCCCACACACACACACACTTTTGTTTTTTTTTTGGGGGGGGGGCAGTTTCCCATATTTCAATTATTTTTGTGATATTTAATGTTCATATTCTTACTTTTGTTTCTCGCAGCTCATTTTTTTCTTGGATCTTACGTCATTAAACCTCAACTAACCAACCAACCAACCAACCTTCCCAGATGGGTCCCCCTCAGGGGTTTACCTATGTGAGGTAAACACGGGTTTCGCAATCACGAGGTACCCCAGCGATCTTTTCTCATTTCTCTCCTCTTCTCTTCTACTTTATTCTTATCTTTCCCCCTCATTGCAATTTCCTCTTTTGAGGTGAGGGCACCCCTTGAGTAGCTGTTTCCGCTCTGCTATATCTTGCTTCTCTTGGCGTCTAAACTGCCCACGTGTTTGCCGTGCGAGGAGACCCGTGTTCCAGGAAATGAGGATCCTAGTAATTGAGGGGATTTCCTGTGGGGAAATCATCTGTATGGAATTTCCAACACATTGCTTTGGCCTCAGCTTCTTGTAAATGGGAGGTACATACTGGTCCACATGTATCAATCGGCTGGTCGGTTTTCGGCTTGGACTAAGTGATCGGTGTACTTTCTGAGCTGTTGCGTTAAGGGTGGTAGCAGCTTCAGAAGTAACTTTGATAGTATAGACTCCGGTTAGCACTGTTGCAGGTTTCTGCATAACCTTGTTGGGCTCCGTGATGGGTGGTTCCGCCTGGGTCCGAACTTAACTCTTCTTACAATGGCTTCCTTTCATCCCCCCATTCCCCTAGTGGGCAAAAAATGTTCCTAACCTTAATGCTGCTCGATTTGTTATCATGAAACATGCTGACGGAAATTTTACAAATGTGTCTCCATACCTTATTAATAAATCTATCTTTAATGGAATAGGTAAACCCAAGAATATTAAAAAACTTCAATCAGGTGATTTGTTGGTTGAAGTTCACAATTCCTCCCAAGCCAATAGACTTATATAAATTAGCAAACTTGCTTATATCCCTGTTGTACCCTCCTTTCACAGTACCCTCAACTTCTCAGGTGGGGTAATATCTGAACGTGAGAAATTTAATGTAACCGACGAATAGATTTTAAGTGAAATGAAAGATCAAGGTGTGTGCGGAGCACGGCGTACCACTGTGCGTCGTGACAGAAAATTAATAAGTATCAAACACCTCCTCCTAACTTTCAACTCTCCGGTTTTGCCGAAGTATGTCGCTTTAGATTGCTTAAAATGTCCTGTAAGACCATTCATCCCCAACCCTCTTAGATTTTTCAAATCTCAACGTCATGGGCACTCTAAAGTTACGTGTCGAGGGTCTGCTATTTGCTCCAACTGGTCATGAAAGCGAGGGATGCAGTAATGCTTTTAAATGCATCAATTGCAATGGCAATCACTTTGCTTATTCCAGGTCATGCCAGAAATGGGTTGTAGAAAAAGGAATTCAGGCTGTTCGTGTGAAGCAAAATATTCCATACAATGAGGCCCGGCATATTATTGAGTCTCGCAGTCCAAAATCAGGCATATCTTATGCCGCAGCCACACAAAAAATTGTTAAACCCATTGCCATCCTGACAGATCCTGATGTAACTGCCAGTAAATACATTAACCATCCTCAAATGTCACAAAATATTAAGTCGAAAAACACAAATACAAAGGAAAAAGCCCTCTTCTAACCCAAAACCAGAAGTCAATAGAAATAAAATTATTAAAAAAGATTCATTCAAGAAACCACTGAAAACTCTTCCTCCCAATCATTCCTTAAGACGAAAATCCATACCACCTGCTTTTAAATTAAAACTAAAATAACACGAACACACTTTTTAAAAAAGGATAAACATAGTGACGTCATTCTTGAAGACGAGCCAATCAAAATGTATATTTCACCCGAAGATGATAGTATAAGCTACTCTTCATCAGGTTCCGAGGCGGAGCTTCCTTGCTCCGTTCCTTAGACTGCGCGTTTTTCTTCCCGATTTGTTTTTTGGCCATGGCTCTCTGTTCAAGGAACTGTCGCGGGTTTAAAAGACATGTCTCTGTTATTAGAGACCTTGTGAATCTTTTCCAGCCGGCTTATTTTTGTCTTCAGGAGATCCTCCTCGAGGAAAACAAAGCGGCGAAGATAAAGCGGTTCAGCACAATTAGGAAAGATCATGTGAATAACGGCAGGGCTTCCGGTGGCTTTGCTCTTTTTGTGTCTCACGACTACCCTTACTCTCCTCTCGTATTACATACTGATTTACAAGCCTTTGCCATTGAAATTAATATTCAAGCTCTCGTAACAATTTGTAATATTTACCTTCCTCCTAATACAAATGTTTCCCAAAGTTCTCTCAATAAATTAATTAACCCTATAAGCGTCTGAGCTGGATTTTTCTCTATCTCCGAAAACGCTCTTAAAGCGGCTGAGCCGGCTTTTTTTCTTTCTTCCTTCCCCCTTGCAAATTTCTTTTATTGACAAGGAGGAGGTGCTGCGGTTGCAAAGAAGAAGGCAATTGGTGTATTTCTGGACTATAGTGCATCCTACTTTTTTTGCCAAGGACTCCAAAGGAGCAAGTTCCGGCCCTGATCGCATTTTTTGTATAGTAAAAGAACTGTTCAAATTTATACTTAAGAATATTACGTTTTGAAAAATGTGTGTTTATAAAAATATGTTGTTAACATATTAAAATATTTATCGTTTTAAGAGCTACTTTTTTATCATAAATGTTATTTAAACTTTTAAAAACGAGAATTTCTCCTCACAAAATATTTTTCATATTAACAGAATTATCAAATCTTCCAGGGTTTTTTTTTCCATTACTTTTTTAGACTAACATTTTATATTATATCTGCTTACAATTATGATTTTATATTAATGAGAAACATTTTTAAAATATCAAACGTAGCTTTAACCTATTTTATGAACATGGATGAATTACTTCCTTCTAAATAGTTTACAGTTCTGTTTCTGTTTTAAACTAGTCGTCTCGTTTTATTTATTTATTTTTTCTGTTGTGTGTATATGAAAAAAAAAGTTTTTTTACTGCAAAGATTTTTGGAAATATATTATGAAAATTTTCAAAAATAAAACAAATATCGAAGGTGGCCATTTATTTATTTATACGAATGTTAGATAATTGGCATTTGAGCTTTTCATATACTCCTTGATTTCGAATATTTCGACTTAATACAACGTGTAAAATAATTAGGAAAAAAATAGAATAACTACTTTATGACAAAATATCTTAAAAACAAAGAACTTTTTATACTGATTTGAAAATATACCTTTAAGAATGGAAAAGAATATATTTTAATCTATAGCGAATGATAATTAGTTATTTAATAGAATTAAAAAGTAACAAATATATTTCTAAAGAAGTGTTATCCTGTTACTGCTGCCATATAGCCTCGTTTGTTGTTAATTGTCTTAATTTGAGTTGAATCAGTTGATAAAATATAAGTTTAGATAAGACAAAATAATAGAATTATATTTATACATAGTAAGAATAATATTTTAAGTATTCGTTCATTCGGGATATGAAATCTCCCAAAAATAGTTTAATTCTTAATCAAGTCTTGCGTTTTTACATTTAATTTAAATTGTATAAAGTAATGGGGAAATATTGGATTTTTGCATAACAGATATATATTACATTAATATATGTCAAATGTTTAAAAATACAGTTTTCAAATACATAAAATTGAAAAGAGAAATTTAATTTAGTAACTGAATAAATTTCTAACCCTGAAAACTTCGTTTCGTCGATACACAACGATAAAATTTCCTGTGCTGCATACAATGTCAACTTTTTGTAACTTTACGTCAGTTAAGTTACGTCAACATTAAATTACTTTATCAGTTACTTCCACTTATACAGTATAATTGATCGTTAATATTTTTTTTATAGTTTGAATAAAGAGGATTTGTCAGAAACTATGTATAATTAAGGCACAACATTACATAATGCTTTTTGAAAGAGATAATTTTAAACCTAAAGATTTTTTTATTATTATTATATAGACAATGAATATGCTCAAACAATTTCTGTTGTAATATACAAATATAGTTTTAATTTAGGAAAAATGTAGTAAAGATTGTTTTATGTATACTAAAAAAGATATTTGCATCATGTCTAATTATGAACCAGTTCTCAAACTATTCTACTTCCCTTTCAAAGCCATATGGTGAATTTCAGTATCATGTAAGTCTTTGAAATTCCCTATTTTTTATATTTAAGTGTTGGGTCTCCTTAGTGCCGTCTAATGCAGCCACCTCTTTGCATAACAGCATGGCATGGGCCTATTACCATTTGCTTTCTTTTTGACCCAATATATTCATTACTTTTGAACATGGCTCTCATCTGGGGATCTCAATTTCCAGGAAATGAACGGGACACTAAAAACTGGTTTCTTTGGTCCCCTGCAAAATACCAGGGAAATCATCAGGAGAAAGTTTATCTGTTCTAAAGAAAAGGATTTTTTTACTTCGTGCCGGAGGTGTATGGATCATGGGCTGAGAGAACCCACTCCCCTCCTTCTTCCTTGCAGTGTGTAAACAAAGAATACAGACACACGTAGACATTTATCCGGTGCAACTTTGCTAATTCCAAGTGCCTGACATTCGGGTGCATTTTTATCATGACACTGAGATGCATTCTTTGTATAGATAGGCTTAGAATAGTCATAGTGAAATAATAATTTCAATGTAATTATATTAGGGTTTTGTGACTAGCAAAGTGTATTTAACATAATGACTAAATTTCTTTTTCGTTTTTTCATTTAAACATTAAATAGTGAAAGCTATTTTTTTCTTTTGAAGCAAAATATAATTAGATCAAAAAGAGAAAAGATAATGATTTTCCTTCTTTTTCTGTATTGTAAATACAAAAAATTTACACGTTGTTAAATTATACTCAAGGCAAGCAATTCAAAAATTATATTAAGTTAAAAATAATTAAAGAATTATGGAAAGTTTTTTAATTCTTAATTACATACTTATGTCAACGTTTAAGGGGTGGAAAAAACTGCACTAACCAATACTCAAAGTAAATTTATATGTCCAGAAAGACATAACTTTTGCAGCATCTTAGTTGCCATTTCTTTTTACGGGAAATTAAATATATCTTTGATTATTAAGCTACAAAAGTAGCAGAACCACAATAAAAAAAGGAAAAAAATGTTAGCATTAAGAGAAAGTATTGGATTCCAAGAATTGTCAAATATACCGAAGTAATTAAATATTTTCTTCAGTAAAAGGGTGAATTTTAAGAACATTGATAATACAAGTAATACATGTTCCGCGAAAAGAAATTTGTTAGATTTTTTTTTAAACGAGAAAATAAGTTTTTGAAAAATAACGCCCTCAATAAAAGTTTTCATTATATATATATATATATATATATATATATATATATATATATATATATATATATATATATATATATATATATATATGTGTGTGTGTGTGTGTGTGTGATAAAACAACATCACTTCCATTAGACAACACAGGAATATTTAATTTGAAAAACACAAAAACATAACAAACGATTAACATAATATTGGCATTAATAAAGTCGTCATTGTCCTTTCGATTTGCTGCACACACACGCTCTGTCTCAGTCTCTGCTCTCTCTGTCTGTATCTATCGCGCGCGCTTCTTCGCGTTGCCATTCCTAGTTTTAGAAGTCTAGCGGTTGGAGTTGAGTTCTACTTATGCTGCGTTTTGACATTTTGTCGTTGAACTTACGGTATTGTTCAATATTCGTTGGAGGTTAGTGACATGTTTATACCATTTTTCCGGTTCATTAATTGAAAGTTTTGACAACACTGGAATTAATGTGGCATGAATTCGTTCAACTTGACCGTTACTGCGGGGTATGCCAGTGGTGATTTTTACATGTTCAATAGATTCATTTTTACAATAATTCTCAAAATCATGAGATGTAAAAGCTGTTCCTCTGTCCGAAATTATACGCGATGGGTTGCTGAATACACTTTTCTGTAGTTCTAAACAATTTACAACATCTGATGTAGAAGTTGATTTAACAGGATAAATCCACGTGAATTTAGTAAATGCATCTATCACAGTAAATATATATTTATAGTTTTTTTTAGTTGATGGTAGGGGACCTAAAAATCAATGTGGTACGTTTGTAATGGAGTGTCACCTTTAGGTATAGGATTTAGAAAACCTTCGCCTTTACCCCGTTTCCTGTTGACAAGGATGCAGTGAATGCAATTTGCTAACACGTCTTGTACTTTACTTCTTAAATTTGGAAAATAATATTCAAGTTGCAGTATCTGTTCAGTCTTTGCGACGGCAAAATGGCCTGCTTCATGTGCTTTCTTAATTATCTCAGTTTGCATCGAAGCGGGTACTACTAGCAGTTCCTTTCCGTCTTTGGTTTTAAAAAGAATATCGTTTCGAACTGTAAAATCATTAGCTGATCAATTTTCTAAAAGTTTCTTAATCGAAGTGATATATTCGTCTTTAGCTTGGGCATTCTTAATTTTCAAAGTAATTTCATCGTATGTGACTGCCATTACCGGTTGTCGGCTTAAAGCATCCACGTGTTTCATTTGGTTACCTGGCCTGTGAACGATTTCATAATCGAATTCCGACAAGAAAATAGCCCATCTTGCGAATTTAGGAGTTATGTCTTTTTTATTAATGGTTTGTTGAAATGCTGAAAAGTCAGTAAATATTTTAAAATGGGTACCTTGTAAGAAATGGCGGAATTTTTTGAGGGATTCAATCACGGCTAACATTTCTAACTCATAGCTAGAATACTTTTCTTGATGTGGAAGTGTTTTTTTACTCATATAGTAAATTGGATGGTACTGTCCGTCGTCCGATTCTTGCAATAATATGGCACCATAACCATATTTACTAGCATCCATGTGTAATTGTAAGTTAGCAAAAGGATTAAAAATATGTAGCACGGGATCAGATGAGAGGGCATCTTTTAATTGTTTAAAAGCAATACGTTGTTCTTCACAAAAGGAAAAGTTATGATCATTACGCAATAAGTCACTGAGAGGTTTAGCAATAATTGAATAAGAATTAATGAACTTTCGAAAATATCCGGTTAGACCTAAAAATTGTTGTATCACTTCCATTAGACAACACAGGAATATTTAATTTGAATAACACAAAAACATAACAAACGATTAACATAATATTTGCATTAATAAAGTCGTCATTGTCCTTTCGATTTGCTGCATACACACGCTCTGTCTCAGTCTCTTCTCTCTCTGTCTGTATCTATCGCGCGCGCTTCTTCGCGTTGCCATTCCTAGTTTTAGAAGTCTAGTGGATGGAGTTGAGTTCTACTTATGCTGCGTCTTGACATATATATATATATATATATATATATTATATATATATATATATATATATATATATATATATATATATATATGTATGTATGTATATATATATATATATATATATATATATATATATATATATATATATATATATATATATATATATATATATATATATATATATATATATATATATATATATATATATATATATATATATAAATCGCTTCCAAATATAGGGCACGTTTTTCATTCTGAGGTGTCTATTATATGGAGGTTTTACTGTATTTTCTTTTATAATGACAAAACATAAAGTTTTAATTATATAAAAAATTATATTAAGTTTTTTAATTTTTAATTATATACTTATGTCAACGTTTAAGAGGTGGAAAAAACTGCACTGACCGATACTCAAAGTAAATTTAAATGTCCAGAAAGACATATAACTTCTGCAGCATCTTAGTTGCTATTTCTTTTTACTGCAAATTAAATATATCTCTGATTATTAAGCTACAAAAGTAGCACAACCACAATAAAAAAGGAAACAAATGTTAGCAATAAGAGAAACTATTGGATTCCAAGAACTGTCAAATATACCGAAGCAATTGAATATTTTCTTCAGTAAAAGGGTGAATTTTAAGAACATTGACAATACAAGTAATACATGTTCCGGGAAAAGAAATTTGTTAGATTTTTTTTTAAACCCGAAAATAAGTTTTTGAAAAATAATGCCCTCAATAAAAGTTTTCAATATATATATATATATATATATATATATATATATATATATATATATATATATATATATATATATATATATATATATATATATATTAGAATCGCTTCCAAATATAGGGCATGTTTTTCATTCTGAGGTGTCTATTATATGGAGGTTTTACTGTATTTTCTTTTATAATGACAATCATAAAGTTTTAATTATATAAAAATGACACTGTTATGGAAAATATTATCTATATATTTTAGCACTGGCTTAAAAAAAGTCTTAGCTTTTACAAGGATATAAGGGTGTAATTTACTTGGTAATCATAAGTTTAATGTTCAATTGATCGAAGGCTTATAAATTTAATGCAACACAGAATTCCTTTTAAACATTTTATGGGGAGAAGTGAGAAGAACAAAAGAATTCTTCTGTATTCTTTGCATATAACATGAAGGGTTTTTTACCCAATCCAATATTATTTTTATGAAACTTGTCAAACCACAGAAATTACAACACCGTTCAATCAGAATATGAAATAATCAATATTTGATTATACATAACCATTTTTACTAATAGAAAGATATTTTTAAATTTACATAATTACATAGCATACAATATACAACAAATTATATAAAAAATCAGTGGAATATTTTTAATGATGCCAAAATATAAAGATTTAATTGAACAATTTTTAGTAATCTCAGGAAGGTCACCAAATAATAGTGAATCTTTCTCATCACATATTTAAATTAAAGCATAAATGGTCCGTTGTTTTAGATAGCTACGGTCCCATTCTTTTGCTACACGAAGGCTAATTCTGACGGGAAACTAAGTCATAAAGATAATTATGAATGGCTATTAACATCCATGCCAGTAGTGGGATTCAAACCCATACATTCCGGTACCGGAGAGCAGCGCCCTACCTAATTGACCACGTATACTGTATTATTATATTTGCCATCATTCATATTTCTTTTTATTTATCCGAATGAGAGGGAATTGATCTATGTTTTTAGCTACACTTTTTACATGGGGTTTCTATTTTATTGTTTCAGTCCAAATTTTATTTTTAAATGTATGTACTGGCTACTCTATTGTATACTACTCTATACCAGTCAAAAATTTAGACATTTAGTTTTGAAAAAATACTATAAATAGTAACTTTATAAATGTTTTAGAATGTTTAGATTATGTATGTTTCTTAGTAATGAGTAAAACTAATTCATTTATCAGCTTGTTATTAACTTCTAAATATTTTTTCATTTTGGATTAGCTGTCGCAAGTATGTAATTTTCAGAGTTTAAAGTTATAAGTTATTAGAAAGAAATGAATATTTTTAAATTAATGAGATACTCTTAAGAACAAAATAACCGACTCACAAATTAAGTTACGTCAATATATTTAATTCATAGTTTTATTATTATTATCAGTAAATTCAAAAGACAGATCAAAGTATGTATCTGCACCAAATATTTTCATTTATTATTATTATTATTATTTTTAAGGATATGTTTTTCGTTTTAATTTTATTTCAATAAGAAGGATGAGTTTCCTTAGACTCAATAGTAAAAAGTGACAGTGTTAAAGAAATAGGAGTAGGGGGAGAAGCATTTCTTGTTAATTTATTTACAACAAAAGAAATTTTAAAAACGTAAACAGTCCATAAGCCTTAAAAAAATTTAATTTTTAATCATGGAAAATACTACTAGAAATTTTAAAGGTATTAAAATACTACTAGCTTATCAATTCAGCAATTTAACCTCTAACTATCTATGAACACAGATGTTGAAATTAACAAAAGTGGTTTATAATTAAAATATTTGGAAAACAATATTTTTGTTAAATAATTTTCATGATTCCAGTTTGATAAATTTAAAAGTTTTCAAATATATTTAAACTTTAATGGAATTCCTCGACCCCCCCCCCCTTAGTTTTACCGAGACTAAGCAGAGTACTTTGAAATCTTTGCAACGTTAATTTCTATCTGACTACATATGTAAATCTTAAGTGAATCAATAGTTACAATTCTTACACCTTACAAAGCTTTTTTCTTTAAAAAAAAAAAAAAAATTAAGTCCATTTAAAAGGTCTGGTATCATTTAGCTACAACAAAAGTCGTCAAAATTAGCTTTATTTTCTTTATTCTATAACTCAAAAACTACTTACAAAGCTTTTTTCTTTAAAAAAAAAAAAAAAATTAAGTCCATTTAAAAGGTCTGGTATCATTTAGCTACAACAAAAGTCGTCAAAATTAGCTTTATTTTCTTTATTCTATAACTCAAAAACTAAACTTATTTAGAAGAAAATTTAAAATTGACGGCTGTCGTGATATTTCTGTGAGAAAACAAATTAATTATATCTAACTGTACCAGGTAAATTTTTTAAATATTCTTAAAAAGGTGGGGGTTTTTTATTTGAATGAATACAAATAATCATTTCATGGTGAAAAATTGAAAAGACGCAAAATATATTTTTAAATTAAACTAATAAACTATATTAAAAAAAATTGGGCGATGTTGCGCGCAAATAGATAACTGTAAATAATATTAGTTTGAAAATATAATATTTTATTTAAAAAAATTTCCTTCTTAAATCAAGAAAAGTTTAAAAAAAAAAACAAGCGACTTTTAAATGGTTGTTTTCAAAGCATTCAACTTTTAACTGGGTTCCTGAGATGAGCATAAAGGATGCCTTAAGCACTAATATCCATCAGAAATAAGTTTTAGATTAAAATAAAATATTTTCATAAAAGTTGAGTCCCCCAACAATATTTTATAGAATCGTTCCTTGGACGCTAAATATTAACAATTAATTGTAAGTTTTCATAAGTTTTCACTCTATGTGGTGAAAAAATTGGGTATCGATTTTTATTTACTTTAAATGCAATTTATATAAAAAAGTATTAAATTATATATGGTTATGGTGAGTTATTTGGTAGTTTCGACAGGTTAAACACTTTGTAGCTCAATAAAACTCTTTGCGTTTTAAAAGCTTTTCCATATTAATGAAAAACGCATTATAAGACAATGTACAAAATTTCAGGAAGTCTGAGAAAAAAGGCATGAACCTTAATAATTTTACAGCCGATAATGCTTAAAATAAAACCAAAAACATGAGGCTGTATAATATAATTAAATTTAGTTTTAAAATAAAGATGTAGGGTAAAAGGCAGATTAAAGATCCAAAATATTAAAGCTATATTAGGAAAAGAAATTATTTAAAAAAAAAATTATTTTTCTTTGATTTTGTGTGAAAATGCTAGAAGTCAAAATGCTATTGCAAATTTTTCCAAGAAAAATTCTACCAGCAAGAATAGAACAGATTTTTGTGTTTATCAGCTCAAAGCGGAAGAGTAACAAAAGGCTACTTTACGAGGGATGGACAATGACGGAAAGTGGGAGGTACAACTGTCATCGTCCCCGTCAAACCAGTGACCGTCTTGGATTCCGGCCACTTTAGAAGGGAACAAGTTTTAACACACTGGGCATTTTATAAGGGAAAATTTCGTTAAGATGCCGCCGCTTTTAATCAGCTTCCTCTACCTTTCATAATATTTGGTTATTTTAATGGACATAGCCCTTTCTGGGGTAGCCCTGACACTAACCATCGTGTCACTCAGATTGGACAACTTATCTCAGATTCTAATTTATGCCTGTTCAACTCTAACCAAAATACTTACTTTCTTTTTTCCAGTAAAACGTTTCATGCCCTCGATCTTGTTATATGTTTACATTATTGTTATATATTCGCATATGCCTACGGGCGCTAGTTCTCAACTTGCTTCATCTGCTTTTCCGTCCAATGGTAATTCATGGGCGGAAGAAATGGAAAAGCACGATTGTGCTTCACATAATAACGAACGTTTTTTCCTATTTCAACCAATAACAAATTCAACCAATATTTCAACCAATAATTCCCAAAACAAATGTCTTTTGAAAAAAATTCACCCTTTCTAATCCAAAAAACAGTAAGCTCCATGGTTGACAATGTGAAATAGATCAAGAAACTGTTCTGACTATCTCCTTATCAAAGTCGCAAATAGTGAACAAGCTAAAAACATAAGAAAACTATCCCATTTTCAAAGCGTTCCTGTCAGCTTTTCAGCTCATACAACTTTAAACTTTTCCTGTGGTGTTATCTCCGAATTTGATCTTCTACACACATCCGAAAAAGAAATAGTTGACAATCTAAAAAGCCAGAATGTCTGTGCTGCTCGTCGAATAACCATTCGTCGAAACGAAACTACGATTCCTACCAAACATATAATTCTGACGTTTCAGACTCCTACCCTGCCCAAATACATTACTGCTGGATATTTGAACTGCTCTGTCCGCCCTTATATCCCTAACCCGCTCCATTGTTTCAAATGTCAAAGATTCAGCCATTCCTAAACCGCTTACCGTGGTTCTCTGCGCAAAATGTTCCACTGTCGGTCACGAGAGCGAAGCTTACTCGGACATTGCAAAATGCATAAACTGACAAGGAGATCACTCTGCTTTTTCCCGTTCATGACCTAAATGGATCTCGGAAAAAGAAATTCAGACCTTGGTGGTAACCCAGAATATCAGCTATATTGAAGCTAGAAAACAACTAAATTCCCGTATTCCCAAAGTTAGAGTATCATATGCTGATACGACCGCTTTCCGTAAACCCGCAAAATCAATAGCCACCCAAACTGAAAACCCCATCTTTTACGCTCGTACTCAACCTAATACCCAGACCGTACAGGAAACCAACACCCCCTACTCATTAAGCTGTAACTAATCCTTTACCTCCTCGAGATTAGCTACTCGAGAGCTGTTCCCAAAATATTAACATTAAAAAACCGAATAAAAAAAGTAAATCAGATCCCAGTATTAGTCGAAATAAAAAAATAACTCCTTCGAAAGTCCCTGCCACTAAAAACTCTGCTGTGAAACGCATTGCAGCATCAAAATCTTCTAAATCTCTTTTCAAAAAAGATTTCCTGAAAAATCCTGCTTCAGTACATAAACAAGATAATTGTGAAACCGAAGATGCTATAAAATGTTATGTCTCCACCGGCGAAGAAATGTCGACGGATGGGTCAGAGACATACCATTTTTCTGTTTTTTATATAATTTTTTTCATTATTGTGGCTCGACCGCCCTCTTTTTTTATGTATGGCGGTCATTTCATGGATTTAAAACTCACGTTTCCGACCTTCGGGACCTGGTCAGTACTTTTCATCCTGTGTGCATCGCTCTCCAGGAAACTTATCTTGACGTGAGTAAAATTGCCAAGCTCCGGCGTTACAACACTATTAGAAATTACTATACAAGTGGTGTAAATGTTTCTGGTGGTGTAGCCCTTCTCACCGCGCATGACTATCCTTCATCTCCCATTTCTCTTAAAACACATTTACAAGCAGTTGCTTCGAGTATTCACATTAATTGCCTCATCACTGTTTGCAGCCTTTATCTCCCTCCGAACTCCTTAGTTGACCAGATTTCCTTAAATAATTTCATTTGTGAACTTCTTTCCCCTTTTATAATTATAGATGATCTGAACGGCCATAACCCGTTATGGGGCAGCCCTAATATAAATCGTCATGGGAAACAAATTGAAAGACTCATTTCTGACCACAACCTTTGTTTATTCAATACTGACCAGAACACTTACTTCCATTTTCCTACTCAATCTTACCATGCACTTGATCTCGCTATTTGTTCTCTCTCGCTCTTTTCATTGTTTAACTTTAATGTCGATACCGATCTCCATAATAGTGACCATTTTCCCATCATCTTAAGGCACACCACTCACACCACTACCGTTATAAGTATTCCGCGCTATATAATTGATAAAGCCAACTAGAAAATGTTTTCTAGTCTCACTGAAATTCATAATGACGTCGTCGAAAGCCTTCCCATCTATGAGGTGGTGACTTCTGTAACGAACATCATTATTAACGCCTCTGATAATGCAATTTCTAAATCTTCTAGGAGTTGCCGCAGACAAAGCAAGTCATAGTGGAATTATGACTGCCGCGTTGCATATAGAGACAATAGAAGCGCGTGGTGCACTTTTCGTCGCCGTCCTACTACCGAAAATTTAGTTATATTTAAGAGGTACAGAGGTGTGTTTAGGCGCACATTGCGTCGCAGCCAGAGAGATTCTTGGAGGAATTATATTATTAGCATACCTTCTGTCACTACCAAATAGCTATGGAACAAAGTAAAGCGTGCTTCCGGATATTATCCCAACAACCAAATTCCAACTTTGAAATATGGCAATAGCACTATCTCTTCTTTAAAAGATATAGCCAACACAATAGCCTTCACATTTTCTGATACTTGTTACACTAATGGGTACAACCTCCCATTTATCAGAATATAAATCAAAGCGGAAAAAAAGCCAAATAATTTTTCGTACGAAAGCTACTCTGCCTTACAATAGCAAATTTACCTTATATGAACTACATAAAGCCCTCGATAATACCCATAAAAGTTCTACCGGCCCTGATAATATTTCCTATGCTATGATAAACAATCTGTCTCCGGCTTCTTTAAATAATATTCTATACCTCTACAACAGAATCTGGCAAGAAAATACTTTTTCTTCTTGGAGAATGGCTATTGTCATCCCCATTTTGAAACCTGGCAAAGATCCCACAAATCCTCTTAGCTATCGCCCGATTGCTCTTACCAACTGTCTCTGTAAAATTTTAGAGAAAATGGTTAATGCTCGTTTGGTTTACTTTCTTGAAAGTAATTGCCTACTTTCTAATCTCCAAAGTGGTTTTTGTCATGGTAGAAGTACCATAGATAATATCGTAGACTTGGAGAGCAGAATACCGAACGAGTTTGTAAGGAGAAACCATTTAGTATCTATTTTTATTGACGTTGAAAAGGCGTGTGGCAGCAGCGCGTATGCAGATTTTGCTGCCGACAGCATGCACGTCAGAAACTCCGCCTCCGGCACGTGGCAGGGAAAGCATATAAATAGTCCGCTGGACAGTTCATTCAGCGGACTGCAGTCCCACTCGCTCGTCAGCTCCCGTGCGGTGAAGACGCTTGATACTGTGCTCCTGCAACGTGACTTAACCCTTGTTTCCAGGTGCGATGGCGCACACTGGAGAAACATCTGCTATTTACTTCGTTGAAAGATATAGTGGAGTTACCTTAGATGAGGAAGGAAGAGCGTTATGCAGTTCTACTGAATCGCTAAAGTACAACGAACTCTATGAATACTACGTTTCTGAGGAAGTTCTGGACTTCCTTAAGTACAGGTTCAATGGGAAATCATCAATGTTTTTCTACGGTTCTACTATGGCTAGTCAGATACTGAACGATCAAGAAAAATCTGCTTTGAATGCTGCCATCGAATTGTTCAAAGAAGCGGTAGAAAATCATACAGATAAGCAGGTAGATGCTAGAACTAGCAACCCACGTGGTGAGAACCCTGTCCCTCAATCAAAAAATTGCAAAAAACGTAAAATTAGTAAAAAGAAGCCTGAGTGCTCTAACCCTGATGTTAAGGAACCCATCCCTATGGATACTGAAAAAGAAATTAATATTGTTAATGAGGAAAACCCTATTTCTGAAGATAATATTCCCACTGAGAATACCCCTAATCAAAATCAAATTGAAAAACCTCTTGAAGCTACTACTGATGCTCCAATTAAAAATAAAATTAAACCAATTAATATTAAAAAATCTTATAATTATCTAACTCTGCTTAAAAACCTAACTAATTTTGATAATAGCATTAAATTTGAGGTTTCCCTTAATAATTACTTCCTTAGAATTTTAACTGAAGATGAAAATGCCAGAAATAAAATAATTGAATTTATTAAACTAAACAACATTGAAGCTTTTACGTATGCCCATAATTTTATTAAACCTTATAAAGTTGTGATAAAAGGCCTTCCCCTAGATTTCCCTATTGAAGAAATCTTTGATGAATTAGTTGATCTTAAATTTGAAGTATTAAAAATTGTTCAATTTACCAGTCGCAGAGATAAAAAACTTCTCCCAATCTACCAAATCCATCTCGCTCCCAACTCAAACAGTATTAAAATTATGGATTTAAAAAATATAAATTATTTTCGTGTTAAAATTGAAAAATATCGCTCTCCCATCCCTCAGTGTCACAGATGCCAAAATTTCTTCCATAATAGTTCAAACTGCTGGATGGCACCTAGATGTGTAAAATGTGCTAAAAACCACTTATCCACTGAATGTCCGATTACTAGAGAAAATCCCGAATTGGTAAAGTGCTGTAACTGCAATGGAAACCATCCAGCAAGTTATAAAGGCTGCATTAAATTCCCCAAACCCCACTCTGATGCTAAAGTTAACATCCCCATTCCTTCTACCGTTAGTATTAATCCCCCCCCACCCTCTTCGAACCAATGGAATTCTTACGCTTCTACCTTGACCAATAATAACGAAAACATCAATTGTCATACTGATAAAAATTCCCTCTCCCCATCCCAAAATTCTCCCACAGAAACTTCTAATTTTTCCACCTTCAAAGAACTTTTAGAAATAGGAAAAATTGTTCAGGATATTATTAAATTACTTGGTTTCCCAAATATAAAGTCTCTTGCTCAAAAACTAAAAGAAACGGCTAACCTTATGTCTGAAAATAAAGACCCTAGCGGTCGTCTGGCGATGATTTTGAACTTGTGTTCAAATTTATCCTAACTTCCCTGTCAGTTCGTTCTCATCACCGCTAGTTCTCATTTTTCCTGCTGTTATGTTTCTCGGAGTTAGAGGGCTCGGCCCAGGCAGCTCCGTCAACATTCATCCTGTGATCCTGTGATCATTCAGCGGAGAGCAGAGCCGGCGAGCGGACAACGATACGATACGAGGCAGTTGATCCTCCATTTTCCTCGTGAAAGAGGTTGTACAGTTCACTTTAAAATAAATGGTATTCTTTCAACCTTTGAATATAATCCTTTTTGCCGGTGAACTACCACTTGTTACAGTGCTGGCCTCCCCGATAATTACGGGCGGTTATGGGGCTCCTTAGCCAGAAGGCCTTATCCCCTATCTAAAGGTAGAAAGTAAGCGAGGTGAGCTCTGTTAAGAAAAAATATAATTTTAAATTTAGAAAGGAGTAATTTAGATGCCGGACATTAAAAGGTGGGTAAGAGAAATCGTAAGGGCTGGTGGTTGTGGTCCTGAACCTGAAAATACTCAAACAGAAAGTATTAATACCCTGAAATAAAATGAATAATTAGTAGGCACTTTTAGGTTTTACACTAGATTTAGTCTTACGATTTAAATAAAAACATCAAACACAGTTAGGTACAATTTCTGCTCCATAATAAAAAAAACACATAAATATTTTTATTTATTTTTATTATTTTATAATTTTTATTTTTATTTTTTTTATTTATTTTTTTTTTCCACACCACATCACAACACATTTACGTTACAACATAAAAGGGAAGGGAATGAAGTAATAAGCACAGAAAAGAAAAGATTAAGGTAGATTTTCTATTGTCAGGAAATCAGAGCGGTGCGAGGCCTGCATATCTTAGAAGGGCTATTGTGATCGTAATCCGGAAGTTCAGCTATTATTTCATTTGGAATACTATTGAGGCTATTGTAAAAATTTTGGGGATGATTTAATACAAGACTGTTTGAACGTTAACATATTGAAATCACGTCTTATTACTTCATTGGATAAATATCGATGTGCGCCTCTAACACGCCTCATAAATTTATTTTGTACTTTTTCAATTAAATTCATATTAGACTTCGCGGCAAACGACCAGACCGGAGCTGCGTAAAGAGCGGTAGGAAGAACTATTGTTTTATATAAAAGAATTTTATTTTTATTACTTAAGTGTTTACTATTAAGAAGCATTTTTAAATTTTCTAATTTTCCTATCATTTTATTTTTGACTTCCGTTATATGAGGACGCCAGGTTAGTTTTTTGTCTAATATTACACCTAAGTATTTTACAGAGTTTTCCCAGTTAATTGCCTCGTCGAGTAGATATAATCTAGGGGGAGTTTTGTAAGTACGAGTAAAATATATAGCATTACATTTAGAGGGGTTGACTTTAATTTTCCATTTAATAAACCAATCTTCCAGAGTGTCCAGGTGTGACTGAATGTAACTAACAACACAGTTTACGTGTGGGGCTGAAGCAATTATAGCCGTGTCATCCGCATACAAGGCAAGAAAAGTATAATCATTTCTAGGAATATCATTAATGTAAATATTAAACAGGGTGGGACCTAAGATGGAGCCTTGTTGAACACCTGCTGTTATTGATTTTAAAGTGGAGAAAGTGTTTTGTATGCGGACGGTGAAATGACGATCGCAAAGGTAATTGTGTAAGAAATGTATTAAAGCATCAGGCATTTTGAGCTGGATTAGTTTGTAAATGAGGCCTACATGCGAGATGCGGTCGAAAGCCTTTGTGATGTCTAAGAAGAGTGCACCAGTTGGCTTACGTGATTGTAGTCCCTCGCTAGCGAGTTCCACAACACGAAGCAACTGATGAGAGGTGTTGTGCTGGTTACGAAAACCAAATTGCTCCGGAATTAGCACATTATTTCCCTGCAGGAAGAATTGGAGGCGGTTATATATCACTCGCTCGGCAACTTTACTGAGGCAACTCAATAGACTAATTGGGCGATAGCTAGCAGGAAAAGTTAGATTAGCTTTAGGTTTGGGTATAGGACACACTATTGCAGTTTTCCAGGCATTTGGAAAATATTTAAATTTCATCGTATAGTTAATTATTGCCGTTAAATAAATTAATATATTAGGAGGTAGATTTTTAATACATCTATTTGAGATTTCATCTATTCCAGGAGATTTATTATTTTTAAGATTTTTAATGATTAAAGCAACTTCTGCGATAGTAGCCGGAGTTAAATCATTACTTGGAGGGTTACTAAGAAAATTATTTACTGTACTAATAACCTGGCGGTCGTGATCCTCGTCTTCTAAATCCTCCTTAGGCGCAAATTGAGTTTCATAAACTTCCGCGATCGCTTCTGCTTTACCAGCCGGATCGAATGCTACACCATTTAATCCATGGATGGAAGGTATGCTGTTGTAACCATTACCCCTCAGACGCTTCTGAAATTTCCATAAAGAATTGTCCTCGGTAGTAAGGTTACTTATGAAATCTGACCATTGTTTCTGTCTATAAGTTTGAATCTTTTCTCTGACAGTCCGCTTGAGAACAAAGTACTCTTGCCTGGATGAAGGGGTACGAAGATATTGATAAAGTTTACGTGCTGCGTTTCTATTATGAATTAAATTCTTAATATGGGTAGGTAATTTATGAACTTTAGGTTTTTTAATTATATGGGAAGAACTTTTTTTAGCTGCATTAATAGTTTCAGTTAAGTTAATTACAGCACTTTCTATACAATTAGTAGATCTAATACTAGGAAAAAATAATTTAGCAAAGGCAAGAGTTTCCTGGAACTGACGCCAATTAGTATAAGTGGTGGGCTCAGAAACTTGGGTAGTCAACTGCAGATCTATTGTCAGAAGAACTGGCAAGTGATCTGAGTCAAAAATATCCAGAGTTTCAACATTACATTTAAAGGGTACGTTTTTGATGAGAGAAAGGTCAATAGTGGAGGGTCGTCCTGCAGAAAAATGAGTAGGGGTGGGGGGTGAAGAAGGTTAACATCAGTATTATCGGTGACTAAATTTAGAAGCTCTCGGCCGTAATTGTTAGTACTATAGCAGTTCCAGGCTTTGTTACGGGCATTGAAGTCACCAGCCATAACCGAGTAGTTAGAATAATTAAGAATTTTAAGAATATCATCTTTAGGGAAACCTCTACCAATTTTAAAATAAGCATTAGTTATTAGAATTTTGTTATTGTTGTCAGGCAAAACCATTACAGAGTTGGATTCAAGTACGTCCGAAACAAGGTCAGATACAGCATAGTGATTGATAGATCTTTTAATATAAATGGCAAGGCCACCCTGGGCCTGTCTGCCAACCATAGCACGATCCTTACGGTAAAGTAAATAATTAGCAATGTTATACCTAATATCCGGTTTTAATTTAGTTTCTTGAATTAATACTATATCTATATCAGAATCTTCTAAATAATTCCTAAGTTCGGTAATTTTATTACCGAGGCCGTTTGCATTCCAAAATAAAATATTGAGGGTAGAGACACATTGATATTTATCCATTATGGGGGTTATTGAAATAATCGGCGATGACTTCGAAGGCCATCAGAAGTTTTTGAATTGGATCATTTTGCTCTTTCATTATTTTAGCTACGTTTTTAATTAAATTTATTATGTCTTTAATGTTATAGTCTTTCATAAAATCAACTATTAATTTAAACAATTCTCCTATACCTTCTTGACTATTGCTTTTATTTTTATTTTTATTAATTTTATTTTCATTAGATTTATTATTACTATTACTATTAGAGGCTACTTTGCTTTGAGGTTTGTTATTTTTAGTTTTATCATTATTGCTACTAACTACTTCACTGAAACTTTTAGTTTTAATTGGGGATTTAATTAACTCAGAGGTTGGGACAGCAATTCTTGGGGAGGGGGCACTAGTAACTATTTTGTTTGCCCTTTGAGTCCAGGCATTAGTGACTGGAATAGGAGCAGGAATAAAAGTTTGGGGACGTTTAGGCTTTTCAGTTTTGTTTTTGTTTGAAGGGTGGGCCCTACAACCTTTATAGTTAGCTGTGTGGTTTCCACCATAGTTTGCACATTTAAAATTAGCAGGATCTATTTTACAATCTTTAGCTAAATGATTTTGCCCGCATTTGAGACATTTAGGGGTGAGGTTACAAGTTAGGGAAGAATGACCAAATTCTTGGCACCTATAACATTGAGGAACGCCTACATTATTATATTTTTCAAAAGTTACAGTTAAATAATTTATGGTTTTAATTTTATTTAAGTTATCTATAGCTGAATTAGGAGTTAAAGTTATTAAGAAGAGAGGCATTGGTTTTTTTGTTTTTCTATTAGTTAGGTAAGCAATTTTTAGGGGTTCTATATTAATATTATTTAGAGCTGCTTTGATATCTTCTAGGTCAGTATCTACTGGGAGTCCTCGGATAATAAATTTTTTAGGTTTTTCAGATTTGAGATCTAGGGACCTGGCAGGGATTTTGCTATCATTTAGGAACTTTTGTATTTTTCTAAAAGACTCTAAACAGTTAGTATTAATTTGAATTTTATTCTTAGTTAATTTGGTTTGAATTTCGTTTGATAAGGAATGAATATTTTGCAGTACGAAAAAGAAAAAGGATAACACCCCACTTCCATGGACTGCTGATTGCCAACAAGCTTTTGATAGCTGTAAGCAACAAATTTCTAAAGCTGCAACACTCGCACATCCCATCAGCGGCGCTGATTTGTCACTGATGGTTGATGCTTCAGATGTCGCTGTAGGTAGTGTTCTTCAGCAAACCATTAAAGGTGTCGTTTAACCCTTAGCTTTTTTCTCTCGTAAGTTAACAGCTGCTGAAACCAAATATAGTACTTACGACAGAGAACTTCTAGCCATATACTCTTCCGTTCGCCATTTTCGGCATATGCTTGAAGGTCGACCCTTCACTATTTTTTCAGACCACAAACCTCTTTCTTTTGCGTTTTATCAAAAGGCTGACAAGTGTTCGCCTAGACAGCTCAGGCATTTAGAATTTGTTAGTCAGTTTACGACTGACATCCGACACATATCTGGAGATCAGAATTGTGTTGCCGACGCACTTTCTCGAGTCGCAGAAATTTCTTTTCCAAGCACTGTTGACTTTGAGCAAATGGCTCAAGAACAATTATCCGATTCTAATTTACAATCTTTTATACAAAATTCTAGTTTACAACTCAAATCATTTAATCTTTCTGATAATATTTCTCTTCTTTGTGACGTTTCAACTGGCTCTGTTCGTCCTATTGTCCCAGTTTCAATGCAAAAAATTGTTTTCAATTCATTGCATAATCCTTCTCATCCTGGTGTGCAAGCAACTTTCAAGCTTATCAACTCAAGATACATATGGCCCCTTCTACTGAAAGATTGTTCTTTATGGTTCAAAAACTGTTTGGCTTGCTAAAAGTCTAAAGTTCACCGCCATACTCAAGCTCAAGTGGGAGATATTCCTGCCTGTACAGATCGGTTTCGCCAAATACACATAGATTTGGTGGGACCATTACCGTCTTCTCATAGTTACACCTACTGTCTTACCTGCATTGATAGCTACACCGGATCAAAGGCCGGAAAGTGACTGTTTCCATCGACCGCCTGAAACCAGCGTATTTCAGCCTCGATGTTCCAGATCCATCACCCGTTCCAGCTCCCACATCTAAGCCAGGAGTTACAATTCGTTCCGGTCGCCGCGTCAGGTTTCGCCTCCCTGCGTGAGTCAGATGACAGAGCTCTTCACGGACAACAGGACTGAAGGGGGAGTGGTGTGGCAGCAGCGCGTATGCAGATTTTGATATGCAGATTTTGCTGCCGACAGCATGCACGTCAGAAACTCCGCCTCCGGCATATGTCAGGGAAAGCATATAAATAGTCCGCTGGACTGTTCATTCAGCGGAGAGCAGAGCCAGCGAGCGGACAACAATACGAGGCAGTTGATCCTCCATTTTCCTCGTGAGAGAGGTTGTATAGTTCATATTAAAATAAATTGATTCATATAAGTATATTCATATAAGTATATTTGATTCATATAGTTCATATTGAAATAAATTGATTAATGGTATTCTTTTAACCTTTGAATATAATCCTTTTTGCCGGTGAACTACCACTTGCTACAGGCGTATGATCGCACATGGAGATACGGTGTACTGCGTCAACTTTACAATTTCGACTTAAGGAGTAACCTGCCTATTTTTATCAGGAATTTTTTATATAGGCGTGATTTTAAAATCCAACTACGTAACACTTTTTCGGACGTTTTTACTCAAGAAGAAGGTGTACCTCAGGGTAGTATTCTTAGCGTTACGCTTTTTAGTATCGCTATAGATAACATCTTAAAACGGTTTGCCACTGTCTGTAAAAGGCAACCTTTATGTGGATGGCAACCTGTGAAGATGCTGATATGCGTTTTGTCACAATTACAAACAGCGATAAACAAGATCGTTAAATGGTCCAACGAGATTGGTTTTGAGATTTCGAAATACGAAGACTTGCGGGGTTCATTTTTGCCGGAAACTTGATCTCCACCCGGACACTGATATTAGGATTGCGGGCAACACCATAAATATGGTTAACCAGGTAAAGTTTTTGGGTATTACTTTTGACAGGAAACTTACCTTTTTACCCCACATCATGGACTTGCGGAAGAGGTGTGAAAAATCCTTAAATATTTTAAAAGTTCTCTCGAATACTTCTTGGGGTGCCGATCGTGATTCCCTTTTAAGGATCTATTACGCTCTAATTCGTTCTAAGTTGGACTATGGCTGCATGGTGAACGGCTCTGCTAGGCAATCCGTCCTTTAAAAAATTAAACATTATTCACCACTCCTCTCTCCGTTTGTGTTCGGGAGCATTTCGTACTTCTCCCGTCGAAAGTCTGTATGTTGACTCCTGTGATGAAGCGCTGGAACTTAGACGCAAGATCATATCTTTTTTTTACTATGTAAATATTTCATCACTGATCAATCACCCTCTTCATAATCAGAATTTTATTCCTTTTCTAACTCGTCTCTATCAGGCAAGGCCTTCTTGTATTCCACCCTTTTATTATAGGATTAGAAATATAAAAGGACATTAATTTTAACTTCACCAGTATTCTTTCTAAGGATCAGGTAGTTCTATGGAACTGTCCTAACTTTACCTTTTTAAATCCTTTTAAAAACTTTGACAAAGACTCAACTGCTGCTCTTATTTATAAACAAATATTTTGTCATAGATAAAGTTATACCGCGTATACACCAATTTTTACTGATGGTTCCAAATGCGGTAATTTTGTAAGCTGTGCGTATGTGATTGGAGACAATATTTATGCTTATAGGCTGCATCTCGCTATTTCCATTTATTCTGTTGAGTGTATGGCTATTTTGAAAGGCTTAGAACATTTATATAATCATCAGAAAGCCAAATTCATATTTTATTCTGATTCCATGAGTTTTTTGGAATTTCTGCGTTCTTTGAACTGCAGGAGCCATCCTTTGCTTTTAAAATTTTTTTATTTCATCGAAAGCCTTCAATCCCTAGGTTTTACGATTCTTTTCCGTTAGGTTCCTTTTCATGTGAGCATTCAGGGAAATGAAACAACTGATAGCGCTGCTAAATCTGCTACTGTTTTCCTCAACTTTCTTCTCCCTTGCAGTGATACTAAAAAGTATATTAAAGTCTGTTTTTATAAAGCTTGGCAGAAGGCATGGGACGAGAAGGCTGGCAATAAACTGCATGCTATCAAGCCGAATATCGAGAAGTGAAGCACTCTTTCTTCTCGAAAACAGGATGTCATTCTCACTCGCCTCCGTATCGGACACACACGGTACACACATCGTCATCTTTCACTCGGTGAGCAGCCACCTAAATGAAATAATTGCAAAGTTGACATGTCCGTTAAGCACGCCCTCATAGACTGTCCTCTCTTCACTCATCATCGTCTCCATTTTTTAACTGCTCTACTCCTGACATCAAATCTCTTTTAAATGCCTCGCCACATCCTAAAATTTTTATATTTTTAAAAGCTATTTGTTTTTATTCTCATATTTGACGTTGTTTCACTTCATTCTCCTTTTTTTAATTATATACGCTTCTCATCGTTTGTATTGACCCATCTTCCTTAATTATTTTTTTTTAATACTTTGAAATTAATTGTTTTTAGAAATTGGAAAAACGGAGTTAATGCATCCTTGTGTTTGGCACAATTTGTCCCAGGTGGATGTAGTGCCATTAAGTCCTAACAAACCAACCAACCAACCTGACCTAAATCACCGAGGCAAGCAAATAGAAAAGGTCCTTTATGAACACGACCTATGCCTTTTTAACACGGATGAGAAAACTTACTTCGACTCTCCTAGCAGAAGTTTCCATTCCGTTGATCTTGCTATATGCTCTCCTTCTAATTTTCCTCACTGACATTTCTTTGTCGATTCTTATTTGCACAATAGTGACCATTTTCCAATTGTACTAACACCCATGGTACACTCTAAGCACAACTTTGATATACCACGGTATATACTTCAATCTGCCGACTGGAAAACGTTCAATATACGTGCAAATTTTACACAAGCAATGGTAGAAAATTTATCTATCCATGAATCCGTTAACATGGTCAATAATACCACTATAACTGCTGCTGACTCCTCTATTCGAAAAACTTCGGGCCATCCTCGTAAATAATCTATGCCTTGGTGGAACGAGGACTGAAGGAGAACTTATAAGCAGAAGAGGAAAGCCTTTAATATTTTTTAAAGGTATCCTACTGCGGATAACCTTCTTGCTTATAAAAAATATAAAGCTTTATTCCGGTGCATGTTAAGGAGAAGCCAGAGGAATTCCTGGATTAAGTATGTCAGTAGTATTAATTCCTCTGTTAGTAGCAAAATACTGTGGGATAAGGTGAAACGGTGTTCTGATGTTTTTTCTTGCAACCAAATTTCCATTTTACGCAATATTAGTCAAACTATATCCTCTACTAAAGATATTGCCAATACCATTGCCTCAGCTTTTGCTGATATTTCCTCGAGTTCAAACTACTCATCCACATTTAAGGCCTTAAAAACGATCGCAGAGAAAAAGAAAAAGAAAACTTTCTATCTAAAACTCATTTTTCGTACAACAGCTTTACCTTAAAGGAACTCAGTTCAGCATTAAAAAGTACTCATAAGACTTCATGTGGTCCAGATTTAATAGCTTATTCTATGTTGAGAAACTTACCTCCTTCTTCACTTTCAAACTTACTAACTTTGTACAATAGAATCTGGTATGAACACTCTTTTCCCACCCTTTAGAGAACTGCTGTCATTATTCCTATTTTAAAGCCTGGGAAAGATCCAACGAATCCTCAGAGTTACCGCCCCATTGCTCTTACTAGTTGCATGTGTAAAATCAGGGAGAAAATGATTAATACTCGCCTCATGCACTATTTAGAAAACAACAATTGCTTTCATTCTTTTTCAGAGGGGTTTCAGACCTGGTAGATGCACTATTGATAACATCATGGACTTAGAGAGCAAAATTCGTAATGCCTTTGTGAGACGGAAACATATAGTCTCCATATTTTTTGACGTAGAAAAGGCCTACGACCGTTCTTGGCGATACGGTATTCTTCGTGCACTTTACAATTTTACCTTTAAGGGAAATCTTCCAATTTTTATTAAAAACTTTTTTACATGTTCGGAATTTTCGTGTTCGCCTCGGTAATACTCTGATTTTTTTACCCAAGAAGAAGGCTTCCCACAAAGTAGCGTGCTCAGTGTTACGCTTTTTATTATTGCCATAAATGGAATTTTGAATGAAATCCCATCATCTGTTTCCGGTAGCTTGTATGTCGATGACCTTCATATCTCCTGTGAAGGGAACGACATGAGATTTATAAATCGCCAACTCCAGACTGCGGTAAACAAAATTGTTAACTGGAGTGAGAAGAATGGTTTTAGTTTTTCCAGGTCCAAAACTTGCTGCGTCCACTTTTGTAGGAAAAGGAGGCTTCACCCTGACCCGGAAATCAAGCTTGCTGGTGCAGACATTTCAGTTGTTAATGAAGTTAACTTTTTTAGTGTTATTATGGACAACAAACTTGCCTTCTATTCTTATATTTTACACCTGCGCAATAAATGTGACAGAGCTATGACCATTTTAAGGGTACTCTTTAGTACCAATTGGGGTTCTGATCGCTCTTCTCTAATGAAGATATACCATGCGGTCATCCGCTCAAAATTAGATTATGGCTGTTCCGCCGGTAAATCAGTCCTTAAAAAGCTAGATACTATCCATCACACCGCAATTCAGTTGTGCTCTGGAGCGTTTAGGACCTCTCATGTGGAGAGTCTTTATGTTGATTGCTAAAAAGCCCCTCTTCATTTAAGGCGAAATATTTTATTTTTACATTACTACTTTAGGCTTTTATCTTATAAAAATCATCCTTTTCCTACTCGCACTTTTAGCAGCTTTCTCACTCGTTTATTTAATCATCGTCCCTCTTGCATTCCTTCATTTCGTTATAGAATGAAGGAACTTTTATCTGATTTTAATCTTGACAACGTTAATGTTTTAACATCTGATACTTATGAACCTCCTTTGAAAGACGCAAATTTTAGTTTTTTAAATCCCTTCTCATCTCTCGACAAGGCTTCTACAGCTGACATTATTTTTCAGCAGTTTTTTAACCACCATAGACACTGTTACTCAGACTATGTTCCTGTTTTTACTGACGGCTCCAAATCGTAAGACTTTGTTGGCTGCGCTTTTATTATTGAGGGTCATTCATATAGTACTCTCTTCATCCTGCGACTTCTATTTTTACTGCGGAGCTTTTAGCCATTGTCAAAGCTTTAGAAAAGTTTCTCCATCTCAACAAAGGAAATTTTCTTATCTACATGGATTCCTAGAGTGTTTTGCATGCCCTTGGTTTTCCAGATTCTCATAGTCACCCTCTCAATTTTAAAATTTTAAACTCTCTAAAATACCTTAGTTCCTTGGGAGTAAATGTCAAACTAAGTTGGGTTACTTCACATGTAGATATATATGGCAATGAACTTGCTGATAAAGCCGAAAATTCCGCTAAGAGCTATCTTGCTTTTGAGTTACCCTACTGTGAGGTAAAAAAATTCGTGACGCAGTTGGTTTATAGAAAGTGGTAGCGATGTTGGAATGGGCAGAGTAACAATAAATTACATGCTATTAAACCTCTAATAACAATGTGGTCTTCACTCCCTTCTTAGACATGATGTTATTCTTACTCGCCTCCGGATTGGACACAAGCGTTTTACCCATCGTCATCTTTTACTCGGAGAATCAGCTCCAGTTTGCGGTCACTGTAATGCAGTCATCTCCGTAAAGCATGTCCGCATCGATTGCCCCAAGTTTATAAAACATCGTATTCATTATTTTAATTCATCATCTATTGATATTAAAGATATTTTGAATAATCCGCCTCACCCTAAGCTCTTTCTGTTTTTAAAAGTTATTGGTTTTTACCCTCACATCTGAGATTTTTATGCCTCATTGCTGTTTTCTTTACTTTAGATTTATTTGTCTTTTCTACACTTGTTTTGTATTTTTGACATGTTTGCTTTTATCTTCTGTTATCCTTTTATAACTGTTTTGAATCGATCTTTGTAGTTTTAAATTTTAACTATTTGTTTGGCACAATATGTCCCATGAGGACTCAGTGCCATAAAACTCCATTCAACTAACCAACCTCTTCCCTTCTACTTTATTATCTTCTCTCCCCCTCTTTGCGGTTTCCGCTTTAGAGGTGAGGGCACCCCTCGAGAAGCTGTTTCCACTCTGCTGTCTCTTGCTCCTCTTGGTGTCTAAACTGCCCATCTGTTCGTCGTGCGTAGACTCCCGTGTCCTCGGATACAGGGATCCTGGTAATTGAGTGGCTTCCTCGTAGGGGAATTATTTGAATGGCATTTCCATTCACGCGAGGAATCTTCCACACATTACTTTAATCTCATCTTCGAGTAAATGGGGGGTACGTAAGTTCTGGTGCATATCAGTCGGCTGGTGGACTAGACTTGGTCGTCTGATACGGTTCAAGCGATCGATCTGCTGACTGTGAGCTTTTAGACTCGGCTAGCATTGGTACAGAATCCTGCATCATCTTGTTGGGCTCCATGTTGAGTGCGATCGGGTCCGAATCCCTAATATTTTTATTATGGATCCTTTAAAAACACATTCCCCCATCAATGAGTCGTGTACACGTCATAAAACAAGTACAGTTTTTCCTTTTTGCGTAATCAAATGTACTGAAGGAAATTTTCGTGATATGTCTCCATTTTTAATCCACAAAGTCATTCAATCTAATGTAGAAGAAGTCCGAAACGTAAAAAAATTGCAATCTGGTAATCTTCTTGTAGAGGTTACTAATAACATTCAAGCCATCAATATCACTAAACTAGAAATGATAGTCAATGGAACCGTTTCCGTAATCATTCATAAAAGTTTAAATCAATCCCGAGGTGTCATCTCTGAACCTGACTTACAGAACATCTCGGAATCAGAAATTCTAGAAAACCTGAAATCACGAAATGTCATTTCTGTCTGCCAAATAACTATCCTAAGAGACAAAAGAGTGATCAACACAAAGCATATTATCTGACTTTCGAACTACCCAAACTTCCTACTTCCATCAAAGCAGGATTCTTAACCTGGTTTGAAAGACCCTACATCCCGAACCTTTTCGATGTTTCAAATGTCAAAGATTTGGACATCCGCAGATGTCCTGTCGTGGGTCTTTGACCTGTGCACGTTGTTTTGACACTGGTAAAAGAAGAACATACTGGCCTTCTTTCTTTTCTCTCGCGGAGATCTCCCCTCATATAGTCACCGGCACTATACATGAAGCTGTCAACAAGGTAACCTCCACTATCATCAAAGCGGTGAACTCCACTATTCCGAACTCTTGCTCTTTAGTCAGAAAAATAAACTCTGATTGCATTATGCCAAAAAACAGCAGCTGAAGGCATGGAGTATCTTTCGCAGATACGCCATGATTGGAAACATGATCATCTTTAATAAAACTAAAGCTCTTGCCAGAAAAGTTAGACGCTGGTCTCAGAGAGAGTCTTGGATGCAATATGTATCCAGTATTTCAACCTCTACGCCCCGTAAAGATCTATGGACAAAGGCTAAAAGAGTAATAGACATTTACCATAGTAATCCGATTTCCTGTCTTTCTTATAACGGAGAAATCACTTCTAGTATTAACGATATAACGAACACAATTGGTGAAGCCTTTACCTTTGCCTCAAGTAAACTGTCTTATTCGAAAGACTTCCAGTCATACAAGACGCTGTCCGAAAGACAAATCTTAAACTTTAAAACTTCGTTAAATTTGCCATACAAAATAACTTTTAATATTCAAGAATTACTTTTCTGTTTACATAAGTCTGGAGATACTTCTCCTGATCCTGATGACGTATCCTTTAGCATGCTAAAACCTATCTCTCTCTCAATTCTGTTACTAGCCTTCTGCATCTGTATAACATAATCTGGATGGAAAGTACCTTCTCAATATCTTGGACTCAAGAAATCATATTATCCTTACTAAACCTGGAAAAGATCCCACTACTCCGTGCAACTACCGTCTCATTGTTCTTACTAGCTGCCTATGCAAACTCCTTGGGAAAATGGTAAAAAGACGCCTGGTATTTATCTTAAAAAGGGAGCTACATATTCATCCATTTCAGAGTAATTTTAAGAAACACAGATCATCTTTGGATAACATCATATATCTCGAAACTCAAATTCGTAATGCCTTTCTGAAACGGAATCATTTATAACAATTTTTTTCGACATAGAGAAAGCTTATGATCACACTTGGAGGTATGACATTCTTCGTGCTCTTCATTGTTTAGGTTTTCGTGGAAGCATGCCAAATTTTATTAAGACTTTCCTGTCTTATCGTGAGTTTAAAGTGTGCATCAACGGCAAGCTTTCTAACAGCTTTAAACAGGAAGAGGGCGTTAATCAATGAACTGTTCTAAGTGTCACCCATAAACATAAACTATTATCTGACCCTGCTCCACAATGTTATATCTTTCACACACTTCACTGTTCAGCATATTTTTAACTTCCTGTACGGATTTTACACGTTTTTACAATAAATATTTTTAAATTTTTCATCCCAGTTTGAGCGAACTTTTGGGCAAAACCATCCTATCCAAAACAATTTGAATTTCTCATTCGCATTAACATTTTTAACCTTGTTCAATTAAAAAAATATTTTAATGTGTATCGTTACATCATTTTTTACTTCTATTTTTTCTCTTAAATATTTGACAGCTAGTTTTCTTCTACTTTTAAATTATATTTTTTGTTTTTTTTCACTCGTTTTCGTGAATTTCGCTATTTTGTTTGGCGCAGCATATCCTTGTTTTGATCTTGTGCCAATAAACCCCAACCAACCAACTGGCCAACCTATACTGTTCTGTTGGGTTCAATCCAACGCTGGTGGTATTATAGGGAATAAACTTCTGTTCACTATACGAAATCTGCTATTATCACATTTAATATCATCGTACTATTATGCGAAAATGTATACAATCTATCTTTTCTTAAAAAGTAGCAGCAAGACTATGATAACTAAGCACGAAATAAATTGCGTGAATTAAAGCCTGAATTTATTGATGGGTTGTTCAATCCACAAAGAAAACGTGATGTCCTGCGTACGCATTGGTCAAGCGTTATACACATAGCCATTTGCTTTTGGATGAACCTTCGCCCAAGCTTACGCTTGTCATATATGTAAATATCGATGTCTGTGTAACACATCATTTTCGAATGTCCCGATTTTATAAATTCTCTCAAATATCATTTCCATTTTCACAATCTTAGCCTGTCTGATTTATTGGTTAGAGTCCTCATACTAATAATTTTAAATTCCTCGTTAACATTTCCTTTTATTCCCTTATTTGACACTTGTTTAATTCCTTACTGTTTCCGCAAGCTTTTGTCTGTTTCAGTGAAAAAAGTTTTGATTTTGACCTTCACCGTTGTAGATCGTTTTTTATATTATTGCTTGTTAAGATATTGTGCACTTATGTTTTTGTTGTTGGTTCTTTTATTGTGTTTGGCACATTGATGCCATTTACACAATGGGCTTTAAAAAATTGTTTTGATATTATTCTGCAACACTGAAATTAATAAAATTTATTCGTAGAATTCATAAAAAAAATTTTGATATTAATCAAAGTTTCATTTGACTATCACTACTATGGTTTTGAATCCTTTATGTAAAGATAATTTTTGTACAAAACAATTTACAGCATTTATAAGAAATAAGCATTTTTTTATTTGCAGAAAATGCACTTTTTTGTCAATAAATTTTCATTTCAGTGTTTTATAATTATTTTTTGCATATTTAAAATAATGGCTAGAATATGAGGATAATTTTTTTTAATTTGGAGTTGTTGAGATAAACAGATTAATATTATAATGTTTTAAAAAACTTTTTCCTTACTATTGATTTAACATATATAATTAAATTTTGTAAAATGTTTGTAATGTGGATTCAAATTAAAAATGCCCACATGTTCAAAATTACCCTATTTCATGCTTTAAAAACCTCAAAAGCTTGTTACATCCGTTGTCTTTTTCCAAAATCGGATGGAATGAATGATTATAAAATGAACATTACAAGTCCATAGTCTGCAAAAATAGCTGTTTTATTGTGCGCAACGATTTTACTTTCAGTACACGGACTCCTATTAACATAATAGAGAAAATCTTCGAATTTCAATCTAGATTCACATTATACTACATTATTGTGTATTTTTGCTTACTACATAAAATAATCGCACGAAAAGAAATCAATAAACAAGAAACTTTTCAAAGAAAGAAGCATAAAAAATAGATTTTATTTACTTTAATATACAGAATATTTCGGATATTAATCTAGATATTTTTTATAACACATCATTATATCAGCATCCTTTTTGATCCAAATAGATAAAAAACTTAATCTGTTGTCGGAAACTAAAAAAATTCAAGTGAAATCCTGTAGTAAAAAAAAAAGCATAATTTCTAGAAATATTGGCGTTTCTTATTTCTTTCTTGTTTTTGATACTTTAATCTATTTCTAAGTAATAAAGTAAAAGTATTCGTTTATTCTTCTGTAATGAACTAGAAAGAAAACTGTGTCATTCTTTAAATGTTTTTGAACAAAAGCAAAAATCAATCTTGTTCATCTAATTATTCTCCGAGCAATTTCATTTTTTCTTTTCTTCAAACAAAGTTCTTAATGAATTTTTCAGCATTTTTTGCACAATAAATATTTTTGTTTCTAAATAACAAATTTCTTCAAGTGTTTCTAAGAAAAAAACTGGTTGTATATTTCATACAGAATCTGTTCATTTTTATTACTACTTAAAATATTACTTAAATAACTGTTAGTTTGCAATAATGCACTGAAATATATTAACTGCTATAATTAATGAGTGAGCAGTATTTTAATTTCCAGGATTATATTTAGAAAGAGAGTCATACCAATACTTAAAACGAGCATAGTTTATTTCTCTAAAACACCTCTTATTTTTTATTTTGTACCAAAAACCAAATACCAATTTCCTCAATTTACGATTGGTAATGAGTTATCACACAATTCTTAAAACTAATGTGAAAAAACTTCATGATTCCTTTTATGTGTAATTATGATGAAGAAGTGAGAAATAATCCATTAGACAAATAAATTCGTCAATGATAATTGGCTTGAAATAAACGAAAAAAAGTATCTGTGAAACCAATCGACCAATATCAAAATTTTAATATCTGCCTATCTACATCAAATGCATATCCCTCCCCCTAAATTATATCTTTGGATATCATTTAATGCATTAGAATTTATATCATATCTCTTCACAGTTTTATAGGAAAATCTCTATATTTCATGTTATACTTTATTTCTTAACCCTGGAATACTTGTTTAGGGTATGACATACTGATGTTATTAACAGTTTAAACGTTCTTATGTAACTTGTCCAATATCGAGCAGTACAAATTACAGATTTTAAAAACTGACATTTTTTATTAAACAAAAAATGAACAAAACGTAAAAATCCGTAAACACAAAGTATTAAAATGAACACATTAGGCAATTGGCAGGAAACAATCTGTAGACATTGTTTAATTAAAAAAATCGAATCCGGAAACAACTACAATATATTTCACTTAAAAAAACTATCAGTGCGCTTGCTAATAAAAAATAAAAAAAGTTTAAAACAAATAAATAATTAAAAACGGACAGAGAACTACCACAGAGCCCTGCATTGACAGCAGGACTTACATCACAACAAAAGTACTGGTTGAATTTATTCATCCTCGACCATCTCTGCCTTACCCTTAAATATGCTGCTTTTTCTTCGGGTGAAGATATTAAAAGATGATGAAGAACTGAAGGATGAAGAAAATAATAGTAATTATGAATCATCAACTAAAATCAAGGCGGATGGTGAAATGTAAGACAATGATTCAAATGAAAAAGATTATTTCTGTGAAAGTACAATATGACAAAATGGATGAAAGAAAAATCTAATTTTAATGTTAGGATGTTTGGAGGAAACACTTTCACGAAGCAGATCGGTAAAATCTATGGCGAAAAACATTGCCAGTGAGAATGTTATGAATCCATATTGTTTGACGTTTTTCAAAGAAGGCCTTATCCTGCCCTCTTATTTTTAAGTGCTACGTCCACTTTCGAATGCATTTACTTTGCTTATATTAAAAAAAAAAGAAAGAAAGAAAGTTTGTTGTTTAGATATCGGGGGGGGGGGAGAAAATGTTGGTGCTTGGAAAGCTGAATTTGTATGATTCACCTGTTCTGGTGTCCATTTGATGTACCCAATTATAAATCTGCTGTTAAATATCGACAGAGTAGAAAACACTATCACGCATTTTGTGTAATTCATAGTAAAATATCAATTAAATTGTCTTAAAAAATGACAAGTAAGTAATACAATGAAACAATAAAAGGGACTATAAAAAATTTCAACTTGGTACAGCAAATAAAAATAATCAAAAGTGACAGCACTAACAAAAATATATATTTTTGGTTTTTATAAAATTTTAAAATTTTTATTTAGCATTTTTTCAGTTTTTTTTATATTTTTAAAACATAAAACAAGACGAAACATTACGAAAACAAACATAAGCTAGAGCAAAGTAGCGGAATGATACAATACCCAAAATATTGGAAAAATTACATAAAATATGCCAAAAAATAAAGAAAACGGTACTTCACTATTAAAAAATAGCAAAAAACAATTAAAAAGGTAAAAATACAAAAAATCATAATTTTAGAAAAATTCGCAGGTTATGGTCGTCGTAGGGGATAGAACCTTCATCTTCAGGAAAGTGAGCGGACAAGCTACCAAGTGTGCCACTCGGAGTCAGCAGATTGCGTGAAAAAGCAAAGTTCATCAGAACAAGAAATGAATTATTCGTCTCTCCTTCGTTTTGACGGAGGGAGGGCCATGTCAGAGCGATATAATAATGCTCTAGGCCTTTTTACCGAGCTTGGCACTGCAGGATTATACACTGGGAGGTTGTGAAGTACAGGATTCTGAATAAAATCAATGCTTCGGTGAAAACGCAAAGCAAGTCTTTTGAACTCAGGATGTTGCGTACCGTTGAACTAACTGCGCAATACCCGCCTACCTACAAGAGAGAATGGACAGCTCCGGGCATTCAGCGCCCTCACATCACGGGAATTTTGAGTCGGAATTCTTTTGAACGCCGATAGAAGCGCACAAGTGCTCTTCGCTAACCTTCTGTGATGGAGTTCTCATTTAAGCCTTTTAAGCTTTGTTTGTAAATATTGTAAATAGTTTTTTAATTTCTTTCTCATTAACTTAGTGTAGTCCAGTGTGGTAATTGTAAGAATAAAAACTAGTGATCACAGCAAGACGGATTACTTATTATTTGGTTTGATGATTACTGAGTAGCAGAAAAGATTCAACTGTCTGATGGCGCCCTAGAAAGGTGAGTGTTTCGCCTTATTATAATACGAAGTAGAAGAAAAATCTGGCGCCCGAACAGGGACGCCAAGGACAGTTGAAAAATAATATAAGATTTGTAGTTATTTGAATAAGTAATCCGAACACTAGAATATGGCTGACGCTGAAGAAATTAATAAACTTAAGAAAAAACGTGATATAATTCGAGTTTCTGTTACGAAAGTGATTAATAAATTAGAAGCAGAACTCGCAAATCCCGAAATTAACGCTGACAATATTGAGCTTTTAATAGAGCATTTAGGCGAAAAGGCTGAAAAACTTAAAATTGCAGATACAGACCTAGAAAATCATTTAACGATTAAAGAATTAGAGGATATGAACGGTGTGGAAGAATATACAGAGAAAATTACTGCGTGTAAATTTCTAGCTCGAAAGAAAATCAGTAAGCCTAAAGATGATAAATTAATTCCGCAGTGCACATGAAGTGACCATAAATCGGAAACGAAAACAACACAAAATCAAACAATTAAATTGCCAAAATTAATTATTTCAAAATTTTATGGGAATCTAAGCGATTGGCTCACGTTTTGGAATTCATATAAATCTTCGATTCACGAAAACCAATCCTTAAGCAAGGTAGATAAATTCAATTATCTTAGGTCGTTTTTAGGAGGGACAGCCTTAAACACTATCGATGGAATGGCTTTGACAGATAAAGACTATGATGTAGCGATAAATCTCTTGGAAAATCGTTTTTGGAATAATAATGCCTTAATTAATGCGCATATGGATCAGTTATTGAAAATAAATTCCTTAAAAAATTCTAATGATACAAAACATTTCAGGAAAATTTTTGACCATATTCAGAAGAATTTGTGAAGTTTTTCCAGTTTAGGAGTTCTGTCAGAAAATTATAGTGCTATTTTAAAGCCCTTGTTATTAAAATCCTTTCCACCAGATTTAATCTTAGAATATAATAAATGTGTGGCTGATAACGAAAAGCAGAACTTGGATTTAGAACATTTATTGAGCTTCCTGTCAAAACAGTTAACTGCGCTTGAAAATTCCCTACTCGTACATCTCATAAATACAGCTCCATTCGAAAGTAAACATACTATCTTCAAAGCCCTCGCAGCTAGGCACTTCACTCAGGAATCGAAGAGCGCTGAGTTCAAAATGGTCAACAAAAATCCCAAACCCTCTACAGCTGCTGAGCTGATAGCAACAGACATAAATAATTGCGTATTTTGTGATGGGAATCATCAGGAAGACATATGCCAGGACGCTAGATCATTACCGTTTCAGGAAAAAATGAGAAAATGTAAACAGCGTGGAGCTTGTTTTCGATATTTGAGAGTTGGTCACCAAAGGGAAAATTGCCATACTCGAGTTGCCTGCAAATTGTGCAATAGTTCATCATATTTAGCGGCAATCTGTTTTAAGGATGGGCAAAGGGATAATAACAAATTAGAAAATAAACAAAGTGAGGATAAATTATGCGCTTCTGAAAGTAATTCCGATTGTAGCAATTTGTGGAATTGTGTTGACAGAAAAATATATTTTGAGACATTAATTGTGAAAGTAACCAGAAACAAAACTAATTATTTTTTTAGATGTATTTTGGATACCGCTTCTTCCCGGTCATATCTCACTAATTTCGCGGCAAAGAGACTAGATTTAAAACATATGAGTCAGGAAACCGTAGTTCATGGGTTATTTGGAGGATCAGAAAAGCGGGTGAATCATAAGATATACTCGGTTGATTTAAATCACATAAATGATTGTTTTAGTTGTACTTTAAACGTTATGGATCAGGAGAAAATTTGTTCAACTATTCCAAGATTAGAAAATCCTAAAATTATAGATGAATTAAGGGGTCACGGAATTCTTCTTAGTGATTTGTCCATTGATAAAAATCTTTGTTTATATGATAAAAACCCTAGAGAAATTCACATGCTGATCGGTGCTGACTATGCAGGGAAGCTCTTTACAGGGGAGATTAAAACTCTAACGGGTGGATTAGTCGCCATGAATACGCATTTCGGCTGGGTAATTTTAGGGGGAGTATCGCAGGAGAACTCAGCAGAACGTAATGAAGTTCTTTCTTTGCATGTCAGTAGTGTAAACCTTTCGGATTTGTGGTCACTTGATTCTCTGGGTATTACGGACCCCGCACTGTCTTAGACAAAAAGAGAAATTGAAGAATCTGCAGTGAAACATTTTCTCGATACAGTGACTAGAGATAATGAAGGGAGGTATCAGGTATCGCTACCATGGGTAGAAAACCACCCAGAACTCCCTGATAATTTAACCATGGCTAAAACCCGTTTGAAAAAGTGCGTAAAGAGTCTTCAAATTAAGGACCGTTTGAATGAGTACGAAGACGTTTTTAAAGGATGGGTGGAAGAGAACGTGATAGAGACGGTCGATGATTTGGAAGAAAATTCAGGGGGGTGCCACTACTTGCCACATCGTGCTGTTTTTAAAGAACATTCCACCACTCGTATTCGTCCAGTCTTTGACGCATCAGCAAAGGAAAAGAATGCTGTCTCGTTGAACGAGTGTTTCCAAAAGGGGCCGAATTACCTTGAACTCTTACCCAAAATTTTGAATAGATTCCGAATGGGTAGGTACGGGTCATAGCCGACATACAGAAGGCATTTTTGCAGATCGGCCTTCATCCTCAAGACAGAGACTTTCTCCGCTTTCTATGGTGGGAGGAAGGAAACCCCCCAACACAAAGAATCTACAGACACAGAAGAGTAGTTTTTGGGGGTAAAACGCCAGCCCGTTTTAACTCGCTGCCACCCTGAATTTCAACTTAGATAACGTGCCAGAGCACCAACGTGATACTGCTCTCAAATTGAAAGCCAGCATGTACGTAGATAACTGCGTAGCGAGTCTAAATTCTGCAGAAGAGTTAAACACTTTTATATCGGAATCTAAAGAAATAATGACGTCAGTGAAGTTTAATTTAAGAGGTTGGAAACACACTAGCCTCATAGACAGAAATTCACAACTGGATGTATCCAGTGATGAACCCGAAGAAATAGTTGCAATACTAGGCTTAAACTGGAATCTCAAAAGAGACACTTTGTCATTTGACGTAAAACTTGGACCCAAATTGGTGCCAAGTAAAAGAAATGTACTTTCATCCATGCACAAACTGTTTGACCCTCTCGGGTTTACCAGCCCTGTTACGCTGATCCCCAAACAAATCTTGCAGGAGTGCTGGAAGCGAAAAATTACCTGGGACGAGGTTCTGCCCCCAGACTTAGCCAAAATATTTCTTCGGTGGTTAACTGAACTGTCTTCTTTAAGAGAAATAGAAATTCCAAGGAAAATTCCTGATATAGAAGATGTAACATTACACGTTTTTTGCGACCCAAGCTCAATAGCTTACGCAACGTGTATCTTCTTGAGGCGTAGTAATTTTATAATAAAAAAAATAATTTTTCAACTTTCTCTTATTCCTACTCGTATTGAATCGTCCTCTTTCGGATCCCATTTTCATCATGATGCGGTGCCCATATAACTGATGTTCCCGTGGCAAATTCCAGGTGTGCTCCTCCATGACAATGCTCGTCCACGTACGGCTTGACGCACAGCAGCTGTTTTGACAGAATTTGGCTGGGAGTTGCATTTACCCTGCAGCCCTGCTCTAGCTCCCAGCTATTTTAACGTTTTCTTGCACCGCAAAAAATTTCTGTCCTCCGATTAGCGTTTTGGAAAAGACGAAACACTGAGGACGTCTGTCACGCGCTGGTTCCATTCACAGGCGGCAGAGTTCTACGACAGAGGGATACTAAAGCTGATCCCACGATAAGAGTCCGACACGATTCTGGTGGTGCCTATGTTGAAAAATAGCTGAAACATTGCTGTACTTTTGCCAATAAATATGTTTCTAAAAAAAATTTTTTTTTTTAAATAGGGGAAACTTACTTTCTGGATAGCCCTTGTACAATCTGACAGATGACACCTAACCACCTGCTACCTAGCTGACTGAGTCAAAAAAAAACTGACCAGAGCAGTATGCAAAATAGCTGAATAGTAGCGGGTATTAACGACAGAAATCCCGTGTGCCAATGCGGTGCAAGAACGAATCAGAGCTGTCATACCCCATCAATGTCAGGGTAACATACTTACCCAGCTTTCGACCCACAAAATAGCCAAATTTGGTCACAAATGACCCGGCGTGTAGAGACAGTCAAAAGATTTTTTTTGTTAATTTTATTTTTTTGGTTTCAGGCTAAAACAAAACCTTTGGATATAAAAACTATACTTGTTTGTATCTAACGCTGGGTACCTAAATTGATTAAGTGCTTTATTTATTTTATATTTTATGCTTAATTTTCGAAGGGATAACAAGTGATGTCATTATATTTCAGAATAGCAGAAATTTTTTAAAACTATTCTTTTATAGTGTATTACATTGTTAAAAGTAATAGGCTAAATAATAAAAGCAATATTATTACGGCCATCTACCGTTATTGTTACGGGAGATCAAGGATGGGGAGCTTTACCTCCCTTAGATAAGAAAAAACATCTAACCCCTTACTTTGTTCAGAATTTTTAGCTAATAATTTATTTAAAACATTTACTCCGTTCTTTTGTTTCCATTTTAAGCTAAAAATTTCTAAAAGTTATTTGTACCGTACTTTATTGCTTTTTAATCATTTGATAGGTTTAAAATAATTTCATTATATAGCAACAGTATTTTATAAATATAACTAAATATTTTATAAGTATAATTGCCAATATAACCAAATAATGATTATATTTTGTTTTATTTGTACCTATTGCAAAAATTCCGCACTATTTAGTTAAATTAACAGTACAAAAGCACGTTTAAATACATTAAAAATTCAAATTTAAATTTGTAGTCAGCACAATTTCAAACCTTTTTTGTTCAAGATGTGCTTTGAAATCGGATATAAACTTAATACAAAATGAAGCACAAATTCTAAACATGACTTGGTGACAATTTGGCGATCACTTGAACAAAAATATAACCAAAAACGCCGGCCCCCGGAACTAAAACTCCATTAATTGTTACTATCTTTACTACTAGATGACGCCACTGAATTTATATTAAAATTAAGTTTTGTCTTCTGAAAAATACATACGACGGGAAGTTTCAAAGTTTTTCCATCAACGAAATACTCGGTAAACGTAATTAGAAACTTCTAAACCATGTTATTTTGTCTCCGTTATTCGCCATGTGCTTTGTTTAATGTACTACTGAATTAAAAGTTCGTATTGACACTGATGCTTGAATTTAAAATGAAAGTGTAGAAAAAAATAATCAACTTATGTATTTTTATTCACTTTTGTAATGTTTAGGATTTTTTAAACTAGAAATGCTTTGAAATCATGTGTAATGGAAGTGAGTCACGAAACACAGTGTAAACAGTAATTTTCAGCAAATCACAAAGTGTAAGTAACGCTAGAGGAGTTTTTAGTAATCAGTTTATTAAAGTAGCAAAAACAATCGCTTTGAGTGAACGAAAAGTAAATATCTACCACTTTATTTTATGTAGTTTTAATTTTTTATTTATACTTTACTAAAGCTTTTTTTTCCGATTTTGTATATTACGAAAATCTCAGAAATACTTTGTTTACCATTTTAGCTACTAAATGGCAACACTAAATTAAATTTTCAAATTCGCTCTTCATACATGTTGCGGCGGCAGTTTTCGGAGAATTTCCAAGCTCAAACTTTTATTTTCTACTCTATTATTAGTTGAAATTCAACAGTTCTCTAAAAAAATTTCCCTGTTAATTATTTTTTTTTAATTCTGAAATATAATCGATTAACCCTTAGCGGACAGTGGTTTCACAGTGAAACCTCTCTTTAAACATTTTTTTCTCCAATTTTTGGAAAATATGAATGGTTTTTTCGATTTTTTTTTTATGTTTTTGACTTTTAAAACTTACAATAGATGATGGTACTGCATTTAATTTATTTTTCTTTTTCCGCATTTAATCTATTTTTCTTTTTGTATTTATACTTGGCATACCTTTATAGCTATTAATTCAATTTTTTTTCACTAATGACCCCAAATAAAAATATGTATTCGAAAAACACTTATTGTTGAACTATTTATTTATTATACTTTTTTAAGAACACTTATTTTTATTCCAATATCATTAAAATTTTGAAAAGTATTGTGTTTACGTTGTACAAGGGGATGGGTTTGTCAGTTAATACCCCTCAAACCCTTCTATGGTATCCCCTAAGGCAAACACCTCTAAAGTTTGTAAAAAAATTTTAAACATTTTGGATTTATAAGGTTCACAGATAATATTTATAAACTAATTTTATTAAATTCCAAAGGTGACCTTTAAAGGGTTAAACTCTAATTTGATTTGTATGCATTTGTTCACGTAAAAAATAGAATAGATAAATATTATTTTGAATAGGAGAAAAATAAAATAATTGATAAAAGACAATTACATATAATATACTGTTATCATGGAATCTAAAAGCCCTAAACAGAGATCCCCTTGACCTCCTATAACCTATTATTAATGGGATTTATAAAAGGGAAGGAATAATTACTTATAGTTATTCATACATATTGTAAAGTAGTATATTTAATATTTTAGAATATATGGCAACATGTCTTTTAGGTAAACTGTTTCTAAGATCGGACAATAGTTTTAATGATGAAATAGTCTATGAAATAAAAATGTTTGCATGAAGGTTCAGTGTTATAAAGTTAAGAATTAATTTTGTCTTTTAAAAAGTATCTAATTATGGTTATATAAGATATTGTATTGGCAACAACAGTAAAACTATTAAAGGCATTTTCCAGTGAAATCATACTACTTCCGTTTTGAAAATAAAACTTCGTTTCCTGATTCTTGAAGCTATATGCATTTGATAATGCCAGATTCTGAAGGTGACACTTGTCAACAACATACCAGCAAAATACCAGCCCATATTAAAAGTGATTTTTTTGAAAAATATATTCTTTAATTCAAATTTAATTTTGAAGCAAACAGAATAAAAAGTTATATTGATAAAAAAGCTACTGTACTAATGTGTATTGGAAACAAAATTTTCCACGGTACAATTTGAAAGAGACATCTTATAGTGAAATAATAAAAGTTTTAACTAAACACTTTGTACAGCAGACATTAGTACTTATGTAAAGATTTAGATTTTATAATTTGAAACAAAATACAACAGATATCCCAACCTTAATAGAGGGAAGACCAAGTAAGTGTCCTTTTGGACAATTTTTAGATAATGCAATGTATGATAAGTTAATTTGTTGTATATTCAAAATGTATGTACTTATGTATTTCATTATAAAAGGGTGATTCGAAACATACTATGTATGAGATTGTTAAAGATGGAGTGACCACACTTAGACTGTCAATTATCATTTAAGATAGTCATGATCTAAACATCTACTTCAGGCTTAATGAAATCATAATAATTTTTTTTGTTTATGTTTTTACAGTTTGTTCTTATAACTTAAAAATACTATATGGTGAAGTTGACTAGATAAAGGTAATAGATTAAGCCTAGAGACAATCTAAGATGTCAAGTCCTTATTGCCAACTTAAGCCATATTGTAAAGTTGCCAAGAATTTTTACAAATTTGAACAAATTTTTATGATCTACATAAAGGCATCAGGTAGGGAAAAGAAAGAACCAGACATTAAGATGAGAAATCTGTTAAATGGTATTTGCGAAGAAGTGGTGAAACTTCTTGATACAGTCGTCTATTCTGATCAGAGTAATTATAAAGCATTAATTGAAGCATTGAAGCAGCATATAACACAAAAAAATGCTGTCATCTAGGGATTTGTTTTTAATCATAGGATTCAAGAACCAAATGAAAGTTTTGATAACTTTATACAAATATAAGAAAGCCGGTTAAGTGATGTAAATTACTCATTATGTCAAACTATACTCAATATGTCTGAACTTACAATTAAAACTGAGCTAAAAAGAATGCTTACTAGGAATGATTAATTATCTAAGGCAGTACCTCAAGTATCTACTATATCTGCCCCTTTCAGAGAACTTCTTTGAAACAAAAGTTGGCACCAGATACTTGTGCATGCAACTGCTCTTTAAGTTTTGAAAAATAAAGTTGCAAGTACTTAAGTGTTAGGGGTATTTAACAGCTCAAAGCCAATAGTGTTGATTGGTTTGGTTTGGTTTGGAGCGCTACGGTCTACTGTTTTGCACGAGGGCTAATGAGACCGGCCAATAGTGTTGAATAGTAGGCAAAGAGATATTCAAAATACAGGAAATACACCACAAAATGAATATAAAACTAGAAATGATTGTATTGTAAAACAACCTTCACAATTCAACGATTTAGTTATGTGATGAGATAGGGAGAAATATGTTACATATTCAATATATATTTACTTGTTATGTTATGTATATTAAAAAAGGTAGTAATGATCTGTAACAAGCATGGTGCTTCAGGCTTAATGGAATTATAATAAAGTTATGTTTTTACAGTTTGTTCTAGTAACTTAAAAATACTACAAGTCAGTGGTTTGGCAGATAATCATATTCAGAACAATTTGTATACTAATGGTAAACTTAACTTCAGCAAAGAATTCCACTTGTAATGGAAATGGCTAGTAAAGAAGCCAAATCTTTCAAGGTGAGGAAAGATAATATTCTTAAAACTTCAAATTGTAGTATAAATATTTATAAGAAAACTTCTAATCAAAATAAAAATTTTCAAGGACAATAAAATGGCCATAAAGCTGCAGGCAACTTCAAAATAAATATTAATACAAGAAATTATAAACATTGTGGTTAAAAACATAAAGATGAAGTATATATATATATATATATATATATATAACATAAGTGTACATACAAAAGACACATAGCCAGTGTTTGCCAAACTTTTGCAACAAATTTTCTTAAGACAGCATTTGATGACATTTACATCAACACTGTTTCAATATATGCAGATGCTGAAATGAGATTCCCAAGCCTTACTTCAATAATTTATTCAACAGGTAATATCGCAGTTGAGAAAATATAAATAGATTGATTCTGGTACTGCTCATTCTATAGTGTCTAAAAATAAGTATGATAGTTTAAAATTAGGTGTATTCAAATGATAAAAAAGACAATGCAACTGTTTGATAGTTTACGCTCTTATATAATCTAAAAGTCATAACAAATTTGGAGAGAAAAACAAACATATAATTGTATAATGCTTTTATTTCCAAAAGTACTGAAATAAAGCCTTCTTATGACTGCTCAGTCTGCTTTTATAAGTCACTGTGTATCTCACACTGAGAATGTTGCTCACTTAAGCAATGAGTTATCTGCTTAGTTTCACTCTATATTTATAGCTTACTTATATTGGCTTTCCTTTTTTTTATGCAATCTGGCAATTATTAAAATATGTTTAGACTCCATAGCTATTAAAATAAATATTTATTAAAAAATATAAATAAATTTTGCTTTAATGTGTAAAAAGTGAACACAAATCATTTAAAAAAAGGAGGGGGTATGTAACAAGGTTATATTAGTATAACTGAAATACACAAAAGTCATACCTAACATATGTTGCATTTCTAATTTGTCTCATTCCAATTAATCTTAATAGGTCACATATACTTGTAATTTTGCAATTTTTTCTATAAAAACAATATATTTTTAGTATTATTAAAAAACCTTAAACCATAATTATTGGTACAATGAATAGAAATAAAATTTTATTACTTAACTTCTTTTTGGTAAAAGTTAGAAAAGTCTGAATATAAAGTTAATATTTATTATGCTTAATGTTTTAAAATTCTCAATATATATTTGGTTAGTGTTAAAACAGATAAGTAAAAAAAATTCTGTTTCTAATCAACATTATTTAAAAAGAAAAATGATCATTTATACATCTTATATATAAACTGGTCATGGTCTGATATATAAACTAGTAATTTCAGTAAAAATATGAAAAAAATGGTCTCTCTGATGAAAATTTGAGTGTCTTCAAGTAGAAAGGAAATGTGTCACAGAAATTGACAGTCTCTTTTTTTAAAGAATAATTCAGTATTTAAAAAAATAATATGAATAACAAGCCATTGTTTCATAATAATTAAAATTTCCACTTCATTAATCAAAACTATATGAAAGTAAATCATACTCAAACACAAAACTAAATTGTAATTTTGCCTGAAAATACATAGATACAAAAATTATAACAGGAAATAAAAACATGATTCCAATTAGGTCACATAATAGTTATCAATTAAGTTAGGAAAAAAATAAATTATAAACCAGAGCACTTTTCATGCCTTTAATAAAATATTAACTTGTGAAGCATAGTAGTCATGACAAACTGTAGCACGTATCCTGGAAATACAAGAATCTGTTAATTTTCTAAGAACAAACACAGCTCTTACCTCATAAACCTACAAGGGATATTAGACAACTTTTCTCTTTGCAATCGTAAACTTAATGATGCATTAAACAAAAAATATAATAGTCAATAATGTAAAACGAAAAATCAAAATAACAGGCATATTATACCAAAATATAAAATATATAATTATCAGCAAAGACACAAAGCATAGTTTATAGAAAAGACACATTCTCGCAGAAAGCCTTTATTCATATCAACACTAGATGGTAAGACAAAGTTTATAACCCATTTATTTTTAAATTACTCTTTTAACTGTAGAAAAAGATGAAAAGAAATCTAGAAGGGACTATACTTCTTTCCTTAAAAATTCTAATCTTTATGATGCATTAAAAACAAAATATTGGTATGAGTAATGTAAAATGAAAAATATAAGATGTATTATACCAAAACAATAAACCTATAATTATCAGGAAATATGCAACACATACTTTATAAAACAGACACATTCTCACAAAGGGTTCCTATTCATGTCATCACCAAAGTGTTAAAAAAGTTTATACTCCAATTTCTTTTGAATTACCCTTTTCATTATAAAAAAAAAAAAGGTGTAAGCTTCCCAAGTATCTCAAATTACTTAAAACTTTGAATCACAGTTTAAATTGAAAAAAATGCTTTTTTAAGTATGTGCTATAAATAAAACTTGTCTATATGCAAAATTAATTTTTAATTTTTACATCAAAAATACATTGATATAAGAATTTACAACAGAAAAAAAATTTTTTAGGTAAATATTGCATTAACATAAAAGTATTTAAAAAGTAGAAAATTTTAATAATTGCTGTACTTTAATTACTTCCTATATGAATTTTGAAAAGAAAAACAGAATATTTGTTCTCTTTAAAAAAATGTTTAAGTATGACGAATTTTAGTCTGATGAACTGTATTGAAGTGTACCTTTCCTGTTGAAAAATAGATCTGATCCTCTTTTAAGAATATGCACGTCAACAACCTTTTAAATCTAGAAGGGACATTATACAAATTTTGACTTTAAAATTTAAAACTTTACATTATCTTAAAAACAAGGTGCTAAAAATGTAAAATGAAAAATCCTAACAGACATAATACAAAACCCTAGAACTACATTCGAAAACCTTTAATTTCAGAAGAGGATAAAACTGACTCCTATTGACTGCCACTGCTGCAATGGATGTTCGTTGCCAAGGTCAAGGTAATTTGTTTTCACGGAGTACCTAGCAGTGAATAAAAGCACTGGAAAATATAAATATATATATATACTTATTAATAATTAAACTCTCATTTTGATTACCTAACTGTGTTTTCACTAAATTCCTAATGTTCACTAGAAGTTGTATCCCATCCACATCTGGATACTCACTCTCAGTTCACTTTTTCTCATCTTTATTTTTTGTATCTTCTGTCTAAACCCAAGCATAATTTAGTGCATCAATAAAAACGAGATTGCCAAACAAAAATTTAATACGCTTACAGCAGCTTCCGAGAAAACGAAAGAAAAATGCTGTAAGGTGAGGAAATCGTTCACATAACAATGTATATGCGAAAAACAACGCGTTGAATGATTAAAAATAATCATTCTGTACCTTGAACAATGACAAAACAACATAACTTAGGAAGTAATCAAAAATGCACTCGGCCAGAACACAGAAAGGTGAAAATGTTAACATAACTCAGTTGCGCCATCTATTGGTCACTAATGGAGTTAAAAGATAAGTTGACATGAAAAATAAATGAAACAAATACAGAAAATAACTCCAGGTACTTAAAAATAGAACATAAAATGACAAATAGATATTTTGTATTGGTTTTATAAAATTTTAACATTTTTTTTTGCTGTTTTTAAGAACTTAAAAACAATTTTTTGATTTTTATATTATTTTTTTCAAAGAGATGTTCGTTGTTCCTCCGCGAGGTCGCTCGCCGCCGGCCTACGGCCGGCGGCGAGCGACCTCGCTGCGGACTTTGCGCGCTCGCCTCCACGGCGGCAGGAGAAGCAATTTTGGGCGTCGTGGGAAGTAGGGAGGGCAGGGCGAAGTTTGCGAAAAGCCGTCGCACCGGAGCTCGTCGTCCGACCTGCCCGGGCCAAGCCCGCTAGGCCAGAAGTCCTTGCGAGCGTGAACGGTAATAAGATATCGGATAATTAATCGCGAAATCGAGGACCGGAGATGCTAATTTAATTATTGAAGGTAGTCTGAAGTCGTAGCGAAAAGCCTCCTCTCGGGTGCCATTCAAAAGGCCAGAAAACGAGTCTCGAAAGTCCGAACCGCGGTTTCTGAGATGCGCGCTTAGTGCAGCATCTATCGGCCGCGGTAGGAAACACAATCTACGTGGGATACTCCGAAAAGCGAGCTGGCGAATTCTAGAGTATCGGAAAGGGAATATAACGAGTCGAATATCCTTGCAACGAATTTAGGAATCTCGAGAGTCATAGGTGACTTATAAAAACAGAAAAACACGCTTACCATAAGTAGAGATTAATCCTCGATACAAGCCAATTTTTTTAAAAGTTAATAATATCTTCGAAGATTTTCGAAAAATTCTACCGGTTGTTAGAAAAAATCTAGAGATCCGTCAGAGTAGCATTTAAAAATTATAAAACGATATATCGGTCTCGTTTCGAGTCGAAATTCCTTTCAAACTGAAGAGAGAAAAATAAAAGTATGCCAACAGCACGCGGTGTTCCCAGGTGGTCACCCTCCCAAGTACTGACCGCGCCCGATGCTGCTTGACTTCGGTGATCGGACGGAGAACCGGTTATTTTCAAGCATGGTATGGCCCGTTGACGTTCGAAACTTTGTTTACTCACGCGGGGGGCTTGTGTGTCTGTTTAAAGAGCTTGCCGCTCTCCTCCATAAAAATTAAATGGCAGCAGTACCTTTACTGTTTCTTAAATTTTTTTTTCCCTCTACTAATCGTTGAGTTAATTCGGAGGGACGCAAGGGGGGAGGGAGGAGAATTTAAAACGGAAATTGATTGGAGGACGCTCTGGATCCGCAAAAAGGGGTATAAAAGGACCTCTTTTTCCAAATTTTTTATCATTTCGAACTGTTAACGTCTCGTTATGGCCTGTACTTTGCCGAAAATCTGCGTGGACTGTGGATTAAAAAAAAAAGAGGATGAAGCGGAGGAAAGAATCCTTCGTCCGCTACATCTTCAAAATTTTGAAGCAGGTCCACCCCGATATCGGTATCAGCAGCAGATGTATGTCGATCCTCGACAATTTCGTGAATGATATGTTCGAGCGCATTGCTGGCCGAATCGTCTCGACTCGCTCAGTACAACAGGCGGTCGACGATAGGCAGCGGAGAAATCCAAACAAGCTGTCCGACTCTTGATGCCCGGGCGAGCTGGCTAAGCACGCCGTTTCTGAAGGAACCAAGGCCCTGTCGAAAGTTACAGTGGCTCTAAGTAAACGAGGACTTGTGTAATAAAAAAAAAGGCCCTTTCAGGGCCATGAAATTTTAGTATAAAGGAGTGCTTTCCTTTCGCTTGCTGGCCTTACGCTGCCGGGACACGAATAGTAATAATAGTAATTAATTAATATTAATAAAGAGGATAACTGAGGTCAATTAAAATAAATACGCTGTCGTGGAAATAAAAATAAATGATACCGATGTTAATGAGAATTCGACTTGAAATCGAAAGCGATATATCGTCCTAGCCACCACGACCAGGTCGCCGACATTTCGGGATATGAAATCCTCCCAGAAGAGCTGCACCTGAAAACGAAAGAAAAAAAATCGAAAAGAGTGCTTTCCTCGGGTTTTATGTAGTGCCGATATATAGACATCGGGGAGCCTTTAGGCGCATATATTATATTTTTTTGGGTGCGCGCGTGAAAGATATATGCGTTCTCGCACGAATAGCTTCCTTAGAGTTTGAATTGGTAGCTGTAAGTGTTATAATTTTTTGTTATATTAACTTTTTTTCCTCCGCGAGGTCGCTCGCCGCCGCCGGCCTACCGGCCGGCGGCGAGCGACCTCGCTGCGGACTTTGCGCGCTCGCCTCCACGGCGGCAGGAGAAGCAATTTTGGGCGTCGTGGGAAGTAGGGAGGGCAGGCGAAGTTTTGCGAAAAGCCGTCGCACCGGAGCTCGTCGTCGACCTGCCCGGGCCAAGCCCGCTAGGACCAGAATTCCTCTCGAGCGTGAACGGTAATAAGATATCGGATAATTAATCGCGAAATCGAGGACCGGAGAATGCTAATTTTAATTATTGAAGGTAGTCTGAAGTCGTAGCGAAAAGCCTCCTCTCGGGTTGCCATTCAAAAGGCCAGAAACGAGTCTCGAAAGTCCGAACCGCGGTTTCTGAGATGCGCCGTCTAGTGCAGCCATCTATCGGCCGCGGTAGGAAACACAATCTACGTGGGATACTCCGAAAAGCGAGCCGCGAATTCTAGAGTATCGGAAAGGAAATAAACGAGTCGAATATCCTTGCAACGAATTAGGAATCTCGAGAGTCCCTAGGTGACTTATAAAAAACAGAAAAACACGCTTACATAAGTAGAGATTAATCCTCGATACAAGCCAATTTTTTAAAAAGTTAATAATATCTTCGAAGATTTTCGAAAAAATTCTACGGTGTTAGAAAAAATCTAGAGATCCGTCAGAGTAGCATTAAAAATTATAAACGATATATCGGCCTCGTTTCGAGTCGAAATTCCTTTCAAACTGAAGAGAGAAAAATAAAAGTATGCCAACAGCACGCGGTGTTCCCAGGTGGTCACCCTCCCAAGTACTGACCGCGCCCGATGCTGCTTGACTTCGGTGATCGGACGAGAACCGGTATTTTTCAGCATGGTATGGCCGTTGACGTTCGAAACTTTGTTTACTCACGCGGGGGGCTTGTGTGTCAGTTTAAAGAGCTTGCCGTTTCTCCTCCATAAAAATTAAATGGCAGCAGTACCTTTACTGTTCTTAATTTTTTTTCCCTCTACTAATCGTTGAGTTAATTCGGAGGGACGCAAAGGGGGGGAGGGAGGAGAATTTAAAACGGAAATTGATTGGAGACGCTCTGGATCCGCAAAAAGGGGTATAAAAGACCTCTTTTTCCAAATTTTTTTATCATTTCGAACTGTTAAACGTCTCGTTATGGCCTGTACTTTGCCGAAATCTGCGTGGACTGTGGAATAAAAAAAAGAGGATGAAGCGGAGGAAAGAATCCTTCGTCCGCTTACATCTTCAAAATTTTGAAGCAGGTCCACCCCGATATCGGTATCAGCAGCAGATGTATGTCGATTCCTCGACAATTTCGTGAATGATATGTTCGAGCGCATTGCTGCCGAATCGTCTCGACTCGCTCAGTACAACAGGCGGTCGGACGATAGGCAGCGGAGAAATCCAAACAGCTGTCCGACTCTTGATGCCGGCGAGCTGGCTAAGCACGCCGTTTCTGAAGGGAACCAAGGCCCTGTCGAAGTACAGTGGCTCTAAGTAAACGAGGACTTGTGTAATAAAAAAAAAAGGCCCTTTTCAGGGCCATGAAATTTAGTATAAAGGAGTGCTTTCCTTTCGCTTGCTAGCCTTACGCCTGCCGGACACGATAGTAATAATAGTAATAATAATATTAATAAAGAGGATAAACTGAGGTCAATTAAAATAAATACGCTGTCGTGGAAATAAAAATAAATGATACCCGATGTTAATGAGAATTCGACTTGAAATCGAAGCGATATATCGTCCTAGCCACCACGACCAGGTCGCCGACATTTCGGGATACGAAATCTCCCAGAAGAGCTGCACCTGAAAAACGAAAGAAAAAATCGAAAAGAGTGCTTTCCTCGGGTTTTATGTAGTTGCCGATATATAGACATCGGGGAGCCTTTAGGCGCATATATTATATTTTTTGGGTGCGCGCGTGAAGATATATGCGTTTCTCGCACGAATATAGCTTCCTTAGAGTTTGAATTGGTAGCTGTAAGTGTTATAATTTTTGTTTATATTAACTTTTTTTCCTCCGCGAGGTCGCTCGCCGCCGGCCTACCGGCCGGCGGCGAGCGACCTCGCTGGCGGACTTTGCGCGCTCGCCTCCACGGCGGCAGGAGAAGCAATTTTGGGCGTCGTGGGAAGTAGGGAGGGCAGGCGAAGTTTGCGAAAAGCCGTCGCACCGGAGCTCGGCGTCCGACCTGCCCGGGCCAAGCCCGCTAGGCCAGAAGTCCTGCGAGCGTGAACGGTAATAAAGATATCGGATAATTAATCGCGAAATCGAGGACCGGAGGATGCTAATTTAATTATTGAAGGTAGTCTGAAGTCGTAGCGAAAAGCCTCCTCTCGGGTGCCATTCAAAAGGCCAGAAACGAGTCTCGAAAGTCCGAACCGCGGTTTCTGAGATGCGCCGTCTAGTGCAAGCCATCTATCGGCCGCGGTAGGAAACACAATCTACGTGGGATACTCCGAAAAGCGAGCCGCGAATTCTAGAGTATCGGAAAGGAATAAACGAGTCGAATATCCTTGCAACGAATTAGGAATCTCGAGAGTATAGGTGACTTATAAAAACAGAAAAACACGCTTACATAAGTAGAGATAATCCTCGATACAAGCCAATTTTTTAAAAGTTAATAATATCTTCGAAGATTTTCGAAAAATTCTACCGTTGTTAGAAAAAATCTAGAGATCCGTCAGAGTAGCATTAAAAATTATAAACGATATATCGGCCTCGTTTCGAGTCGAAATTCCTTTCAAACTGAAGAGAGAAAAATAAAAGTATGCCAACAGCACGCGGTGTTCCCAGGTGGTCACCCTCCCAAGTACTGACCGCGCCCGATGCTGCTTGACTTCGGTGATCGGACGAGAACCGGTATTTTCAGCATGGTAATGGCCGTTGACGTTCGAAACTTTGTTTACTCACGCGGGGGGCTTGTGTGTCTGTTTAAAGAGCTTGCCGTTCTCCTCCATAAAAATTAAATGGCAGCAGTACCTTTACTGTTCTTAAATTTTTTATTCCCTCTACTAATCGTTGAGTTAATTCGGAGGGACGCAAGGGGGGAGGGAGGAGAATTTAAAACGGAAATTGATTGGAGGACGCTCTGGATCCGCAAAAGGGGTATAAAAGACCTCTTTTTCCAAATTTTTTTATCATTTCGAACTGTTAACGTCTCGTTATGGCCTGTACTTTGCCGAAATCTGCGTGGACTGTGGATAAAAAAAAGAGGATGAAGCGGAGGAAAGAATCCTTCGTCCGCTACATCTTCAAAATTTTGAAGCAGGTCCACCCCGATATCGGTATCAGCAGCAGATGTATGTCGATCCTCGACAATTTCGTGAATGATATGTTCGAGCGCATTGCTGCCGAATCGTCTCGACTCGCTCAGTACAACAGGCGGTCGACGATAGGCAGCGGAGAAATCCAAACAGCTGTCCGACTCTTGATGCCCGGCGAGCTGGCTAAGCACGCCGTTTCTGAAGGAACCAAGGCCCTGTCGAAGTACAGTGGCTCTAAGTAAACGAGGACTTGTGTAATAAAAAAAAAAGGCCCTTTTCAGGGCCATGAAATTTTAGTATAAAGGAGTGCTTTCCTTTCGCTTGCTAGCCTTACGCTGCCGGACACGAATAATAATAATAATAGTAATAATAATATTAATAAAGAGGATAACTGAGGTCAATTAAAATAAATACGCTGTCGTGGGAATCAAAATAAATGATACCCGAGGTTTATGAGAATTCGACTTGAAAATCGAAGCGATATATCGTCCTAGCCACCACGACCAGGTCGCCGACATTTCGGGATACGAAATCTCCCAGAAGAGCTGCACCTGAAAACGAAAGAAAAAATCGAAAAGAGTGCTTTCCTCCGGTTTTAAGTAGTGCCGATATATAGACATCGGGGAGCCTTTAGGCGCATATATTATATTTTTTGGGTGCGCGCGTGAAGATATATGTGTTCTCGCACGAATATAGCTTCCTTAGAGTTTGAATTGGTAGCTGTAAGTGTTATAATTTTTGTTATATTAACTTTTTTCCTCCGCGAGGTCGCTCGCCGCGCTGCGGACTTTGCGCGCTCGCCTCCACGGCGGCAGGAGAAGCAATTTTGGGCGTCGTGGGAAGTAGGGAGGGCAGGCGAAGTTTGCGAAAAGCCGTCGCACCGGAGCTCGTCGTCCGACCTGCCCGGGCCAAGCCCGCTAGGCCAGAAGTTCTGCGAGCGCGAACGGCAATAAGATATCGGATAATTAATCGCGAAATCGAGGACCGGAGGATGCTAATTTAATTATTGAAGGTAGTCTGAAGTCGTAGCGAAAAGCCTCCTCTCGGGTGCCATTCAAAAGGCCAGAAACGAGTCTCGAAAGTCCGAACCGCGGTTCTGAGATGCGCCGTCTAGTGCAGCCATCTATCGGCCGCGGTAGGAAACACAATCTACGTGGGATACTCCGAAAAGCGAGCCGCGAATTCTAGAGTATCGGAAAGGATAAACGAGTCGAATATCCTTGCAACGAATTAGGAATCTCGAGAGTTATAGGTGACTTATAAAACCAGAAAAACACGCTTACATAAGTAGAGATTAATCCTCGATACAAGCCAAATTTTTTAAAAGTTAATAATATCTTCGAAGATTTTCGAAAAATTCTACCGGTGTTAGAAAAAAATCTAGAGAATCCGTCAGAGTAGCATTTAAAAATTATAAACGATATATCGGTCTCGTTTCGAGTCGAAATTCCTTTCAAACTGAAGAGAGAAAAATAAAAGTATGCCAACAGCACGCGGTGTTCCCAGGTGGTCACCCTCCCAAGTACTGACCGCGCCCGATGCTGCTTGACTTCGGTGATCGGACGAGAACCGGTATTTTCAGCATGGTATGGCCGTTGACGTTCGAAACTTTGTTTACTCACGCGGGGGCTTGTGTGTCTGTTTAAAGAGCTTGCCGTTCTCCTCCATCACACTTAAATGGCAGCAGTCCCTTTACTGTTCTTAATTTTTTTTCCCTCTACTAATCGTTGAGTTAATTCGGAGGACGCAAGGGGGGAGGGAGGAGAATTTAAAACGGAAATTGATTGGAGGACGCTCTGGATCCGCAAAAGGGGTATAAAAGACCTCTTTTTTCCAAATTTTTTTATCATTTCGAACTGTTAACGTCTCGTTATGGCCTGTACTTTGCCGAAATCTGCGTGGACTGTGGATAAAAAAAAGAGGATGAAGCGGAGGAAAGAATCCTTCGTCCGCTACATCTTCAAAATTTTGAAGCAGGTCCACCCCGATATCGGTATCAGCAGCAGATGTAATGTCGATCCTCGACAATTTCGTGAATGATATGTTCGAGCGCATTGCTGCCGAATCGTCTCGACTCGCTCAGTACAACAGGCGGTCGACGATAGGCAGCGGAGAAATCCAAACAGCTGTCCGACTCTTGATGCCCGGCGAGCTGGCTAAGCACGCCGTTTCTGAAGGAACCAAGGCCCTGTCGAAGTACAGTGGCTCTAAGTAAACGAGGACTTGTGTAATAAAAAAAAGGCCCTTTTCAGGGCCATGAAATTTAGTATAAAGGAGTGCTTTCCTTTCGCTTGCTAGCCTTACGCTGCCGGACACGAATAGTAATAATAGTAATAATAATATTAATAAAGAGGATAACTGAGGTCAATTAAAATAAATACGCTGTCGTGGAATAAAAAAATAAATGATACCCGATGTTAATGAGAATTCGACTTGAAAATCGAAGCGATATATCGTCCTAGCCACCACGACCAGGTCGCCGACATTTCGGGATACGAAATCTCCCAGAAGAGCTGCACCTGAAAACGAAAGAAAAAATCGAAAAGAGTGCTTTCCTCCGGTTTTAAGTAGTGCCGATATATAGACATCGGGGAGCCTTTAGGCGCATATATTATATTTTTTGGGTGCGCGCGTGAAGATATATGTGTTCTCGCACGAATATAGCTTCCTTAGAGTTTGAATTGGTAGCTGTAAGTGTTATAATTTTTGTTATATTAACTTTTTTCCTCCGCGAGGTCGCTCGCCGCCGGCCTACCGGCCGACGGCGAGCGACCTCGCTGCGGACTTTGCGCGCTCGCCTCCACGGCGGCAGGAGAAGCAATTTTGGGCGTCGTGGGAAGTAGGGAGGGCAGGCGAAGTTTGCGAAAAGCCGTCGCACCGGAGCTCGTCGTCCGACCTGCCCGGGCCAAGCCCGCTAGGCCAGAAGTCCTGCGAGCGTGAACGGCAATAAGATATCGGATAATTAATCGCGAAATCGAGGACCGGAGGATGCTAATTTAATTATTGAAGGTAGTCTGAAGTCGTAGCGAAAAGCCTCCTCTCGGGTGCCATTCAAAAGGCCAGAAACGAGTCTCGAAAGTCCGAACCGCGGTTTCTGAGATGCGCCGTCTAGTGCAGCCATCTATCGGCCGCGGTAGGAAACACAATCTACGTGGGATACTCCGAAAAGCGAGCCGCGAATTCTAGAGTATCGGAAAGGAATAAATACGAGTCGAATATCCTTGCAACGAATTAGGAATCTCGAGAGTCCTAGGTGACTTATAAAACCAGAAAAACACGCTTACATAAGTAGAGATTAATCCTCGATACAAGCCAATTTTTTAAAAGTTAATAATATCTTCGAAGATTTTCGAAAAATTCTACCGGTGTTAGAAAAAATCTAGAGATCCGTCAGAGTAGCATTAAAAATTATAAACGATATATCGGTCTCGTTTCGAGTCGAAATTCCTTTCAAACTGAAGAGAGAAAAATAAAAGTATGCCAACAGCACGCGGTGTTCCCAGGTGGTCACCCTCCCAAGTACTGACCGCGCCCGATGCTGCTTGACTTCGGTGATCGGACGAGAACCGGTATTTTCAGCATGGTATGGCCGTTGACGTTCGAAACTTTGTTTACTCACGCGGGGGCTTGTGTGTCTGTTTAAAGAGCTTGCCGTTCTCCTCCATAAAAATTAAATGGCAGCAGTACCTTTACTGTTCTTAATTTTTTTTCCCTCTACTAATCGTTGAGTTAATTCGGAGGGACGCAAGGGGGGAGGGAGGAGAATTTAAAACGGAAATTGATTGGAGGACGCTCTGGATCCGCAAAAGGGGTATAAAAGACCTCTTTTTCCAAATTTTTTTATCATTTCGAACTGTTAACGTCTCGTTATGGCCTGTACTTTGCCGAAATCTGCGTGGACTGTGGATAAAAAAAAGAGGATGAAGCGGAGGAAAGAATCCTTCGTCCGCTACATCTTCAAAATTTTTGAAGCAGGTCCACCCCGATATCGGTATCAGCAGCAGATGTATGTCGATCCTCGACAATTTCGTGAATGATATGTTCGAGCGCATTGCTGCCGAATCGTCTCGACTCGCTCAGTACAACAGGCGGTCGACGATAGGCAGCGGAGAAATCCAAACAGCTGTCCGACTCTTGATGCCCGGCGAGCTGGCTAAGCACGCCGTTTTCTGAAGGAACCAAGGCCCTGTCGAAGTACAGTGGCTCTAAGTAAACGAGGACTTGTGTAATAAAAAAAAAGGCCCTTTTCAGGGCCATGAAATTTAGTATAAAGGAGTGCTTTCCTTTCGCTTGCTAGCCTTACGCTGCCGGACACGAATAGTAATAATAGTAATAATAATATTAATAAAGAGGATAACTGAGGTCAATTAAAATAAATACGCTGTCGTGGAAATAAAAATAAATGATACCCGATGTTAATGAGAATTCGACTTGAAAATCGAAGCGATATATCGTCCTAGCCACCACGACCAGGTCGCCGACATTTCGGGATATGAAATCTCCCAGAAGAGCTGCACCTGAAAACGAAAGAAAAAATCGAAAAGAGTGCTTTCCTCGGGTTTTATGTAGTGCCGATATATAGACATCGGGGAGCCTTTAGGCGCATATAGTAGATTTTTTGGGTGCGCGCGTGAAGATATATGTGTTCTCGCACGAATATAGCTTCCTTAGAGTTTGAATTGGTAGCTGTAAGTGTTATAATTTTTGTTATATTAACTTTTTTCCTCCGCGAGGTCGCTCGCCGCCGGCCTACCGGCCGACGGCGAGCGACCTCGCTGCGGACTTTGCGCGCTCGCCTCCACGGCGGCAGGAGAAGCAATTTTGGGCGTCGTGGGAAGTAGGGAGGGCAGGCGAAGTTTGCGAAAAGCCGTCGCACCGGAGCTCGTCGTCCGACCTGCCCGGGCCAAGCCCGCTAGGCCAGAAGTTCTGCGAGCGCGAACGGCAATAAGATATCGGATAATTAATCGCGAAATCGAGACCGGAGGATGCTAATTTAATTATTGAAGGTAGTCTGAAGTCGTAGCGAAAAGCCTCCTCTCGGGTGCCATTCAAAAGGCCAGAAACGAGTCTCGAAAGTCCGAACCGCGGTTTCTGAGATGCGCCGTCTAGTGCAGCCATCTATCGGCCGCGGTAGGAAACACAATCTACGTGGGATACTCCGAAAAGCGAGCCGCGAATTCTAGAGTATCGGAAAGGAATAAACGAGTCGAATATCCTTGCAACGAATTAGGAATCTCGAGAGTCCTAGGTGACTTATAAAACCAGAAAAACACGCTTACATAAGTAGAGATTAATCCTCGATACAAGCCAATTTTTTAAAAGTTAATAATATCTTCGAAGATTTTCGAAAAATTCTACCGGTGTTAGAAAAAATCTAGAGATCCGTCAGAGTAGCATTTAAAAATTATAAACGATATATCGGTCTCGTTTCGAGTCGAAATTCCTTTCAAACTGAAGAGAGAAAAATAAAAGTATGCCAACAGCACGCGGTGTTCCCAGGTGGTCACCCTCCCAAGTACTGACCGCGCCCGATGCTGCTTGACTTCGGTGATCGGACGAGAACCGGTATTTTCAGCATGGTATGGCCGTTGACGTTCGAAACTTTGTTTACTCACGCGGGGGGCTTGTGTGTCTGTTTAAAGAGCTTGCCGTTCTCCTCCATAAAAATTAAATGGCAGCAGTACCTTTACTGTTCTTAATTTTTATTCCCTCTACTAATCGTTGAGTTAATTCGGAGGGACGCAAGGGGGGAGGGAGGAGAATTTAAAACGGAAATTGATTGGAGGACGCTCTGGATCCGCAAAAGGGGTATAAAAGACCTCTTTTTCCAAATTTTTTTATCATTTCGAACTGTTAACGTCTCGTTATGGCCTGTACTTTGCCGAAATCTGCGTGGACTGTGGATAAAAAAAAGAGGATGAAGCGGAGGAAAGAATCCTTCGTCCGCTACATCTTCAAAATTTTGAAGCAGGTCCACCCCGATATCGGTATCAGCAGCAGATGTATGTCGATCCTCGACAATTTCGTGAATGATATGTTCGAGCGCATTGCTGCCGAATCGTCTCGACTCGCTCAGTACAACAGGCGGTCGACGATAGGCAGCGGAGAAATCCAAACAGCTGTCCGACTCTTGATGCCCGGCGAGCTGGCTAAGCACGCCGTTTCTGAAGGAACCAAGGCCCTGTCGAAGTACAGTGGCTCTAAGTAAACGAGGACTTGTGTAATAAAAAAAAAAGGCCCTTTTCAGGGCCATGAAATTTAGTATAAAGGAGTGCTTTCCTTTCGCTTGCTAGCCTTACGCTGCCGGACACGAATAATAATAATAGTAATAATAATATTAATAAAGAGGATAACTGAGGTCAATTAAAATAAATACGCTGTCGTGGGAATCAAAATAAATGATACCCGAGGTTTATGAGAATTCGACTTGAAAATCGAAGCGATATATCGTCCTAGCCACCACGACCAGGTCGCCGACATTTCGGGATACGAAATCTCCCAGAAGAGCTGCACCTAAAAACGAAAGAAAAAATCGAAAAGAGTGCTTTCCTCGGGTTTTATGTAGTGCCGATATATAGACATCGGGGAGCCTTTAGGCGCATATATTATATTTTTTGGGTGCGCGCGTGAAGATATATGTGTTCTCGCACGAATATAGCTTCCTTAGAGTTTGAATTGGTAGCTGTAAGTGTTATAATTTTTGTTATATTAACTTTTTTCCTCCGCGAGGTCGCTCGCCGCCGGCCTACCGGCCGGCGGCGAGCGACCTCGCTGCGGACTTTGCGCGCTCGCCTCCACGGCGGCAGGAGAAGCAATTTTGGGCGTCGTGGGAAGTAGGGAGGGCAGGCGAAGTTTGCGAAAAGCCGTCGCACCGGAGCTCGTCGTCCGACCTGCCCGGGCCAAGCCCGCTAGGCCAGAAGTCCTGCGAGCGTGAACGGTAATAAGATATCGGATAATTAATCGCGAAATCGAGGACCGGAGAATGCTAATTTAATTATTGAAGGTAGTCTGAAGTCGTAGCGAAAAGCCTCCTCTCGGGTGCCATTCAAAAGGCCAGAACGAGTCTCGAAAGTCCGAAGCGCGGTTTCTGAGATGCGCCGTCTAGTGCAGACATCTATCGGCCGCGGTAGGAAACACAATCTACGTGGGATACTCCGAAAAGCGAGCGCGAATTCTAGAGTATCGGAAAGGAATAAACGAGTCGAATATCCTTGCAACGAATTAGGAATCTCGAGAGTCATAGGTGACTTATAAAAACAGAAAAACACGCTTACATAAGTAGAGATTAATCCTCGATACAAGCCAATTTTTTAAAAGTTAATAATATCTTCGAAGATTTTCGAAAAATTCTACCGGTTGTTAGAAAAAATCTAGAGATCCGTCAGAGTAGCTTTAAAAATTATAAACGATATATCGGCCTCGTTTCGAGTCGGAATTCCTTTCAAACTGACGAGAGAAAAATAAAAGTATGCCAACAGCACGCGGTGTTCCCAGGTGGTCACCCTCCCAAGTACTGACCGCGCCCGATGCTGCTTGACTTCGGTGATCGGACGAGAACCGGTATTTTCAGCATGGTATGGCCGTTGACGTTCGAAACTTTGTTTACTCACGCGGGGGGCTTGTGTGTCTGTTTAAAGAGCTTGCCGTTCTCCTCCATAAAAATTAAATGGCAGCAGTACCTTTACTGTTCTTAATTTTTTTTCCCTCTACTAATCGTTGAGTTAATTCGGAGGGACGCAAGGGGGGAGGGAGGAGAATTTAAAACGGAAATTGATTGGAGGACGCTCTGGATCCGCAAAAGGGGTATAAAAGACCTCTTTTTCCAAATTTTTTTATCATTTCGAACTGTTAACGTCTCGTTATGGCCTGTACTTTGCCGAAATCTGCGTGGACTGTGGATAAAAAAAAGAGGATGAAGCGGAGGAAAGAATCCTTCGTCCGCTACATCTTCAAAATTTTGAAGCAGGTCCACCCCGATATCGGTATCAGCAGCAGATGTATGTCGATCCTCGACAATTTCGTGAATGATATGTTCGAGCGCATTGCTGCCGAATCGTCTCGACTCGCTCAGTACAACAGGCGGTCGACGATAGGCAGCGGAGAAATCCAAACAGCTGTCCGACTCTTGATGCCCGGCGAGCTGGCTAAGCACGCCGTTTCTGAAGGAACCAAGGCCCTGTCGAAGTACAGTGGCTCTAAGTAAACGAGGACTTGTGTAATAAAAAAAAAGGCCCTTTTCAGGGCCATGAAATTTAGTATAAAGGAGTGCTTTCCTTTCGCTTGCTAGCCTTACGCTGCCGGACACGAATAGTAATAATAGTAATAATAATATTAATAAAGAGGATAACTGAGGTCAATTAAATAAATACGCTGTCGTGGAAATAAAAATAAATGATACCCGATGTTAATGAGAATTCGACTTGAAAATCGAAGCGATATATCGTCCTAGCCACCACGACCAGGTCGCCGACATTTCGGGATATGAAATCTCCCAGAAGAGCTGCACCTGAAAACGAAAGAAAAAATCGAAAAGAGTGCTTTCCTCGGGTTTTATGTAGTGCCGATATATAGACATCGGGGAGCCTTTAGGCGCATATATTATATTTTTTGGGTGCGCGCGTGAAGATATATGCGTTCTCGCACGAATATAGCTTCCTTAGAGTTTGAATTGGTAGCTGTAAGTGTTATAATTTTTGTTATATTAACTTTTTTTCCTCCGCGAGGTCGCTCGCCGCCGGCCTACCGGCCGACGGCGCGCGACCTCGCTGCGGACTTTGCGCGCTCGCCTCCACGGCGGCAGGAGAAGCAATTTTGGGCGTCGTGGGAAGTAGGGAGGGCAGGCGAAGTTTGCGAAAAAGCCGTCGCACCGGAGCTCGTCGTCCGACCTGCCCGGGCCAAGCCCGCTAGGCCAGAAGTCTGCGAGCGTGAACGGTAACAAGATATCGGATAATTAATCGCGAAATCGAGGACCGGAGAATGCTAATTTAATTATTGAAGGTAGTCTGAAGTCGTAGCGAAAAGCCTCCTCTCGGGTGCCATTCAAAAGGCCAGAAACGAGTCTCGAAAGTCCGAACCGCGGTTTCTGAGATGCGCCGTCTAGTGCAGCCATCTATCGGCCGCGGTAGGAAACACAATCTACGTGGGATACTCCGAAAAGCGAGCCGCGAATTCTAGAGTATCGGAAAGGAATAAACGAGTCGAATATCCTTGCAACGAATTAGGAATCTCGAGAGTCATAGGTGACTTATAAAAACAGAAAAACACGCTTACATAAGTAGAGATTAATCCTCGATACAAGCCAATTTTTTAAAAGTTAATAATATCTTCGGAGATTTTCGAAAAATTCTACCGGTGTTAGAAAAAATCTAGAGATCCGTCAGAGTAGCTTTAAAAATTATAAACGATATATCGGCCTCGTTTCGAGTCGGAATTCCTTTCAAACTGACGAGAAAAATAAAAGTATGCCAACAGCACGCGGTGTTCCCAGGTGGTCACCCTCCCAAGTACTGACCGCGCCCGATGCTGCTTGACTTCGGTGATCGGACGAGAACCGGTATTTTCAGCATGGTATGGCCGTTGACGTTCGAAACTTTGTTTACTCACGCGGGGGGCTTGTGTGTCTGTTTAAAGAGCTTGCCGTTCTCCTCCATAAAAATTAAATGGCAGCAGTACCTTTACTGTTCTTAATTTTTTTTCCCTCTACTAATCGTTGAGTTAATTCGGAGGGACGCAAGGGGGGAGGGAGGAGAATTTAAAACGGAAATTGATTGGAGGACGCTCTGGATCCGCAAAAGGGGTATAAAAGACCTCTTTTTCCAAAATTTTTTTATCATTTCGAACTGTTAACGTCTCGTTATGGCCTGTACTTTGCCGAAATCTGCGTGGACTGTGGATAAAAAAAAGAGGATGAAGCGGAGGAAAGAATCCTTCGTCCGCTACATCTTCAAAATTTTGAAGCAGGTCCACCCCCGATATCGGTATCAGCAGCAGATGTATGTCGATCCTCGACAATTTCGTGAATGATATGTTCGAGCGCATTGCTGCCGAATCGTCTCGACTCGCTCAGTACAACAGGCGGTCGACGATAGGCAGCGGAGAAATCCAAACAGCTGTCCGACTCTTGATGCCCGGCGAGCTGGCTAAGCACGCCGTTTCTGAAGGAACCAAGGCCCTGTCGAAGTACAGTGGCTCTAAGTAAACGAGGACTTGTGTAATAATAAAAAAAAGGCCCTTTTCAGGGCCATGAAATTTAGTATAAAGGAGTGCTTTCCTTTCGCTTGCTAGCCTTACGCTGCCGGACACGAATAATAATAATAATAGTAATAATAATATTAATAAAGAGGATAACTGAGGTCAATTAAAATAAATACGCTGTCGTGGGAATCAAAATAAATGATACCCGAGGTTTATGAGAATTCGACTTGAAAATCGAAGCGATATATCGTCCTAGCCACCACGACCAGGTCGCCGACATTTCGGGATATGAAATCTCCCAGAAGAGCTGCACCTGAAAACGAAAGAAAAAATCGAAAAGAGTGCTTTCCTCGGGTTTTATGTAGTGCCGATATATAGACATCGGGGAGCCTTTAGGCGCATATATTATATTTTTTGGGTGCGCGCGTGAAGATATATGTGTTCTCGCACGAATATAGCTTCCTTAGAGTTTGAATTGGTAGCTGTAAGTGTTTATAATTTTTGTTATATTAACTTTTTTTCCTCCGCGAGGTCGCTCGCCGCCGGCCTACCGGCCGGCGGCGAGCGACCTCGCTGCGGACTTTGCGCGCTCGCCTCCACGGCGGCAGGAGAAGCAATTTTGGGCGTCGTGGGAAGTAGGGAGGGCAGGCGAAGTTTGCGAAAAGCCGTCGCACCGGAGCTCGTCGTCCGACCTGCCCGGGCCAAGCCCGCTAGGCCAGAAGTTCTGCGAGCGCGAACGGCAATAAGATATCGGATAATTAATCGCGAAATCGAGGACCGGAGGATGCTAATTTAATTATTGAAGGTAGTCTGAAGTCGTAGCGAAAAGCCTCCTCTCGGGTGCCATTCAAAAGGCCAGAAACGAGTCTCGAAAGTCCGAACCGCGGTTTCTGAGATGCGCCGTCTAGTGCAGCCATCTATCGGCCGCGGTAGGAAACACAATCTACGTGGGATACTCCGAAAAGCGAGCCGCGAATTCTAGAGTATCGGAAAGGAATAAACGAGTCGAATATCCTTGCAACGAATTAGGAATCTCGAGAGTCATAGGTGACTTATAAAACCAGAAAAACACGCTTACATAAGTAGAGATTAATCCTCGATACAAGCCAATTTTTTAAAAGTTAATAATATCTTCGAAGATTTTCGAAAATTCTACCGGTGTTAGAAAAAATCTAGAGATCCGTCAGAGTAGCATTTAAAAATTATAAACGATATATCGGCCTCGTTTCGAGTCGGAATTCCTTTCAAACTGACGAGAGAAAAATAAAAGTATGCCAACAGCACGCGTGTTCCCAGGTGGTCACCCTCCCAAGTACTGACCGCGCCCGATGCTGCTTGACTTCGGTGATCGGACGAGAACCGGTATTTTCAGCATGGTATGGCCGTTGACGTTCGAAACTTTGTTTACTCACGCGGGGGGCTTGTGTGTCAGTTTAAAGAGCTTGCCGTTCTCCTCCATAAAAATTAAATGGCAGCAGTACCTTTACTGTTCTTAAATTTTTTATTCCCTCTACTAATCGTTGAGTTAATTCGGAGGGACGCAAGGGGGGAGGGAGGAGAATTTAAAACGGAAATTGATTGGAGGACGCTCTGGATCCGCAAAAGGGGTATAAAAGACCTCTTTTTCCAAAATTTTTTATCATTTCGAACTGTTAACGTCTCGTTATGGCCTGTACTTTGCCGAAATCTGCGTGGACTGTGGATAAAAAAAAGAGGATGAAGCGGAGGAAAGAATCCTTCGTCCGCTACATCTTCAAAATTTTGAAGCAGGTCCACCCCGATATCGGTATCAGCAGCAGATGTATGTCGATCCTCGACAATTTCGTGAATGATATGTTCGAGCGCATTGCTGCCGAATCGTCTCGACTCGCTCAGTACAACAGGCGGTCGACGATAGGCAGCGGAGAAATCCAAACAGCTGTCCGACTCTTGATGCCCGGCGAGCTGGCTAAGCACGCCGTTTCTGAAGGAACCAAGGCCCTGTCGAAGTACAGTGGCTCTAAGTAAACGAGGACTTGTGTAATAAAAAAAAGGCCCTTTTCAGGGCCATGAAATTTAGTATAAAGGAGTGCTTTCCTTTCGCTTGCTAGCCTTACGCTGCCGGACACGAATAATAATAATAATAGTAATAATAATATTAATAAAGAGGATAACTGAGGTCAATTAAAATAAATACGCTGTCGTGGGAATCAAAATAAATGATACCCGATGTTAATGAGAATTCGACTTGAAAATCGAAGCGATATATCGTCCTAGCCACCACGACCAGGTCGCCGACATTTCGGGATACGAAATCTCCCAGAAGAGCTGCACCTAAAAACGAAAGAAAAAATCGAAAAGAGTGCTTTCCTCCGGTTTTAAGTAGTGCCGATATATAGACATCGGGGAGCCTTTAGGCGCATATATTATATTTTTTGGGTGCGCGCGTGAAGATATATGTGTTCTCGCACGAATATAGCTTCCTTAGAGTTTGAATTGGTAGCTGTAAGTGTTATAATTTTTGTTATATTAACTTTTTTCCTCCGCGAGGTCGCTCGCCGCCGGCCTACCGGCCGGCGGCGAGCGACCTCGCTGCGGACTTTGCGCGCTCGCCTCCACGGCGGCAGGAGAAGCAATTTTGGGCGTCGTGGGAAGTAGGGAGGGCAGGCGAAGTTTGCGAAAAGCCGTCGCACCGGAGCTCGTCGTCCGACCTGCCCGGGCCAAGCCCGCTAGGCCAGAAGTTCTGCGAGCGCGAACGGCAATAAGATATCGGATAATTAATCGCGAAATCGAGGACCGGAGGATGCTAATTTAATTATTGAAGGTAGTCTGAAGTCGTAGCGAAAAGCCTCCTCTCGGGTGCCATTCAAAAGGCCAGAAACGAGTCTCGAAAGTCCGAACCGCGGTTTCTGAGATGCGCCGTCTAGTGCAGCCATCTATCGGCCGCGGTAGGAAACACAATCTACGTGGGATACTCCGAAAAGCGAGCCGCGAATTCTAGAGTATCGGAAAGGAATAAACGAGTCGAATATCCTTGCAACGAATTAGGAATCTCGAGAGTCATAGGTGACTTATAAAAACAGAAAAACACGCTTACATAAGTAGAGATTAATCCTCGATACAAGCCAATTTTTTAAAAGTTAATAATATCTTCGGAGATTTTCGAAAAATTCTACCGGTGTTAGAAAAAATCTAGATCCGTCAGAGTAGCAATTAAAAATTATAAACGATATATCGGCCTCGTTTCGAGTCGAAATTCCTTTCAAACTGACGAGAGAAAAATTAAAAGTATGCCAACAGCACGCGGTGTTCCCAGGTGGTCACCCTCCCAAGTACTGACCGCGCCCGATGCTGCTTGACTTCGGTGATCGGACGAGAACCGGTATTTCAGCATGGTATGGCCGTTGACGTTCGAAACTTTGTTTACTCACGCGGGGGGCTTGTGTGTCTGTTTAAAGAGCTTGCCGTTCTCCTCCATAAAAATTAAATGGCAGCAGTACCTTTACTGTTCTTAATTTTTTTTTCCCTCTACTAATCGTTGAGTTAATTCGGAGGGACGCAAGGGGGGAGGGAGGAGAATTTAAAACGGAAATTGATTGGAGGACGCTCTGGATCCGCAAAAGGGGTATAAAAGACCTCTTTTTCCAAAATTTTTTATCATTTCGAACTGTTAACGTCTCGTTATGGCCTGTACTTTGCCGAAATCTGCGTGGACTGTGGATAAAAAAAAGAGGATGAAGCGGAGGAAAGAATCCTTCGTCCGCTACATCTTCAAAATTTTGAAGCAGGTCCACCCCGATATCGGTATCAGCAGCAGATGTATGTCGATCCTCGACAATTTCGTGAATGATATGTTCGAGCGCATTGCTGCCGAATCGTCTCGACTCGCTCAGTACAACAGGCGGTCGACGATAGGCAGCGGAGAAATCCAAACAGCTGTCCGACTCTTGATGCCCGGCGAGCTGGCTAAGCACGCCGTTTCTGAAGGAACCAAGGCCCTGTCGAAGTACAGTGGCTCTAAGTAAACGAGGACTTGTGTAATAAAAAAAAAAGGCCCTTTTCAGGGCCATGAAATTTAGTATAAAGGAGTGCTTTCCTTTCGCTTGCTAGCCTTACGCTGCCGGACACGAATAATAATAATAGTAATAATAATATTAATAAAGAGGATAACTGAGGTCAATTAAAATAAATACGCTGTCGTGGGAATAAAAATAAATGATACCCGATGTTAATGAGAATTCGACTTGAAATCGAAGCGATATATCGTCCTAGCCACCACGACCAGGTCGCCGACATTTCGGGATACGAAATCTCCCAGAAGAGCTGCACCTAAAAACGAAAGAAAAAAATCGAAAAGAGTGCTTTCCTCGGGTTTTAAGTAGTGCCGATATATAGACATCGGGGAGCCTTTAGGCGCATATTTATATTTTTTGGGTGCGCGCGTGAAGATATATGTGTTCTCGCACGAATATAGCTTCCTTAGAGTTTGAATTGGTAGCTGTAAGTGTTATAATTTTTGTTATATTAACTTTTTTTCCTCCGCGAGGTCGCTCGCCGCCGGCCTACCGGCCGGCGGCGAGCGACCTCGCTGCGGACTTTGCGCGCTCGCCTCCACGGCGGCAGGAGGAGAAGCAATTTTGGGCGTCGTGGGAAGTAGGGAGGGCAGGCGAAGTTTGCGAAAAGCCGTCGCACCGGAGCTCGTCGTCCGACCTGCCCGGGCCAAGCCCGCTAGGCCAGAAGTCCTGCGAGCGTGAACGGTAACAAGATATCGGATAATTAATCGCGAAATCGAGGACCGGAGAATGCTAATTTAATTATTGAAGGTAGTCTGAAGTCGTAGCGAAAAGCCTCCTCTCGGGTGCCATTCAAAAGGCCAGAAACGAGTCTCGAAAGTCCGAACCGCGGTTTCTGAGATGCGCCGTCTAGTGCAGCCATCTATCGGCCGCGGTAGGAAACACAATCTACGTGGGATACTCCGAAAAGCGAGCCGCGAATTCTAGAGTATCGGAAAGGAATAAACGAGTCGAATATCCTTGCAACGAATTAGGAATCTCGAGAGTCATAGGTGACTTATAAAAACAGAAAAACACGCTTACATAAGTAGAGATTAATCCTCGATACAAGCCAATTTTTTAAAAGTTAATAATATCTTCGGAGATTTTCGAAAAATTCTACCGGTGTTAGAAAAAATCTAGAGATCCGTCAGAGTAGCATTAAAAATTATAAACGATATATCGGCCTCGTTTTCGAGTCGGAATTCCTTTCAAACTGACGAGAGAAAAATAAAAGTATGCCAACAGCACGCGGTGTTCCCAGGTGGTCACCCTCCCAAGTACTGACCGCGCCCGATGCTGCTTGACTTCGGTGATCGGACGAGAACCGGTATTTTCAGCATGGTATGGCCGTTGACGTTCGAAACTTTGTTTACTCACGCGGGGGCTTGTGTGTCAGTTTAAAGAGCTTGCCGTTCTCCTCCATAAAAAATTAAATGGCAGCAGTACCTTTACTGTTCTTAATTTTTTTTCCCTCTACTAATCGTTGAGTTAATTCGGAGGGACGCAAGGGGGGAGGGAGGAGAATTTAAAACGGAAATTGATTGGAGGACGCTCTGGATCCGCAAAAGGGGTATAAAAGACCTCTTTTTCCAAAATTTTTTTATCATTTCGAACTGTTAACGTCTCGTTATGGCCTGTACTTTGCCGAAATCTGCGTGGACTGTGGATAAAAAAAAGAGGATGAAGCGGAGGAAAGAATCCTTCGTCCGCTACATCTTCAAAATTTTGAAGCAGGTCCACCCCGATATCGGTATCAGCAGCAGATGTATGTCGATCCTCGACAATTTCGTGAATGATATGTTCGAGCGCATTGCTGCCGAATCGTCTCGACTCGCTCAGTACAACAGGCGGTCGACGATAGGCAGCGGAGAAATCCAAACAGCTGTCCGACTCTTGATGCCCGGCGAGCTGGCTAAGCACGCCGTTTCTGAAGGAACCAAGGCCCTGTCGAAGTACAGTGGCTCTAAGTAAACGAGGACTTGTGTAATAAAAAAAAAGGCCCTTTTCAGGGCCATGAAATTTAGTATAAAGGAGTGCTTTCCTTTCGCTTGCTAGCCTTACGCTGCCGGACACGAATAATAATAATAATAGTAATAATAATATTAATAAAGAGGATAACTGAGGTCAATTAAAATAAATACGCTGTCGTGGGAATCAAAATAAATGATACCCGATGTTAATGAGAATTCGACTTAAAATCGAAGCGATATATCGTCCTAGCCACCACGACCAGGTCGCCGACATTTCGGGATACGAAATCTCCCAGAAGAGCTGCACCTAAAAACGAAAGAAAAAATCGAAAAGAGTGCTTTCCTCCGGTTTTAAGTAGTGCCGATATATAGACATCGGGGAGCCTTTAGGCGCATATATTATATTTTTTGGGTGCCCGCGTGAAGATATATGCGTTCTCGCACGAACGTAGCTTCCTTAGAGTTCGAATTGGTAGCTGTAAGTGTTATAATTTTTGTTTTATTAACTTTTTTCCTCCGCGAGGTCGCTCGCCGCCGGCCCTACCGGCCGACGGCGAGCGACCTCGCTGCGGACTTTGCGCGCTCGCCTCCACGGCGGCAGGAGAATCAATTTTGGGCGTCGTGGGAAGTAGGGAGGGCAGGCGAAGTTTGCGAAAAGCCGTCGCACCGGAGCTCGTCGTCCGACCTGCCCGGGCCAAGCCCGCTAGGCCAGAAGTTCTGCGAGCGTGAACGGTAACAAGATATCGGATAATTAATCGCGAAATCGAGGACCGGAGAGAATGCTAATTTAATTATTGAAGGTAGTCTGAAGTCGTAGCGAAAAAGCCTCCTCTCGGGTGCCATTCAAAAAGGCCAGAAACGAGTCTCGAAAGTCCGAACCGCGGTTTCTGAGATGCGCCGTCTAGTGCAGCCATCTATCGGCCGCGGTAGGAAACACAATCTACGTGGGATACTCCGAAAAGCGAGCCGCGAATTCTAGAGTATCGGAAAGGAATAAACGAGTCGAATATCCTTGCAACGAATTAGGAATCTCGAGAGTCATAGGTGACTTATAAAAACAGAAAAACACGCTTACATAAGTAGAGATTAATCCTCGATACAAGCCAATTTTTTAAAAGTTAATAATATCTTCGGAGATTTTCGAAAAATTCTACCGGTGTTAGAAAAAATCTAGAGATCCGTCAGAGTAGCTTTAAAAATTATAAACGATATATCGGCCTCGTTTCGAGTCGGAATTCCTTTCAAACTGACGAGAGAAAAATAAAAGTATGCCAACAGCACGCGGTGTTCCCAGGTGGTCACCCTCCCAAGTACTGACCGCGCCCGATGCTGCTTGACTTCGGTGATCGGACGAGAACCGGTATTTTCAGCATGGTATGGCCGTTGACGTTCGAAAACTTTGTTTACTCACGCGGGGCTTGTGTGTCAGTTTAAAGAGCTTGCCGTTCTCCTCCATAAAAATTAAATGGCAGCAGTACCTTTACTGTTCTTAAATTTTTTATTCCCTCTACTAATCGTTGAGTTAATTCGGAGGGACGCAAGGGGGGAGGGAGGAGAATTTAAAACGGAAATTGATTGGAGGACGCTCTGGATCCGCAAAAGGGGTATAAAAGACCTCTTTTTCCAAAATTTTTTATCATTTCGAACTGTTAACGTCTCGTTATGGCCTGTACTTTGCCGAAATCTGCGTGGACTGTGGATAAAAAAAAGAGGATGAAGCGGAGGAAAGAATCCTTCGTCTCGCTACATCTTCAAAATTTTGAAGCAGGTCCACCCCGATATCGGTATCAGCAGCAGATGTATGTCGATCCTCGACAATTTCGTGAATGATATGTTCGAGCGCATTGCTGCCGAATCGTCTCGACTCGCTCAGTACAACAGGCGGTCGACGATAGGCAGCGGAGAAATCCAAACAGCTGTCCGACTCTTGATTGCCCGGCGAGCTGGCTAAGCACGCCGTTTCTGAAGGAACCAAGGCCCTGTCGAAGTACAGTGGCTCTAAGTAAACGAGGACTTGTGTAATAAAAAAAGGCCCTTTTCAGGGCCATGAAATTTAGTATAAAGGAGTGCTTTCCTTTCGCTTGCTAGCCTTACGCTGCCGGACACGAATAATAATAATAGTAATAATAATATTAATAAAGAGGATAACTGAGGTCAATTAAAATAAATACGCTGTCGTGGGAAATAAAAATAAATGATACCCGATGTTAATGAGAATTCGACTTGAAAATCGAAGCGATATATCGTCCTAGCCACCACGACCAGGTCGCCGACATTTCGGGATACGAAATCTCCCAGAAGAGCTGCACCTAAAAACGAAAGAAAAAATCGAAAAGAGTGCTTTCCTCCGGTTTTAAGTAGTGCCGATATATAGACATCGGGGAGCCTTTAGGCGCATATATTATATTTTTTGGGTGCGCGCGTGAAGATATATGTGTTCTCGCACGAATATAGCTTCCTTAGAGTTTGAATTGGTAGCTGTAAGTGTTATAATTTTTGTTATATTAACTTTTTTCCTCCGCGAGGGACCTCGCTGCGGACTTTGCGCGCTCGCCTCCACGGCGGCAGGAGAATCAATTTTGGGCGTCGTGGGAAGTAGGGAGGGCAGGCGAAGTTTGCGAAAAGCCGTCGCACCGGAGCTCGTCGTCCGACCTGCCCGGGCCAAGCCCGCTAGGCCAGAAGTTCTGCGAGCGTGAACGGTAACAAGATATCGGATAATTAATCGCGAAATCGAGGACCGGAGAATGCTAATTTAATTATTGAAGGTAGTCTGAAGTCGTAGCGAAAAGCCTCCTCTCGGGTGCCATTCAAAAGGCCAGAAACGAGTCTCGAAAGTCCGAACCGCGGTTTCTGAGATGCGCCGTCTAGTGCAGCCATCTATCGGCCGCGGTAGGAAACACAATCTACGTGGGATACTCCGAAAAGCGAGCCGCGAATTCTAGAGTATCGGAAAGGAATAAACGAGTCGAATATCCTTGCAACGAATTAGGAATCTCGAGAGTCATAGGTGACTTATAAAAACAGAAAAACACGCTTACATAAGTAGAGATTAATCCTCGATACAAGCCAATTTTTTAAAAGTTAATAATATCTTCGGAGATTTTCGAAAAATTCTACCGGTGTTAGAAAAAATCTAGAGATCCGTCAGAGTAGCTTTAAAAATTATAAACGATATATCGGCCTCGTTTCGAGTCGGAATTCCTTTCAAACTGACGAGAGAAAAATAAAAGTATGCCAACAGCACGCGGTGTTCCCAGGTGGTCACCCTCCCAAGTACTGACCGCGCCCGATGCTGCTTGACTTCGGTGATCGGACGAGAACCGGTATTTCAGCATGGTATGGCCGTTGACGTTCGAAACTTTGTTTACTCACGCGGGGGGCTTGTGTGTCAGTTTAAAGAGCTTGCCGTTCTCCTCCATAAAAATTAAATGGCAGCAGTACCTTTACTGTTCTTAATTTTTTTTCCCTCTACTAATCGTTGAGTTAATTCGGAGGGACGCAAGGGGGGGGGGAGGAGAATTTAAAACGGAAATTGATTGGAGGACGCTCTGGATCCGCAAAAGGGGTATAAAAGACCTCTTTTTCCAAAATTTTTATCATTTCGAACTGTTAACGTCTCGTTATGGCCTGTACTTTGCCGAAATCTGCGTGGACTGTGGATAAAAAAAAGAGGATGAAGCGGAGGAAAGAATCCTTCGTCCGCTACATCTTCAAAATTTTGAAGCAGGTCCACCCCGATATCGGTATCAGCAGCAGATGTATGTCGATCCTCGACAATTTCGTGAATGATATGTTCGAGCGCATTGCTGCCGAATCGTCTCGACTCGCTCAGTACAACAGGCGGTCGACGATAGGCAGCGGAGAAATCCAAACAGCTGTCCGACTCTTGATGCCCGGCGAGCTGGCTAAGCACGCCGTTTCTGAAGGAACCAAGGCCCTGTCGAAGTACAGTGGCTCTAAGTAAACGAGGACTTGTGTAATAAAAAAAAAGGCCCTTTTCAGGGCCATGAAATTTAGTATAAAGGAGTGCTTTCCTTTCGCTTGCTAGCCTTACGCTGCCGGACACGAATAATAATAATAGTAATAATAATATTAATAAAGAGGATAACTGAGGTCAATTAAAATAAATACGCTGTCGTGGGAATCAAAATAAATGATACCCGATGTTAATGAGAATTCGACTTGAAAATCGAAGCGATATATCGTCCTAGCCACCACGACCAGGTCGCCGACATTTCGGGATATGAAATCTCCCAGAAGAGCTGCACCTGAAAAACGAAAGAAAAAATCGAAAAGAGTGCTTTCCTCGGGTTTTATGTAGTGCCGATATATAGACATCGGGGAGCCTTTAGGCGCATATATTATATTTTTTGGGTGCGCGCGTGAAGATATATGTGTTCTCGCACGAATATAGCTTCCTTAGAGTTTGAATTGGTAGCTGTAAGTGTTATAATTTTTGTTATATTAACTTTTTTTCCTCCGCGAGGTCGCTCGCCGCCGGCCTACCGGCCGGCGGCGAGCGACCTCGCTGCGGACTTTGCGCGCTCGCCTCCACGGCGGCAGGAGAATCAATTTTGGGCGTCGTGGGAAGTAGGGAGGGCAGGCGAAGTTTGCGAAAAGCCGTCGCACCGGAGCTCGTCGTCCGACCTGCCCGGGCCAAGCCCGCTAGGCCAGAAGTTCTGCGAGCGTGAACGGTAACAAGATATCGGATAATTAATCGCGAAATCGAGGACCGGAGAATGCTAATTTAATTATTGAAGGTAGTCTGAAGTCGTAGCGAAAAGCCTCCTCTCGGGTGCCATTCAAAAGGCCAGAAACGAGTCTCGAAAGTCCGAACCGCGGTTTCTGAGATGCGCCGTCTAGTGCAGCCATCTATCGGCCGCGGTAGGAAACACAATCTACGTGGGATACTCCGAAAAGCGAGCCGCGAATTCTAGAGTATCGGAAAGGAATAAACGAGTCGAATATCCTTGCAACGAATTAGGAATCTCGAGAGTCATAGGTGACTTATAAAAACAGAAAAACACGCTTACATAAGTAGAGATTAATCCTCGATACAAGCCAATTTTTTAAAAGTTAATAATATCTTCGGAGATTTTCGAAAAATTCTACCGGTGTTAGAAAAAATCTAGAGATCCGTCAGAGTAGCTTTAAAAATTATAAACGATATATCGGCCTCGTTTCGAGTCGGAATTCCTTTCAAACTGACGAGAGAAAAATAAAAGTATGCCAACAGCACGCGGTGTTCCCAGGTGGTCACCCTCCCAAGTACTGACCGCGCCCGATGCTGCTTGACTTCGGTGATCGGACGAGAACCGGTACTTTCAGCATGGTATGGCCGTTGACGTTCGAAACTTTGTTTACTCACGCGGGGGGCTTGTGTGTCAGTTTAAAGAGCTTGCCGTTCTCCTCCATAAAAATTAAATGGCAGCAGTACCTTTACTGTTCTTAAATTTTTTATTCCCTCTACTAATCGTTGAGTTAATTCGGAGGGACGCAAGGGGGGAGGGAGGAGAATTTAAAACGGAAATTGATTGGAGGACGCTCTGGATCCGCAAAAGGGGTATAAAAGACCTCTTTTTTCCAAAATTTTTTTATCATTTCGAACTGTTAACGTCTCGTTATGGCCTGTACTTTGCCGAAATCTGCGTGGACTGTGGATAAAAAAAAGAGGATGAAGCGGAGGAAAGAATCCTTCGTCCGCTACATCTTCAAAATTTTGAAGCAGGTCCACCCCGATATCGGTATCAGCAGCAGATGTATGTCGATCCTCGACAATTTCGTGAATGATATGTTCGAGCGCATTGCTGCCGAATCGTCTCGACTCGCTCAGTACAACAGGCGGTCGACGATAGGCAGCGGAGAAATCCAAACAGCTGTCCGACTCTTGATGCCCGGCGAGCTGGCTAAGCACGCCGTTTCTGAAGGAACCAAGGCCCTGTCGAAGTACAGTGGCTCTAAGTAAACGAGGACTTGTGTAATAAAAAAAAAAAGGCCCTTTTCAGGGCCATGAAATTTAGTATAAAGGAGTGCTTTCCTTTCGCTTGCTAGCCTTACGCTGCCGGACACGAATAGTAATAATAGTAATAATAATATTAATAAAGAGGATAACTGAGGTCAATTAAAATAAATACGCTGTCGTGGGAATAAAAATAAATGATACCCGATGTTAATGAGAATTCGACTTGAAATCGAAGCGATATATCGTCCTAGCCACCACGACCAGGTCGCCGACATTTCGGGATATGAAATCTCCCAGAAGAGCTGCACCTAAAAACGAAAGAAAAAATCGAAAAGAATGCTTTCCCCGGGTTTTAAGTAGTGCCGATATATAGACATCGGGGAGCCTTTAGACGCATATATTATATTTTTTGGGTGCGCGCGTGAAGATATATGCGTTCTCGCACGAACATAGCTTCCTTAGAGTTCGAATTGGTAGCTGTAAGTGTTATAAATTTTTGTTTTATTAACTTTTTTCCTCCGCGAGGTCGCTCGCCGCCGGCCTACCGGCCGACGGCGAGCGACCTCGCTGCGGACTTTGCGCGCTCGCCTCCACGGCGGCAGGAGAAGCAATTTTGGGCGTCGTGGGGAAGTAGGGAGGGCAGGCGAAGTTTGCGAAAAGCCGTCGCACCGGAGCTCGTCGTCCGACCTGCCCGGGCCAAGCCCGCTAGGCCAGAAGTTCTGCGAGCGTGAACGGTAACAAGATATCGGATAATTAATCGCGAAATCGAGGACCGGAGAATGCTAATTTAATTATTGAAGGTAGTCTGAAGTCGTAGCGAAAAGCCTCCTCTCGGGTGCCATTCAAAAGGCCAGAAACGAGTCTCGAAAGTCCGAACCGCGGTTTCTGAGATGCGCCGTCTAGTGCAGCCATCTATCGGCCGCGGTAGGAAACACAATCTACGTGGGATACTCCGAAAAGCGAGCCGCGAATTCTAGAGTATCGGAAAGGAATAAACGAGTCGAATATCCTTGCAACGAATTAGGAATCTCGAGAGTCATAGGTGACTTATAAAAACAGAAAAACACGCTTACATAAGTAGAGATTAATCCTCGATACAAGCCAATTTTTTAAAAGTTAATAATATCTTCGAAGATTTTCGAAAAATTCTACCGGTGTTAGAAAAAATCTAGAGATCCGTCAGAGTAGCATTTAAAAATTATAAACGATATATCGGCCTCGTTTCGAGTCGAAATTCCTTTCAAACTGAAGAGAGAAAAATAAAAGTATGCCAACAGCACGCGGTGTTCCCAGGTGGTCACCCTCCCAAGTACTGACCGCGCCCGATGCTGCTTGACTTCGGTGATCGGACGAGAACCGGTATTTTCAGCATGGTATGGCCGTTGACGTTCGAAACTTTGTTTACTCACGCGGGGGGCTTGTGTGTCTGTTTAAAGAGCTTGCCGTTCTCCTCCATAAAAAATTAAATGGCAGCAGTACCTTTACTGTTCTTAATTTTTTTTTTTCCCTCTACTAATCGTTGAGTTAATTCGGAGGGACGCAAGGGGGGAGGGAGGAGAATTTAAAACGGAAATTGATTGGAGGACGCTCTGGATCCGCAAAAGGGGTATAAAAGACCTCTTTTTCCAAAATTTTTTTATCATTTCGAACTGTTAACGTCTCGTTATGGCCTGTACTTTGCCGAAATCTGCGTGGACTGTGGATAAAAAAAAGAGGATGAAGCGGAGGAAAGAATCCTTCGTCCGCTACATCTTCAAAATTTTGAAGCAGGTCCACCCCGATATCGGTATCAGCAGCAGATGTATGTCGATCCTCGACAATTTCGTGAATGATATGTTCGAGCGCATTGCTGCCGAATCGTCTCGACTCGCTCAGTACAACAGGCGGTCGACGATAGGCAGCGGAGAAATCCAAACAGCTGTCCGACTCTTGATGCCCGGCGAGCTGGCTAAGCACGCCGTTTCTGAAGGAACCAAGGCCCTGTCGAAGTACAGTGGCTCTAAGTAAACGAGGACTTGTGTAATAAAAAAAAAGGCCCTTTTCAGGGCCATGAAATTTAGTATAAAGGAGTGCTTTCCTTTTCGCTTGCTAGCCTTACGCTGCCGGACACGAATAGTAATAATAGTAATAATAATATTAATAAAGAGGATAACTGAGGTCAATTAAAATAAATACGCTGTCGTGGAAATAAAAATAAATGATACCCGATGTTAATGAGAATTCGACTTGAAATCGAAGCGATATATCGTCCTAGCCACCACGACCAGGTCGCCGACATTTCGGGATATGAAATCTCCCAGAAGAGCTGCACCTGAAAACGAAAGAAAAAATCGAAAAGAGTGCTTTCCTCGGGTTTTATGTAGTGCCGATATATAGACATCGGGGAGCCTTTAGGCGCATATATTATATTTTTTGGGTGCGCGCGTGAAGATATATGCGTTTCTCGCACGAACATAGCTTCCTTAGAGTTTGAATTGGTAGCTGTAAGTGTTATAATTTTTGTTATATTAACTTTTTTCCTCCGCGAGGCGAGCGACCTCGCTGCGGACTTTGCGCGCTCGCCTCCACGGCGGCAGGAGAAGCAATTTTGGGCGTCGTGGGAAGTAGGGAGGGCAGGCGAAGTTTGCGAAAAGCCGTCGCACCGGAGCTCGTCGTCCGACCTGCCCGGGCCAAGCCCGCTAGGCCAGAAGTTCCTGCGAGCGCGAACGGCAATAAGATATCGGATAATTAATCGCGAAATCGAGGACCGGAGGATGCTAATTTAATTATTGAAGGTAGTCTGAAGTCGTAGCGAAAAGCCTCCTCTCGGGTGCCATTCAAAAGGCCAGAAACGAGTCTCGAAAGTCCGAACCGCGGTTTCTGAGATGCGCCGTCTAGTGCAGCCATCTATCGGCCGCGGTAGGAAACACAATCTACGTGGGATACTCCGAAAAGCGAGCCGCGAATTCTAGAGTATCGGAAAGGAATATACGAGTCGAATATCCTTGCAACGAATTAGGAATCTCGAGAGTCATAGGTGACTTATAAAAACAGAAAAACACGCTTACATAAGTAGAGATTAATCCTCGATACAAGCCAATTTTTTAAAAGTTAATAATATCTTCGAAGATTTTCGAAAAATTCTACCGGTGTTAGAAAAAATCTAGAGATCCGTCAGAGTAGCATTAAAAATTATAAACGATATATCGGCCTCGTTTCGAGTCGGAATTCCTTTCAAACTGACGAGAGAAAAATAAAAGTATGCCAACAGCACGCGGTGTTCCCAGGTGGTCACCCTCCCAAGTACTGACCGCGCCCGATGCTGCTTGACTTCGGTGATCGGACGAGAACCGGTATTTTCAGCATGGTATGGCCGTTGACGTTCGAAACTTTGTTTACTCACGCGGGGGGCTTGTGTGTCTGTTTAAAGAGCTTGCCGTTCTCCTCCATAAAAATTAAATGGCAGCAGTACCTTTACTGTTCTTAATTTTTTTTCCCTCTACTAATCGTTGAGTTAATTCGGAGGGACGCAAGGGGGGAGGGAGGAGAATTTAAAACGGAAATTGATTGGAGGACGCTCTGGATCCGCAAAAGGGGTATAAAAGACCTCTTTTTCCAAAATTTTTTTTATCATTTCGAACTGTTAACGTCTCGTTATGGCCTGTACTTTGCCGAAATCTGCGTGGACTGTGGATAAAAAAAAGAGGATGAAGCGGAGGAAAGAATCCTTCGTCCGCTACATCTTCAAAATTTTGAAGCAGGTCCACCCCGATATCGGTATCAGCAGCAGATGTATGTCGATCCTCGACAATTTCGTGAATGATATGTTCGAGCGCATTGCTGCCGAATCGTCTCGACTCGCTCAGTACAACAGGCGGTCGACGATAGGCAGCGGAGAAATCCAAACAGCTGTCCGACTCTTGATGCCCGGCGAGCTGGCTAAGCACGCCGTTTCTGAAGGAACCAAGGCCCTGTCGAAGTACAGTGGCTCTAAGTAAACGAGGACTTGTGTAATAAAAAAAAAAGGCCCTTTTCAGGGCCATGAAATTTAGTATAAAGGAGTGCTTTCCTTTCGCTTGCTAGCCTTACGCTGCCGGACACGAATAATAATAATAGTAATAATAATATTAATAAAGAGGATAACTGAGGTCAATTAAAATAAATACGCTGTCGTGGGAATCAAAATAAATGATACCCGAGGTTTATGAGAATTCGACTTGAAAATCGAAGCGATATATCGTCCTAGCCACCACGACCAGGTCGCCGACATTTCGGGATACGAAATCTCCCAGAAGAGCTGCACCTGAAAAACGAAAGAAAAAATCGAAAAGAGTGCTTTCCTCGGGTTTTAAGTAGTGCCGATATATAGACATCGGGGAGCCTTTAGACGCATATATTATATTTTTTGGGTGCCCGCGTGAAGATATATGCGTTCTCGCACGAACGTAGCTTCCTTAGAGTTCGAATTGGTAGCTGTAAGTGTTATAATTTTTGTTTTATTAACTTTTTTCCTCCGCGAGGTCGCTCGCCGCCGGCCTACCGGCCGACGGCGAGCGACCTCGCTGCGGACTTTGCGCGCTCGCCTCCACGGCGGCAGGAGAATCAATTTTGGGCGTCGTGGGAAGTAGGGAGGGCAGGCGAAGTTTGCGAAAAGCCGTCGCACCGGAGCTCGTCGTCCGACCTGCCCGGGCCAAGCCCGCTAGGCCAGAAGTTCTGCGAGCGTGAACGGCAATAAGATATCGGATAATTAATCGCGAAATCGAGGACCGGAGAATGCTAATTTAATTATTGAAGGTAGTCTGAAGTCGTAGCGAAAAGCCTCCTCTCGGGTGCCATTCAAAAGGCCAGAAACGAGTCTCGAAAGTCCGAACCGCGGTTTCTGAGATGCGCCGTCTAGTGCAGCCATCTATCGGCCGCGGTAGGAAACACAATCTACGTGGGATACTCCGAAAAGCGAGCCGCGAATTCTAGAGTATCGGAAAGGAATAAACGAGTCGAATATCCTTGCAACGAATTAGGAATCTCGAGAGTCATAGGTGACTTATAAAAACAGAAAAACACGCTTACATAAGTAGAGATTAATCCTCGATACAAGCCAATTTTTTAAAAGTTAATAATATCTTCGGAGATTTTCGAAAAATTCTACCGGTTGTTAGAAAAAATCTAGAGATCCGTCAGAGTAGCATTAAAAAATTATAAACGATATATCGGCCTCGTTTCGAGTCGGAATTCCTTTCAAACTGACGAGAGAAAAATAAAAGTATGCCAACAGCACGCGGTGTTCCCAGGTGGTCACCCTCCCAAGTACTGACCGCGCCCGATGCTGCTTGACTTCGGTGATCGGACGAGAACCGGTATTTTCAGCATGGTATGGCCGTTGACGTTCGAAACTTTGTTTACTCACGCGGGGGGCTTGTGTGTCTGTTTAAAGAGCTTGCCGTTCTCCTCCATAAAAATTAAATGGCAGCAGTACCTTTACTGTTCTTAATTTTTTTTTTCCCTCTACTAATCGTTGAGTTAATTCGGAGGGACGCAAGGGGGGAGGGAGGAGAATTTAAAACGGAAATTGATTGGAGGACGCTCTGGATCCGCAAAAGGGGTATAAAAGACCTCTTTTTCCAAAATTTTTTATCATTTCGAACTGTTAACGTCTCGTTATGGCCTGTACTTTGCCGAAATCTGCGTGGACTGTGGATAAAAAAAAAGAGGATGAAGCGGAGGAAAGAATCCTTCGTCCGCTACATCTTCAAAATTTTGAAGCAGGTCCACCCCGATATCGGTATCAGCAGCAGATGTATGTCGATCCTCGACAATTTCGTGAATGATATGTTCGAGCGCATTGCTGCCGAATCGTCTCGACTCGCTCAGTACAACAGGCGGTCGACGATAGGCAGCGGAGAAATCCAAACAGCTGTCCGACTCTTGATGCCCGGCGAGCTGGCTAAGCACGCCGTTTCTGAAGGAACCAAGGCCCTGTCGAAGTACAGTGGCTCTAAGTAAACGAGGACTTGTGTAATAAAAAAAAAAGGCCCTTTTCAGGGCCATGAAATTTAGTATAAAGGAGTGCTTTCCTTTCGCTTGCTAGCCTTACGCTGCCGGACACGAATAATAATAATAGTAATAATAATATTAATAAAGAGGATAACTGAGGTCAATTAAAATAAATACGCTGTCGTGGGAATCAAAATAAATGATACCCGATGTTAATGAGAATTCGACTTAAAATCGAAGCGATATATCGTCCTAGCCACCACGACCAGGTCGCCGACATTTCGGGATACGAAATCTCCCAGAAGAGCTGCACCTAAAAACGACAGCAAAACTCGAAAAGAGTGCTTTCCTCAGGTTTTAAGTAGTGCCGATATATAGACATCGGGGAGCCTTTAGGCGCATATATTATATTTTTTGGGTGCGCGCGTGAAGATATATGTGTTCTCGCACGAATATAGCTTCCTTAGAGTTTGAATTGGTAGCTGTAAGTGTTATAATTTTTGTTATATTAACTTTTTTCCTCCGCGAGGTCGCTCGCCGCCGGCCTACACCTCGCTGCGGACTTTGCGCGCTCGCCTCCACGGCGGCAGGAGAAGCAATTTTGGGCGTCGTGGGAAGTAGGGAGGGCAGGCGAAGTTTGCGAAAAGCCGTCGCACCGGAGCTCGTCGTCCGACCTGCCCGGGCCAAGCCCGCTAGGCCAGAAGTTCCTGCGAGCGCGAACGGCAATAAGATATCGGATAATTAATCGCGAAATCGAGGACCGGAGAATGCTAATTTAATTATTGAAGGTAGTCTGAAGTCGTAGCGAAAAGCCTCCTCTCGGGTGCCATTCAAAAGGCCAGAAACGAGTCTCGAAAGTCCGAACCGCGGTTTCTGAGATGCGCCGTCTAGTGCAGCCATCTATCGGCCGCGGTAGGAAACACAATCTACGTGGGATACTCCGAAAAGCGAGCCGCGAATTCTAGAGTATCGGAAAGGAATAAACGAGTCGAATATCCTTGCAACGAATTAGGAATCTCGAGAGTCATAGGTGACTTATAAAAACAGAAAAACACGCTTACATAAGTAGAGATTAATCCTCGATACAAGCCAATTTTTTAAAAGTTAATAATATCTTCGGAGATTTTCGAAAAATTCTACCGGTGTTAGAAAAAAATCTAGAGATCCGTCAGAGTAGCTTTAAAAATTATAAACGATATATCGGCCTCGTTTCGAGTCGGAATTCCTTTCAAACTGACGAGAGAAAAATAAAAGTATGCCAACAGCACGCGGTGTTCCCAGGTGGTCACCCTCCCAAGTACTGACCGCGCCCGATGCTGCTTGACTTCGGTGATCGGACGAGAACCGGTATTTTTCAGCATGGTATGGCCGTTGACGTTCGAAACTTTGTTTACTCACGCGGGGGGCTTGTGTGTCAGTTTAAAGAGCTTGCCGTTCTCCTCCATAAAAATTAAATGGCAGCAGTACCTTTACTGTTCTTAAATTTTTTATTCCCTCTACTAATCGTTGAGTTAATTCGGAGGGACGCAAGGGGGGAGGGAGGAGAATTTAAAAACGGAAATTGATTGGAGGACGCTCTGGATCCGCAAGAGGGGTATAAAAGACCTCTTTTTCCAAAATTTTTTTATCATTTCGAACTGTTAACGTCTCGTTATGCCTGTACTTTGCCGAAATCTGCGTGGACTGTGGATAAAAAAAAGAGGATGAAGCGGAGGAAAGAATCCTTCGTCCGCTACATCTTCAAAATTTTGAAGCAGGTCCACCCCGATATCGGTATCAGCAGCAGATGTATGTCGATCCTCGACAATTTCGTGAATGATATGTTCGAGCGCATTGCTGCCGAATCGTCTCGACTCGCTCAGTACAACAGGCGGTCGACGATAGGCAGCGGAGAAATCCAAACAGCTGTCCGACTCTTGATGCCCGGCGAGCTGGCTAAGCACGCCGTTTCTGAAGGAACCAAGGCCCTGTCGAAGTACAGTGGCTCTAAGTAAACGAGGACTTGTGTAATAAAAAAAAAAGGCCCTTTTCAGGGCCATGAAATTTAGTATAAGGAGTGCTTTCCTTTCGCTTGCTAGCCTTACGCTGCCGGACACGAATAGTAATAATAATATTAATAAAGAGGATAACTGAGGTCAATTAAAATAAATACGCTGTCGTGGGAAATAAAAATAAATGATACCCGATGTTAATGAGAATTCGACTTGAAAATCGAAGCGATATATCGTCCTAGCCACCACGACCAGGTCGCCGACATTTCGGGATATGAAATCTCCCAGAAGAGCTGCACCTGAAAAACGAAAGAAAAAAAAATCGAAAAGAGTGCTTTCCTCCGGTTTTAAGTAGTGCCGATATATAGACATCGGGGAGCCTTTAGGCGCATATATTATATTTTTTGGGTGCGCGCGTGAAGATATATGTGTTCTCGCACGAATATAGCTTCCTTAGAGTTTGAATTGGTAGCTGTAAGTGTTATAATTTTTGTTATATTAACTTTTTTCCTCCGCGAGGTCGCTCGCCGCCGGCCTACCGGCCGGCGGCGAGCGACCTCGCTGCGGACTTTGCGCGCTCGCCTCCACGGCGGCAGGAGAAGCAATTTTGGGCGTCGTGGGAAGTAGGGAGGGCAGGCGAAGTTTGCGAAAAGCCGTCGCACCGGAGCTCGTCGTCCGACCTGCCCGGGCCAAGCCCGCTAGGCCAGAAGTTCTGCGAGCGCGAACGGCAATAAGATATCGGATAATTAATCGCGAAATCGAGGACCGGAGGATGCTAATTTAATTATTGAAGGTAGTCTGAAGTCGTAGCGAAAAGCCTCCTCTCGGGTGCCATTCAAAAGGCCAGAAACGAGTCTCGAAAGTCCGAACCGCGGTTTCTGAGATGCGCCGTCTAGTGCAGCCATCTATCGGCCGCGGTAGGAAACACAATCTACGTGGGATACTCCGAAAAGCGAGCCGCGAATTCTAGAGTATCGGAAAGGAATAAACGAGTCGAATATCCTTGCAACGAATTAGGAATCTCGAGAGTCATAGGTGACTTATAAAAACAGAAAAACACGCTTACATAAGTAGAGATTAATCCTCGATACAAGCCAATTTTTTAAAAGTTAATAATATCTTCGGAGATTTTCGAAAAAATTCTACCGGTGTTAGAAAAAATCTAGAGATCCGTCAGAGTAGCTTTAAAAATTATAAACGATATATCGGCCTCGTTTCGAGTCGGAATTCCTTTCAAACTGACGAGAGAAAAATAAAAGTATGCCAACAGCACGCGGTGTTCCCAGGTGGTCACCCTCCCAAGTACTGACCGCGCCCGATGCTGCTTGACTTCGGTGATCGGACGAGAACCAGTATTTCAGCATGGTATGGCCGTTGACGTTCGAAACTTTGTTTACTCACGCGGGGGGCTTGTGTGTCAGTTTAAAGAGCTTGCCGTTCTCCTCCATAAAAATTAAATGGCAGCAGTACCTTTACTGTTCTTAATTTTTTTTTCCCTCTACTAATCGTTGAGTTAATTCGGAGGGACGCAAGGGGGGAGGGAGGAGAAGTTAAAACGGAAATTGATTGGAGGACGCTCTGGATCCGCAAAAGGGTATAAAAGACCTCTTTTTCCAAAATTTTTTTATCATTTCGAACTGTTAACGTCTCGTTATGGCCTGTACTTTGCCGAAATCTGCGTGGACTGTGGATAAAAAAAAGAGGATGAAGCGGAGGAAAGAATCCTTCGTCCGCTACATCTTCAAAATTTTGAAGCAGGTCCACCCCGATATCGGTATCAGCAGCAGATGTATGTCGATCCTCGACAATTTTCGTGAATGATATGTTCGAGCGCATTGCTGCCGAATCGTCTCGACTCGCTCAGTACAACAGGCGGTCGACGATAGGCAGCGGAGAAATCCAAACAGCTGTCCGACTCTTGATGCCCGGCGAGCTGGCTAAGCACGCCGTTTCTGAAGGAACCAAGGCCCTGTCGAAGTACAGTGGCTCTAAGTAAACGAGGACTTGTGTAATAAAAAAAAAAGGCCCTTTTCAGGGCCATGAAATTTAGTATAAAGGAGTGCTTTCCTTTCGCTTGCTAGCCTTACGCTGCCGGACACGAATAATAATAATAGTAATAATAATATTAATAAAGAGGATAACTGAGGTCAATTAAAATAAATACGCTGTCGTGGGAATCAAAATAAATGATACCCGATGTTAATGAGAATTCGACTTAAAATCGAAGCGATATATCGTCCTAGCCACCACGACCAGGTCGCCGACATTTCGGGATACGAAATCTCCCAGAAGAGCTGCACTGAAAAACGAAAGAAAAAATCGAAAAGAGTGCTTTCCTCGGGTTTTAAGTAGTGCCGATATATAGACATCGGGGAGCCTTTAGGCGCATATATTATATTTTTTGGGTGCGCGCGTGAAGATATATGTGTTCTCGCACGAATATAGCTTCCTTAGAGTTTGAATTGGTAGCTGTAAGTGTTATAATTTTTGTTATATTAACTTTTTTCCTCCGCGAGGGCGACCTCGCTGCGGACTTTGCGCGCTCGCCTCCACGGCGGCAGGAGAAGCAATTTTGGGCGTCGTGGGAAGTAGGGAGGGCAGGCGAAGTTTGCGAAAAGCCGTCGCACCGGAGCTCGTCGTCCGACCTGCCCGGGCCAAGCCCGCTAGGCCAGAAGTTCTGCGAGCGCGAACGGCAATAAGATATCGGATAATTAATCGCGAAATCGAGGACCGGAGGATGCTAATTTAATTATTGAAGGTAGTCTGAAGTCGTAGCGAAAAGCCTCCTCTCGGGTGCCATTCAAAAGGCCAGAAACGAGTCTCGAAAGTCCGAACCGCGGTTTCTGAGATGCGCCGTCTAGTGCAGCCATCTATCGGCCGCGGTAGGAAACACAATCTACGTGGGATACTCCGAAAAGCGAGCCGCGAATTCTAGAGTATCGGAAAGGAATAAACGAGTCGAATATCCTTGCAACGAATTAGGAATCTCGAGAGTCATAGGTGACTTATAAAAACAGAAAAACACGCTTACATAAGTAGAGATTAATCCTCGATACAAGCCAATTTTTTAAAAGTTAATAATATCTTCGGAGATTTTCGAAAAATTCTACCGGTGTTAGAAAAAATCTAGAGATCCGTCAGAGTAGCTTTAAAAATTATAAACGATATATCGGCCTCGTTTCGAGTCGGAATTCCTTTCAAACTGACGAGAGAAAAATAAAAGTATGCCAACAGCACGCGGTGTTCCCAGGTGGTCACCCTCCCAAGTACTGACCGCGCCCGATGCTGCTTGACTTCGGTGATCGGACGAGAACCGGTATTTTCAGCATGGTATGGCCGTTGACGTTCGAAACTTTGTTTACTCACGCGGGGGGCTTGTGTGTCTGTTTAAAGAGCTTGCCGTTCTCCTCCATAAAAATTAAATGGCAGCAGTACCTTTACTGTTCTTAATTTTTTTTTCCCTCTACTAATCGTTGAGTTAATTCGGAGGGACGCAAGGGGGGAGGGAGGAGAATTTAAAACGGAAATTGATTGGAGGACGCTCTGGATCCGCAAAAGGGTATAAAAGACCTCTTTTTCCAAAATTTTTTTATCATTTCGAACTGTTAACGTCTCGTTATGGCCTGTACTTTGCCGAAATCTGCGTGGACTGTGGATAAAAAAAAGAGGATGAAGCGGAGGAAAGAATCCTTCGTCCGCTACATCTTCAAAATTTTGAAGCAGGTCCACCCCGATATCGGTATCAGCAGCAGATGTATGTCGATCCTCGACAATTTCGTGAATGATATGTTCGAGCGCATTGCTGCCGAATCGTCTCGACTCGCTCAGTACAACAGGCGGTCGACGATAGGCAGCGGAGAAATCCAAACAGCTGTCCGACTCTTGATGCCCGGCGAGCTGGCTAAGCACGCCGTTTCTGAAGGAACCAAGGCCCTGTCGAAGTACAGTGGCTCTAAGTAAACGAGGACTTGTGTAATAAAAAAAAAAGGCCCTTTTCAGGGCCATGAAATTTAGTATAAAGGAGTGCTTTCCTTTCGCTTGCTAGCCTTACGCTGCCGGACACGAATAATAATAATAGTAATAATAATATTAATAAAGAGGATAACTGAGGTCAATTAAAATAAATACGCTGTCGTGGGAATCAAAATAAATGATACCCGAGGTTTATGAGAATTCGACTTGAAATCGAAGCGATATATCGTCCTAGCCACCACGACCAGGTCGCCGACATTTCGGGATATGAAATCTCCCCAGAAGAGCTGCACCTGAAAACGAAAGAAAAAATCGAAAAGAGTGCTTTCCTCGGGTTTTATGTAGTGCCGATATATAGACATCGGGGAGCCTTTAGACGCATATATTATATTTTTTGGGTGCCCGCGTGAAGATATATGCGTTCTCGCACGAACGTAGCTTCCTTAGAGTTCGAATTGGTAGCTGTAAGTGTTATAATTTTTGTTTTATTAACTTTTTTCCTCCGCGAGGGCGCTGCGGACTTTGCGCGCTCGCCTCCACGGCGGCAGGAGAAGCAATTTTGGGCGTCGTGGGAAGTAGGGAGGGCAGGCGAAGTTTGCGAAAAGCCGTCGCACCGGAGCTCGTCGTCCGACCTGCCCGGGCCAAGCCCGCTAGGCCAGAAGTTCTGCGAGCGCGAACGGCAATAAGATATCGGATAATTAATCGCGAAATCGAGGACCGGAGGATGCTAATTTAATTATTGAAGGTAGTCTGAAGTCGTAGCGAAAAGCCTCCTCTCGGGTGCCATTCAAAAGGCCAGAAACGAGTCTCGAAAGTCCGAACCGCGGTTTCTGAGATGCGCCGTCTAGTGCAGCCATCTATCGGCCGCGGTAGGAAACACAATCTACGTGGGATACTCCGAAAAGCGAGCCGCGAATTCTAGAGTATCGGAAAGGAATAAACGAGTCGAATATCCTTGCAACGAATTAGGAATCTCGAGAGTCATAGGTGACTTATAAAAACAGAAAAACACGCTTACATAAGTAGAGATTAATCCTCGATACAAGCCAATTTTTTAAAAGTTAATAATATCTTCGAAGATTTTCGAAAAATTCTACCGGTGTTAGAAAAAATCTAGAGATCCGTCAGAGTAGCATTAAAAAATTATAAACGATATATCGGCCTCGTTTCGAGTCGAAATTCCTTTCAAACTGACGAGAGAAAAATTAAAAGTATGCCAACAGCACGCGGTGTTCCCAGGTGGTCACCCTCCCAAGTACTGACCGCGCCCGATGCTGCTTGACTTCGGTGATCGGACGAGAACCGGTATTTTCAGCATGGTATGGCCGTTGACGTTCGAAACTTTGTTTACTCACGCGGGGGGCTTGTGTGTCTGTTTAAAGAGCTTGCCGTTCTCCTCCATAAAAATTAAATGGCAGCAGTACCTTTACTGTTCTTAATTTTTTTTCCCTCTACTAATCGTTGAGTTAATTCGGAGGGACGCAAGGGGGGAGGGAGGAGAATTTAAAACGGAAATTGATTGGAGGACGCTCTGGATCCGCAAAAGGGGTATAAAAGACCTCTTTTTCCAAAATTTTTATCATTTCGAACTGTTAACGTCTCGTTATGGCCTGTACTTTGCCGAAATCTGCGTGGACTGTGGATAAAAAAAAGAGGATGAAGCGGAGGAAAGAATCCTTCGTCCGCTACATCTTCAAAATTTTGAAGCAGGTCCACCCCGATATCGGTATCAGCAGCAGATGTATGTCGATCCTCGACAATTTCGTGAATGATATGTTCGAGCGCATTGCTGCCGAATCGTCTCGACTCGCTCAGTACAACAGGCGGTCGACGATAGGCAGCGGAGAAATCCAAACAGCTGTCCGACTCTTGATGCCCGGCGAGCTGGCTAAGCACGCCGTTTCTGAAGGAACCAAGGCCCTGTCGAAGTACAGTGGCTCTAAGTAAACGAGGACTTGTGTAATAAAAAAAAAAGGCCCTTTTCAGGGCCATGAAATTTAGTATAAAGGAGTGCTTTCCTTTCGCTTGCTAGCCTTACGCTGCCGGACACGAATAATAATAATAGTAATAATAATATTAATAAAGAGGATAACTGAGGTCAATTAAAATAAATACGCTGTCGTGGGAAATAAAAATAAATGATACCCGATGTTAATGAGAATTCGACTTAAAATCGAAACGATATATCGTCCTAGCCACCGCGACCAGGTCGCCGACATTTCGGGATACAAAATCTCCCAGAAGAGCTGCACCTGAAAACGAAAGAAAAAATCGAAAAAGAGTGCTTTCCTCGGGTTTTATGTAGTGCCGATATATAGACAGCGGGGAGCCTTTAGACGCATATATTATATTTTTTGGGTGCCCGCGTGAAGATATATGCGTTCTCGCACGAACGTAGCTTCCTTAGAGTTCGAATTGGTAGCTGTAAGTGTTATAATTTTTGTTTTATTAACTTTTTTCCTCCGCGAGGTCGCTCGCCGCCGGCCTACCGGCCGGCGGCGAGCGACCTCGCTGCGGACTTTGCGCGCTCGCCTCCACGGCGGCAGGAGAAGCAATTTTGGGCGTCGTGGGAAGTAGGGAGGGCAGGCGAAGTTTGCGAAAAGCCGTCGCACCGGAGCTCGTCGTCCGACCTGCCCGGGCCAAGCCCGCTAGGCCAGAAGTTCTGCGAGCGTGAACGGTAATAAGATATCGGATAATTAATCGCGAAATCGAGGACCGGAGGATGCTAATTTAATTATTGAAGGTAGTCTGAGTCGTAGCGAAAAGCCTCCTCTCGGGTGCCATTCAAAAGGCCAGAAACGAGTCTCGAAAGTCCGAACCGCGGTTTCTGAGATGCGCCGTCTAGTGCAGCCATCTATCGGCCGCGGTAGGAAACACAATCTACGTGGGATACTCCGAAAAGCGAGCCGCGAATTCTAGAGTATCGGAAAGGAATAAACGAGTCGAATATCCTTGCAACGAATTAGGAATCTCGAGAGTCATAGGTGACTTATAAAAACAGAAAAAACACGCTTACATAAGTAGAGATTAATCCTCGATACAAGCCAATTTTTTTAAAAGTTAATAATATCTTCGAAGATTTTCGAAAAATTCTACCGGAGTTAGAAAAAATCTAGAGATCCGTCAGAGTAGCATTAAAAATTATAAACGATATATCGGCCTCGTTTCGAGTCGAAATTCCTTTCAAACTGACGAGAGAAAAATTAAAAGTATGCCAACAGCACGCGGTGTTCCCAGGTGGTCACCCTCCCAAGTACTGACCGCGCCCGATGCTGCTTGACTTCGGTGATCGGACGAGAACCGGTATTTCAGCATGGTATGGCCGTTGACGTTCGAAACTTTGTTTACTCACGCGGGGGGCTTGTGTGTCTGTTTAAAGAGCTTGCCGTTCTCCTCCATAAAAATTAAATGGCAGCAGTACCTTTACTGTTCTTAATTTTTTTTTCCCTCTACTAATCGTTGAGTTAATTCGGAGGGACGCAAGGGGGGAGGGAGGAGAATTTAAAACGGAAATTGATTGGAGGACGCTCTGGATCCGCAAAAGGGGTATAAAAGACCTCTTTTTCCAAAATTTTTTTATCATTTCGAACTGTTAACGTCTCGTTATGGCCTGTACTTTGCCGAAATCTGCGTGGACTGTGGATAAAAAAAAGAGGATGAAGCGGAGGAAAGAATCCTTCGTCCGCTACATCTTCAAAATTTTGAAGCAGGTCCACCCCGATATCGGTATCAGCAGCAGATGTATGTCGATCCTCGACAATTTCGTGAATGATATGTTCGAGCGCATTGCTGCCGAATCGTCTCGACTCGCTCAGTACAACAGGCGGTCGACGATAGGCAGCGGAGAAATCCAAACAGCTGTCCGACTCTTGATGCCCGGCGAGCTGGCTAAGCACGCCGTTTCTGAAGGAACCAAGGCCCTGTCGAAGTACAGTGGCTCTAAGTAAACGAGGACTTGTGTAATAAAAAAAAAAGGCCCTTTTCAGGGCCATGAAATTTAGTATAAAGGAGTGCTTTCCTTTCGCTTGCTAGCCTTACGCTGCCGGACACGAATAATAATAATAATAGTAATAATAATATTAATAAAGAGGATAACTGAGGTCAATTAAAATAAATACGCTGTCGTGGGAAATAAAAATAAATGATACCCGATGTTAATGAGAATTCGACTTGAAAATCGAAGCGATATATCGTCCTAGCCACCACGACCAGGTCGCCGACATTTCGGGATATGAAATCTCCCAGAAGAGCTGCACCTGAAAAACGAAAGAAAAAATCGAAAAGAGTGCTTTCCTCGGGTTTTATGTAGTGCCGATATATAGACATCGGGGAGCCTTTAGGCGCATATATTATATTTTTTGGGTGCGCGCGTGAAGATATATGTGTTCTCGCACGAATATAGCTTCCTTAGAGTTTGAATTGGTAGCTGTAAGTGTTATAATTTTTGTTATATTAACTTTTTTTCCTCCGCGAGGTCGCTCGCCGCCGGCCTACCGGCCGACGGCGAGCGACCTCGCTGCGGACTTTGCGCGCTCGCCTCCACGGCGGCAGGAGAATCAATTTTGGGCGTCGTGGGAAGTAGGGAGGGCAGGCGAAGTTTGCGAAAAGCCGTCGCACCGGAGCTCGTCGTCCGACCTGCCCGGGCCAAGCCCGCTAGGCCAGAAGTCCTGCGAGCGTGAACGGTAACAAGATATCGGATAATTAATCGCGAAATCGAGGACCGGAGAATGCTAATTTAATTATTGAAGGTAGTCTGAAGTCGTAGCGAAAAGCCTCCTCTCGGGTGCCATTCAAAAGGCCAGAAACGAGTCTCGAAAGTCCGAACCGCGGTTTCTGAGATGCGCCGTCTAGTGCAGCCATCTATCGGCCGCGGTAGGAAACACAATCTACGTGGGATACTCCGAAAAGCGAGCCGCGAATTCTAGAGTATCGGAAAGGAATAAACGAGTCGAATATCCTTGCAACGAATTAGGAATCTCGAGAGTCATAGGTGACTTATAAAAACAGAAAAACACGCTTACATAAGTAGAGATTAATCCTCGATACAAGCCAATTTTTTAAAAGTTAATAATATCTTCGAAGATTTTCGAAAAAATTCTACCGGTGTTAGAAAAAATCTAGAGATCCGTCAGAGTAGCATTTAAAAATTATAAACGATATATCGGCCTCGTTTCGAGTCGAAATTCCTTTCAAACTGACGAGAGAAAAATTAAAAGTATGCCAACAGCACGCGGTGTTCCCAGGTGGTCACCCTCCCAAGTACTGACCGCGCCCGATGCTGCTTGACTTCGGTGATCGGACGAGAACCGGTATTTTCAGCATGGTATGGCCGTTGACGTTCGAAACTTTGTTTACTCACGCGGGGGGCTTGTGTGTCTGTTTAAAGAGCTTGCCGTTCTCCTCCATAAAAATTAAATGGCAGCAGTACCTTTACTGTTCTTAAATTTTTTTTCCCTCTACTAATCGTTGAGTTAATTCGGAGGGACGCAAGGGGGGAGGGAGGAGAATTTTAAAACGGAAATTGATTGGAGGACGCTCTGGATCCGCAAAAGGGGTATAAAAGACCTCTTTTTTCCAAAATTTTTTTTATCATTTCGAACTGTTAACGTCTCGTTATGGCCTGTACTTTGCCGAAATCTGCGTGGACTGTGGATAAAAAAAAGAGGATGAAGCGGAGGAAAGAATCCTTCGTCCGCTACATCTTCAAAATTTTGAAGCAGGTCCACCCCGATATCGGTATCAGCAGCAGATGTATGTCGATCCTCGACAATTTCGTGAATGATATGTTCGAGCGCATTGCTGCCGAATCGTCTCGACTCGCTCAGTACAACAGGCGGTCGACGATAGGCAGCGGAGAAATCCAAACAGCTGTCCGACTCTTGATGCCCGGCGAGCTGGCTAAGCACGCCGTTTCTGAAGGAACCAAGGCCCTGTCGAAGTACAGTGGCTCTAAGTAAACGAGGACTTGTGTAATAAAAAAAAAGGCCCTTTTCAGGGCCATGAAATTTAGTATAAAGGAGTGCTTTCCTTTCGCTTGCTAGCCTTACGCTGCCGGACACGAATAGTAATAATAGTAATAATAATATTAATAAAGAGGATAACTGAGGTCAATTAAAATAAATACGCTGTCGTGGGAAATAAAAATAAATGATACCCGATGTTAATGAGAATTCGACTTGAAATCGAAGCGATATATCGTCCTAGCCACCACGACCAGGTCGCCGACATTTCGGGATATGAAATCTCCCAGAAGAGCTGCACCTAAAAACGAAAGAAAAAATCGAAAAGAATGCTTTCCTCGGGTTTTATGTAGTGCCGATATATAGACATCGGGGAGCCTTTAGGCGCATATATTATATTTTTTGGGTGCGCGCGTGAAGATATATGTGTTCTCGCACGAATATAGCTTCCTTAGAGTTTGAATTGGTAGCTGTAAGTGTTATAATTTTTGTTATATTAACTTTTTTCCTCCGCGAGGTCGCTCGCCGCCGGCCTACCGGCCGGCGGCGAGCGACCTCGCTGCGGACTTTGCGCGCTCGCCTCCACGGCGGCAGGAGAAGCAATTTTGGGCGTCGTGGGAAGTAGGGAGGGCAGGCGAAGTTTGCGAAAAGCCGTCGCACCGGAGCTCGTCGTCCGACCTGCCCGGGCCAAGCCCGCTAGGCCAGAAGTCCTGCGAGCGCGAACGGCAATAAGATATCGGATAATTAATCGCGAAATCGAGGACCGGAGGATGCTAATTTAATTATTGAAGGTAGTCTGAAGTCGTAGCGAAAAGCCTCCTCTCGGGTGCCATTCAAAAGGCCAGAAACGAGTCTCGAAAGTCCGAACCGCGGTTTCTGAGATGCGCCGTCTAGTGCAGCCATCTATCGGCCGCGGTAGGAAACACAATCTACGTGGGATACTCCGAAAAGCGAGCCGCGAATTCTAGAGTATCGGAAAGGAATAAAACGAGTCGAATATCCTTGCAACGAATTAGGAATCTCGAGAGTTATAGGTGACTTATAAAAACAGAAAAACACGCTTACATAAGTAGAGATTAATCCTCGATACAAGCCAATTTTTTAAAAGTTAATAATATCTTCGAAGATTTTCGAAAAATTCTACCGGTGTTAGAAAAAATCTAGAGATCCGTCAGAGTAGCATTTAAAAATTATAAACGATATATCGGCCTCGTTTCGAGTCGAAATTCCTTTCAAACTGAAGAGAGAAAAATTAAAAGTATGCCAACAGCACGCGGTGTTCCCAGGTGGTCACCCTCCCAAGTACTGACCGCGCCCGATGCTGCTTGACTTCGGTGATCGGACGAGAACCGGTATTTTCAGCATGGTATGGCCGTTGACGTTCGAAACTTTGTTTACTCACGCGGGGGGCTTGTGTGTCTGTTTAAAGAGCTTGCCGTTCTCCTCCATAAAAATTAAATGGCAGCAGTACCTTTACTGTTCTTAATTTTTTTTCCCTCTACTAATCGTTGAGTTAATTCGGAGGGACGCAAGGGGGGAGGGAGGAGAATTTAAAACGGAAATTGATTGGAGGACGCTCTGGATCCGCAAAAGGGGTATAAAAGACCTCTTTTTCCAAATTTTTTTATCATTTCGAACTGTTAACGTCTCGTTATGGCCTGTACTTTGCCGAAATCTGCGTGGACTGTGGATAAAAAAAAGAGGATGAAGCGGAGGAAAGAATCCTTCGTCCGCTACATCTTCAAAATTTTGAAGCAGGTCCACCCCGATATCGGTATCAGCAGCAGATGTATGTCGATCCTCGACAATTTCGTGAATGATATGTTCGAGCGCATTGCTGCCGAATCGTCTCGACTCGCTCAGTACAACAGGCGGTCGACGATAGGCAGCGGAGAAATCCAAACAGCTGTCCGACTCTTGATGCCCGGCGAGCTGGCTAAGCACGCCGTTTCTGAAGGAAACCAAGGCCCTGTCGAAGTACAGTGGCTCTAAGTAAACGAGGACTTGTGTAATAATAAAAAAAAGGCCCTTTTCAGGGCCATGAAATTTAGTATAAAGGAGTGCTTTCCTTTCGCTTGCTAGCCTTACGCTGCCGGACACGAATAATAATAATAATAGTAATAATAATATTAATAAAGAGGATAACTGAGGTCAATTAAAATAAATACGCTGTCGTGGGAATCAAAATAAATGATACCCGAGGTTTATGAGAATTCGACTTAAAATCGAAACGATATATCGTCCTAGCCACCACGACCAGGTCGCCGACATTTCGGGATACAAAATCTCCCAGAAGAGCTGCACCTAAAAACGAAAGAAAAAATCGAAAAGAGTGCTTTCCTCGGGTTTTAAGTAGTGCCGATATATAGACATCGGGGAGCCTTTAGACGCATATATTATATTTTTTGGGTGCCCGCGTGAAGATATATGCGTTCTCGCACGAACGTAGCTTCCTTAGAGTTCGAATTGGTAGCTGTAAGTGTTATAATTTTTGTTTTATTAACTTTTTTCCTCCGCGAGGTCGCTCGCCGCCGGCCTACCGGCCGGCGGCGAGCGACCTCGCTGCGGACTTTGCGCGCTCGCCTCCACGGCGGCAGGAGAATCAATTTTGGGCGTCGTGGGAAGTAGGGAGGGCAGGCGAAGTTTGCGAAAAGCCGTCGCACCGGAGCTCGTCGTCCGACCTGCCCGGGCCAAGCCCGCTAGGCCAGAAGTTCTGCGAGCGTGAACGGTAACAAGATATCGGATAATTAATCGCGAAATCGAGGACCGGAGAATGCTAATTTAATTATTGAAGGTAGTCTGAAGTCGTAGCGAAAAGCCTCCTCTCGGGTGCCATTCAAAAGGCCAGAAACGAGTCTCGAAAGTCCGAACCGCGGTTTCTGAGATGCGCCGTCTAGTGCAGCCATCTATCGGCCGCGGTAGGAAACACAATCTACGTGGGATACTCCGAAAAGCGAGCCGCGAATTCTAGAGTATCGGAAAGGAATAAACGAGTCGAATATCCTTGCAACGAATTAGGAATCTCGAGAGTCATAGGTGACTTATAAAAACAGAAAAACACGCTTACATAAGTAGAGATTAATCCTCGATACAAGCCAATTTTTTAAAAGTTAATAATATCTTCGGAGATTTTCGAAAAATTCTACCGGTGTTAGAAAAAATCTAGAGATCCGTCAGAGTAGCTTTAAAAATTATAAACGATATATCGGCCTCGTTTCGAGTCGGAATTCCTTTCAAACTGACGAGAGAAAAATAAAAGTATGCCAACAGCACGCGGTGTTCCCAGGTGGTCACCCTCCCAAGTACTGACCGCGCCCGATGCTGCTTGACTTCGGTGATCGGACGAGAACCGGTATTTTCAGCATGGTATGGCCGTTGACGTTCGAAACTTTGTTTACTCACGCGGGGGGCTTGTGTGTCTGTTTAAAGAGCTTGCCGTTCTCCTCCATAAAAATTAAATGGCAGCAGTACCTTTACTGTTCTTAATTTTTTTTTTCCCTCTACTAATCGTTGAGTTAATTCGGAGGGACGCAAGGGGGGGGGGAGGAGAATTTAAAACGGAAATTGATTGGAGGACGCTCTGGATCCGCAAAAGGGGTATAAAAGACCTCTTTTTTCCAAAATTTTTTTTATCATTTCGAACTGTTAACGTCTCGTTATGGCCTGTACTTTGCCGAAATCTGCGTGGACTGTGGATAAAAAAAAGAGGATGAAGCGGAGGAAAGAATCCTTCGTCCGCTACATCTTCAAAATTTTGAAGCAGGTCCACCCCGATATCGGTATCAGCAGCAGATGTATGTCGATCCTCGACAATTTCGTGAATGATATGTTCGAGCGCATTGCTGCCGAATCGTCTCGACTCGCTCAGTACAACAGGCGGTCGACGATAGGCAGCGGAGAAATCCAAACAGCTGTCCGACTCTTGATGCCCGGCGAGCTGGCTAAGCACGCCGTTTCTGAAGGAACCAAGGCCCTGTCGAAGTACAGTGGCTCTAAGTAAACGAGGACTTGTGTAATAAAAAAAAAAGGCCCTTTTCAGGGCCATGAAATTTAGTATAAAGGAGTGCTTTCCTTTCGCTTGCTAGCCTTACGCTGCGGACACGAATAGTAATAATAGTAATAATAATATTAATAAAGAGGATAACTGAGGTCAATTAAAATAAATACGCTGTCGTGGGAAATAAAAATAAATGATACCCGATGTTAATGAGAATTCGACTTGAAAATCGAAGCGATATATCGTCCTAGCCACCACGACCAGGTCGCCGACATTTCGGGATATGAAATCTCCCAGAAGAGCTGCACCTGAAAAACGAAAGAAAAAATCGAAAAGAGTGCTTTCCTCCGGTTTTAAGTAGTGCCGATATATAGACATCGGGGAGCCTTTAGGCGCATATATTATATTTTTTGGGTGCGCGCGTGAAGATATATGTGTTCTCGCACGAATATAGCTTCCTTAGAGTTTGAATTGGTAGCTGTAAGTGTTATAATTTTTGTTATATTAACTTTTTTTCCTCCGCGAGGTCGCTCGCCGCCGGCCTACCGGCCGGCGGCGAGCGACCTCGCTGCGGACTTTGCGCGCTCGCCTCCACGGCGGCAGGAGAAGCAATTTTGGGCGTCGTGGGAAGTAGGGAGGGCAGGCGAAGTTTGCGAAAAGCCGTCGCACCGGAGCTCGTCGTCCGACCTGCCCGGGCCAAGCCCGCTAGGCCAGAAGTTCCTGCGAGCGTGAACGGCAATAAGATATCGGATAATTAATCGCGAAATCGAGGACCGGAGAATGCTAATTTAATTATTGAAGGTAGTCTGAAGTCGTAGCGAAAAGCCTCCTCTCGGGTGCCATTCAAAAGGCCAGAAACGAGTCTCGAAAGTCCGAACCGCGGTTTCTGAGATGCGCCGTCTAGTGCAGCCATCTATCGGCCGCGGTAGGAAACACAATCTACGTGGGATACTCCGAAAAGCGAGCCGCGAATTCTAGAGTATCGGAAAGGAATAAACGAGTCGAATATCCTTGCAACGAATTAGGAATCTCGAGAGTCATAGGTGACTTATAAAAACAGAAAAACACGCTTACATAAGTAGAGATTAATCCTCGATACAAGCCAATTTTTTAAAAGTTAATAATATCTTCGGAGATTTTCGAAAAATTCTACCGGTGTTAGAAAAAATCTAGAGATCCGTCAGAGTAGCATTAAAAAATTAAAACGATATATCGGCCTCGTTTCGAGTCGGAATTCCTTTCAAACTGACGAGAGAAAAATAAAAGTATGCCAACAGCACGCGGTGTTCCCAGGTGGTCACCCTCCAAAGTACTGACCGCGCCCGATGCTGCTTGACTTCGGTGATCGGACGAGAACCGGTATTTTCAGCATGGTATGGCCGTTGACGTTCGAAACTTTGTTTACTCACGCGGGGGGCTTGTGTGTCAGTTTAAAGAGCTTGCCGTTCTCCTCCATAAAAATTAAATGGCAGCAGTACCTTTACTGTTCTTAAATTTTTTATTCCCTCTACTAATCGTTGAGTTAATTCGGAGGGACGCAAGGGGGGAGGGAGGAGAATTTAAAACGGAAATTGATTGGAGGACGCTCTGGATCCGCAAAAGGGGTATAAAAGACCTCTTTTTCCAAAATTTTTTATCATTTCGAACTGTTAACGTCTCGTTATGGCCTGTACTTTGCCGAAATCTGCGTGGACTGTGGATAAAAAAAAGAGGATGAAGCGGAGGAAAGAATCCTTCGTCCGCTACATCTTCAAAATTTTGAAGCAGGTCCACCCCGATATCGGTATCAGCAGCAGATGTATGTCGATCCTCGACAATTTCGTGAATGATATGTTCGAGCGCATTGCTGCCGAATCGTCTCGACTCGCTCAGTACAACAGGCGGTCGACGATAGGCAGCGGAGAAATCCAAACAGCTGTCCGACTCTTGATGCCCGGCGAGCTGGCTAAGCACGCCGTTTCTGAAGGAACCAAGGCCCTGTCGAAGTACAGTGGCTCTAAGTAAACGAGGACTTGTGTAATAAAAAAAAAGGCCCTTTTCAGGGCCATGAAATTTAGTATAAAGGAGTGCTTTCCTTTCGCTTGCTAGCCTTACGCTGCCGGACACGAATAATAATAATAATAGTAATAATAATATTAATAAAGAGGATAACTGAGGTCAATTAAAATAAATACGCTGTCGTGGGAATCAAAATAAATGATACCCGAGGTTTATGAGAATTCGACTTAAAATCGAAACGATATATCGTCCTAGCCACCACGACCAGGTCGCCGACATTTCGGGATACAAAATCTCCCAGAAGAGCTGCACCTAAAACGAAAGAAAAAAATCGAAAAGAGTGCTTTCCTCGGGTTTTATGTAGTGCCGATATATAGACATCGGGGAGCCTTTAGACGCATATATTATATTTTTTGGGTGCCCGCGTGAAGATATATGCGTTCTCGCACGAACGTAGCTTCCTTAGAGTTCGAATTGGTAGCTGTAAGTGTTATAATTTTTGTTTTATTAACTTTTTTCCTCCGCGAGGTCGCTCGCCGCCGGCCTACCGGCCGACGGCGAGCGACCTCGCTGCGGACTTTGCGCGCTCGCCTCCACGGCGGCAGGAGAAGCAATTTTGGGCGTCGTGGGAAGTAGGGAGGGCAGGCGAAGTTTGCGAAAAGCCGTCGCACCGGAGCTCGTCGTCCGACCTGCCCGGGCCAAGCCCGCTAGGCCAGAAGTTCTGCGAGCGCGAACGGCAATAAGATATCGGATAATTAATCGCGAAATCGAGGACCGGAGGATGCTAATTTAATTATTGAAGGTAGTCTGAAGTCGTAGCGAAAAGCCTCCTCTCGGGTGCCATTCAAAAGGCCAGAAACGAGTCTCGAAAGTCCGAACCGCGGTTTCTGAGATGCGCCGTCTAGTGCAGCCATCTATCGGCCGCGGTAGGAAAACACAATCTACGTGGGATACTCCGAAAAGCGAGCCGCGAATTCTAGAGTATCGGAAAGGAATAAACGAGTCGAATATCCTTGCAACGAATTAGGAATCTCGAGAGTCATAGGTGACTTATAAAAACAGAAAAACACGCTTACATAAGTAGAGATTAATCCTCGATACAAGCCAATTTTTTAAAAGTTAATAATATCTTCGAAGATTTTCGAAAAATTCTACCGGTGTTTAGAAAAAATCTAGAGATCCGTCAGAGTAGCATTAAAAATTATAAACGATATATCGGACTCGTTTCGAGTCGAAATTCCTTTCAAACTGAAGAGAGAAAAATAAAAGTATGCCAACAGCACGCGGTGTTCCCAGGTGGTCACCCTCCCAAGTACTGACCGCGCCCGATGCTGCTTGACTTCGGTGATCGGACGAGAACCGGTATTTTCAGCATGGTATGGCCGTTGACGTTCGAAACTTTGTTTACTCACGCGGGGGGCTTGTGTGTCTGTTTAAAGAGCTTGCCGTTCTCCTCCATAAAAATTAAATGGCAGCAGTACCTTTACTGTTCTTAATTTTTTTTTTCCCTCTACTAATCGTTGAGTTAATTCGGAGGGACGCAAGGGGGGAGGGAGGAGAATTTAAAACGGAAATTGATTGGAGGACGCTCTGGATCCGCAAAAAGGGGTATAAAAGACCTCTTTTTCCAAAATTTTTTATCATTTCGAACTGTTAACGTCTCGTTATGGCCTGTACTTTGCCGAAATCTGCGTGGACTGTGGATAAAAAAAAGAGGATGAAGCGGAGGAAAGAATCCTTCGTCCGCTACATCTTCAAAATTTTGAAGCAGGTCCACCCCGATATCGGTATCAGCAGCAGATGTATGTCGATCCTCGACAATTTCGTGAATGATATGTTCGAGCGCATTGCTGCCGAATCGTCTCGACTCGCTCAGTACAACAGGCGGTCGACGATAGGCAGCGGAGAAATCCAAACAGCTGTCCGACTCTTGATGCCCGGCGAGCTGGCTAAGCACGCCGTTTCTGAAGGAACCAAGGCCCTGTCGAAGTACAGTGGCTCTAAGTAAACGAGGACTTGTGTAATAAAAAAAAAAGGCCCTTTTCAGGGCCATGAAATTTAGTATAAAGGAGTGCTTTCCTTTCGCTTGCTAGCCTTACGCTGCCGGACACGAATAATAATAATAATAGTAATAATAATATTAATAAAGAGGATAACTGAGGTCAATTAAAATAAATACGCTGTCGTGGGAATCAACATAAATGATACCCGATTGTTAATGAGAATTCGACTTGAAAATCGAAGCGATATATCGTCCTAGCCACCACGGCCAGGTCGCCGACATTTCGGGATACGAAATCTCCCAGAAGAGCTGCACCTAAAACGAAAGAAAAAAATCGAAAAGAGTGCTTTCCTCGGGTTTTATGTAGTGCCGATATATAGACATCGGGGAGCCTTTAGGCGCATATATTATATTTTTTTGGGTGCGCGCGTGAAGATATATGTGTTCTCGCACGAATGTAGCTTCCTTAGAGTTTGAATTGGTAGCTGTAAGTGTTATAATTTTTGTTATATTAACTTTTTTCCTCCGCGAGGTCGCTCGCCGCCGGCCTACCGGCCGGCGGCGAGCGACCTCGCTGCGGACTTTGCGCGCTCGCCTCCACGGCGGCAGGAGAAGCAAATTTTGGGCGTCGTGGGAAGTAGGGAGGGCAGGCGAAGTTTGCGAAAAGCCGTCGCACCGGAGCTCGTCGTCCGACCTGCCCGGGCCAAGCCCGCTAGGCCAGAAGTTCTGCGAGCGCGAACGGCAATAAGATATCGGATAATTAATCGCGAAATCGAGGACCGGAGGATGCTAATTTAATTATTGAAGGTAGTCTGAAGTCGTAGCGAAAAGCCTCCTCTCGGGTGCCATTCAAAAGGCCAGAAACGAGTCTCGAAAGTCCGAACCGCGGTTTCTGAGATGCGCCGTCTAGTGCAGCCATCTATCGGCCGCGGTAGGAAACACAATCTACGTGGGATACTCCGAAAAGCGAGCCGCGAATTCTAGAGTATCGGAAAGGAATAAACGAGTCGAATATCCTTGCAACGAATTAGGAATCTCGAGAGTCATAGGTGACTTATAAAAACAGAAAAACACGCTTACATAAGTAGAGATTAATCCTCGATACAAGCCAATTTTTTAAAAGTTAATAATATCTTCGGAGATTTTCGAAAAATTCTACCGGTTGTTAGAAAAAATCTAGAGATCCGTCAGAGTAGCATAAAAATTATAAACGATATATCGGCCTCGTTTCGAGTCGAAATTCCTTTCAAACTGAAGAGAGAAAAATTAAAAGTATGCCAACAGCACGCGGTGTTCCCAGGTGGTCACCCTCCCAAGTACTGACCGCGCCCGATGCTGCTTGACTTCGGTGATCGGACGAGAACCGGTATTTTCAGCATGGTATGGCCGTTGACGTTCGAAACTTTGTTTACTCACGCGGGGGCTTGTGTGTCTGTTTAAAGAGCTTGCCGTTCTCCTCCATAAAAATTAAATGGCAGCAGTACCTTTACTGTTCTTAAATTTTTTTTTTCCCTCTACTAATCGTTGAGTTAATTCGGAGGGACGCAAGGGGGGAGGGAGGAGAATTTAAAACGGAAATTGATTGGAGGACGCTCTGGATCCGCAAAAGGGGTATAAAAGACCTCTTTTTCCAAAATTTTTTTATCATTTCGAACTGTTAACGTCTCGTTATGGCCTGTACTTTGCCGAAATCTGCGTGGACTGTGGATAAAAAAAAGAGGATGAAGCGGAGGAAAGAATCCTTCGTCCGCTACATCTTCAAAATTTTGAAGCAGGTCCACCCCGATATCGGTATCAGCAGCAGATGTATGTCGATCCTCGACAATTTCGTGAATGATATGTTCGAGCGCATTGCTGCCGAATCGTCTCGACTCGCTCAGTACAACAGGCGGTCGACGATAGGCAGCGGAGAAATCCAAACAGCTGTCCGACTCTTGATGCCCGGCGAGCTGGCTAAGCACGCCGTTTCTGAAGGAACCAAGGCCCTGTCGAAGTACAGTGGCTCTAAGTAAACGAGGACTTGTGTAATAAAAAAAAAGGCCCTTTTCAGGGCCATGAAATTTAGTATAAAGGAGTGCTTTCCTTTCGCTTGCTAGCCTTACGCTGCCGGACACGAATAATAATAATAATAGTAATAATAATATTAATAAAGAGGATAACTGAGGTCAATTAAAATAAATACGCTGTCGTGGGAATCAAAATAAATGATACCCGAGGTTTATGAGAATTCGACTTAAAATCGAAACGATATATCGTCCTAGCCACCACGACCAGGTCGCCGACATTTCGGGATACAAAATCTCCCAGAAGAGCTGCACCTAAAAACGAAAGAAAAAATCGAAAAGAGTGCTTTCCTCGGGTTTTAAGTAGTGCCGATATATAGACATCGGGGAGCCTTTAGACGCATATATTATATTTTTTGGGTGCCCGCGTGAAGATATATGCGTTCTCGCACGAACGTAGCTTCCTTAGAGTTCGAATTGGTAGCTGTAAGTGTTATAATTTTTGTTTTATTAACTTTTTTCCTCCGCGAGGTCGCTCGCCGCCGGCCTACCGGCCGACGGCGAGCGACCTCGCTGCGGACTTTGCGCGCTCGCCTCCACGGCGGCAGGAGAAGCAATTTTGGGCGTCGTGGGAAGTAGGGAGGGCAGGCGAAGTTTGCGAAAAGCCGTCGCACCGGAGCTCGTCGTCCGACCTGCCCGGGCCAAGCCCGCTAGGCCAGAAGTTCTGCGAGCGCGAACGGCAATAAGATATCGGATAATTAATCGCGAAATCGAGGACCGGAGGATGCTAATTTAATTATTGAAGGTAGTCTGAAGTCGTAGCGAAAAGCCTCCTCTCGGGTGCCATTCAAAAGGCCAGAAACGAGTCTCGAAAGTCCGAACCGCGGTTTCTGAGATGCGCCGTCTAGTGCAGCCATCTATCGGCCGCGGTAGGAAACACAATCTACGTGGGATACTCCGAAAAGCGAGCCGCGAATTCTAGAGTATCGGAAAGGAATAAACGAGTCGAATATCCTTGCAACGAATTAGGAATCTCGAGAGTCATAGGTGACTTATAAAAACAGAAAAACACGCTTACATAAGTAGAGATTAATCCTCGATACAAGCCAATTTTTTAAAAGTTAATAATATCTTCGGAGATTTTCGAAAAATTCTACCGGTGTTAGAAAAAATCTAGAGATCCGTCAGAGTAGCTTTAAAAATTATAAACGATATATCGGCCTCGTTTCGAGTCGGAATTCCTTTCAAACTGACGAGAGAAAAATAAAAGTATGCCAACAGCACGCGGTGTTCCCAGGTGGTCACCCTCCCAAGTACTGACCGCGCCCGATGCTGCTTGACTTCGGTGATCGGACGAGAACCGGTATTTTCAGCATGGTATGGCCGTTGACGTTCGAAACTTTGTTTACTCACGCGGGGGCTTGTGCGTCAGTTTAAAGAGCTTGCCGTTCTCCTCCATAAAAATTAAATGGCAGCAGTACCTTTACTGTTCTTAATTTTTTTTTCCCTCTACTAATCGTTGAGTTAATTCGGAGGGACGCAAGGGGGGAGGGAGGAGAATTTAAAACGGAAATTGATTGGAGGACGCTCTGGATCCGCAAAAGGGGTATAAAAGACCTCTTTTTTCCAAAATTTTTTATCATTTCGAACTGTTAACGTCTCGTTATGGCCTGTACTTTGCCGAAATCTGCGTGGACTGTGGATAAAAAAAAGAGGATGAAGCGGAGGAAAGAATCCTTCGTCCGCTACATCTTCAAAATTTTGAAGCAGGTCCACCCCGATATCGGTATCAGCAGCAGATGTATGTCGATCCTCGACAATTTCGTGAATGATATGTTCGAGCGCATTGCTGCCGAATCGTCTCGACTCGCTCAGTACAACAGGCGGTCGACGATAGGCAGCGGAGAAATCCAAACAGCTGTCCGACTCTTGATGCCCGGCGAGCTGGCTAAGCACGCCGTTTCTGAAGGAACCAAGGCCCTGTCGAAGTACAGTGGCTCTAAGTAAACGAGGACTTGTGTAATAAAAAAAAAAGGCCCTTTTCAGGGCCATGAAATTTAGTATAAAAGGAGTGCTTTCCTTTCGCTTGCTAGCCTTACGCTGCCGGACACGAATAATAATAATAATAGTAATAATAATATTAATAAAGAGGATAACTGAGGTCAATTAAAATAAATACGCTGTCGTGGGAATCAAAATAAATGATACCCGATGTTAATGAGAATTCGACTTAAAATCGAAGCGATATATCGTCCTAGCCACCACGACCAGGTCGCCGACATTTCGGGATACGAAATCTCCCAGAAGAGCTGCACCTAAAAACGAAAGAAAAAATCGAAAAGAGTGCTTTCCTCCGGTTTTAAGTAGTGCCGATATATAGACATCGGGGAGCCTTTAGGCGCATATATTATATTTTTTGGGTGCGCGCGTGAAGATATATGTGTTCTCGCACGAATAGCTTCCTTAGAGTTTGAATTGGTAGCTGTAAGTGTTATAATTTTTGTATATTAACTTTTTTCCTCCGCGAGGTCGCTCGCCGCCGGCCTACCGGCCGGCGGCGAGCGACCTCGCTGCGGACTTTGCGCGCTCGCCTCCACGGCGGCAGGAGAAGCAATTTTGGGCGTCGTGGGAAGTAGGGAGGGCAGGCGAAGTTTGCGAAAAGCCGTCGCACCGGAGCTCGTCGTCCGACCTGCCCGGGCCAAGCCCGCTAGGCCAGAAGTTCTGCGAGCGTGAACGGTAACAAGATATCGGATAATTAATCGCGAAATCGAGGACCGGAGAATGCTAATTTAATTATTGAAGGTAGTCTGAAGTCGTAGCGAAAAGCCTCCTCTCGGGTGCCATTCAAAAGGCCAGAAACGAGTCTCGAAAGTCCGAACCGCGGTTTCTGAGATGCGCCGTCTAGTGCAGCCATCTATCGGCCGCGGTAGGAAACACAATCTACGTGGGATACTCCGAAAAAGCGAGCCGCGAATTCTAGAGTATCGGAAAGGAATAAACGAGTCGAATATCCTTGCAACGAATTAGGAATCTCGAGAGTCATAGGTGACTTATAAAAACAGAAAAACACGCTTACATAAGTAGAGATTAATCCTCGATACAAGCCAATTTTTTAAAAGTTAATAATATCTTCGAAGATTTTCGAAAAATTCTACCGGTGTTAGAAAAAATCTAGAGATCCGTCAGAGTAGCATTAAAAATTATAAACGATATATCGGCCTCGTTTCGAGTCGGAATTCCTTTCAAACTGACGAGAGAAAAATTAAAAGTATGCCAACAGCACGCGGTGTTCCCAGGTGGTCACCCTCCCAAGTACTGACCGCGCCCGATGCTGCTTGACTTCGGTGATCGGACGAGAACCGGTATTTTCAGCATGGTATGGCCGTTGACGTTCGAAACTTTGTTTACTCACGCGGGGGGCTTGTGTGTCTGTTTAAAGAGCTTGCCGTTCTCCTCCATAAAAATTAAATGGCAGCAGTACCTTTACTGTTCTTAATTTTTTTTTCCCTCTACTAATCGTTGAGTTAATTCGGAGGGACGCAAGGGGGGAGGGAGGAGAATTTAAAACGGAAATTGATTGGAGGACGCTCTGGATCCGCAAAAGGGGTATAAAAGACCTCTTTTTCCAAAATTTTTTATCATTTCGAACTGTTAACGTCTCGTTATGGCCTGTACTTTGCCGAAATCTGCGTGGACTGTGGATAAAAAAAAGAGGATGAAGCGGAGGAAAGAATCCTTCGTCCGCTACATCTTCAAAATTTTGAAGCAGGTCCACCCCGATATCGGTATCAGCAGCAGATGTATGTCGATCCTCGACAATTTCGTGAATGATATGTTCGAGCGCATTGCTGCCGAATCGTCTCGACTCGCTCAGTACAACAGGCGGTCGACGATAGGCAGCGGAGAAATCCAAACAGCTGTCCGACTCTTGATGCCCGGCGAGCTGGCTAAGCACGCCGTTTCTGAAGGAACCAAGGCCCTGTCGAAGTACAGTGGCTCTAAGTAAACGAGGACTTGTGTAATAAAAAAAAAGGCCCTTTTCAGGGCCATGAAATTTAGTATAAAGGAGTGCTTTCCTTTCGCTTGCTAGCCTTACGCTGCCGGACACGAATAATAATAATAGTAATAATAATATTAATAAAGAGGATAACTGAGGTCAATTAAAATAAATACGCTGTCGTGGGAATCAAAATAAATGATACCCGAGGTTTATGAGAATTCGACTTGAAAATCGAAGCGATATATCGTCCTAGCCACCACGACCAGGTCGCCGACATTTCGGGATATGAAATCTCCCAGAAGAGCTGCACCTGAAAACGAAAGAAAAAATCGAAAAGAGTGCTTTCCTCCGGTTTTAAGTAGTGCCGATATATAGACATCGGGGAGCCTTTAGGCGCATATATTATATTTTTTGGGGTGCGCGCGTGAAGATATATGCGTTCTCGCACGAATATAGCTTCCTTAGAGTTTGAATTGGTAGCTGTAAGTGTTATAATTTTTGTTATATTAACTTTTTTTCCTCCGCGAGGTCGCTCGCCGCCGGCCTACCGGCCGGCGGCGAGCGACCTCGCTGCGGACTTTGCGCGCTCGCCTCCACGGCGGCAGGAGAAGCAATTTTGGGCGTCGTGGGAAGTAGGGAGGGCAGGCGAAGTTTGCGAAAAGCCGTCGCACCGGAGCTCGTCGTCCGACCTGCCCGGGCCAAGCCCGCTAGGCCAGAAGTTCTGCGAGCGCGAACGGCAATAAGATATCGGATAATTAATCGCGAAATCGAGGACCGGAGGATGCTAATTTAATTATTGAAGGTAGTCTGAAGTCGTAGCGAAAAGCCTCCTCTCGGGTGCCATTCAAAAGGCCAGAAACGAGTCTCGAAAGTCCGAACCGCGGTTTCTGAGATGCGCCGTCTAGTGCAGCCATCTATCGGCCGCGGTAGGAAACACAATCTACGTGGGATACTCCGAAAAAGCGAGCCGCGAATTCTAGAGTATCGGAAAGGAATAAACGAGTCGAATATCCTTGCAACGAATTAGGAATCTCGAGAGTCATAGGTGACTTATAAAAACAGAAAAACACGCTTACATAAGTAGAGATTAATCCTCGATACAAGCCAATTTTTTAAAAGTTAATAATATCTTCGAAGATTTTCGAAAAAATTCTACCGGTGTTAGAAAAAATCTAGAGATCCGTCAGAGTAGCATTAAAAATTATAAAACGATATATCGGCCTCGTTTCGAGTCGAAATTCCTTTCAAACTGAAGAGAGAAAAATAAAAGTATGCCAACAGCACGCGGTGTTCCCAGGTGGTCACCCTCCCAAGTACTGACCGCGCCCGATGCTGCTTGACTTCGGTGATCGGACGAGAACCGGTATTTTCAGCATGGTATGGCCGTTGACGTTCGAAAACTTTGTTTACTCACGCGGGGGGCTTGTGTGTCAGTTTAAAGAGCTTGCCGTTTCTCCTCCATAAAAATTAAATGGCAGCAGTACCTTTACTGTTCTTAAATTTTTTTTTTCCCTCTACTAATCGTTGAGTTAATTCGGAGGGACGCAAGGGGGGAGGGAGGAGAATTTAAAACGGAAATTGATTGGAGGACGCTCTGGATCCGCAAAAAGGGGTATAAAAGACCTCTTTTTCCAAATTTTTTATCATTTCGAACTGTTAACGTCTCGTTATGGCCTGTACTTTGCCGAAATCTGCGTGGACTGTGGATAAAAAAAAGAGGATGAAGCGGAGGAAAGAATCCTTCGTCCGCTACATCTTCAAAATTTTGAAGCAGGTCCACCCCGATATCGGTATCAGCAGCAGATGTATGTCGATCCTCGACAATTTCGTGAATGATATGTTCGAGCGCATTGCTGCCGAATCGTCTCGACTCGCTCAGTACAACAGGCGGTCGACGATAGGCAGCGGAGAAATCCAAACAGCTGTCCGACTCTTGATGCCCGGCGAGCTGGCTAAGCACGCCGTTTCTGAAGGAACCAAGGCCCTGTCGAAGTACAGTGGCTCTAAGTAAACGAGGACTTGTGTAATAAAAAAAAAAGGCCCTTTTCAGGGCCATGAAATTTAGTATAAAGGAGTGCTTTCCTTTCGCTTGCTAGCCTTACGCTGCCGGACACGAATAATAATAATAATAGTAATAATAATATTAATAAAGAGGATAACTGAGGTCAATTAAAATAAATACGCTGTCGTGGGAAATAAAAAATAAATGATACCCGATGTTAATGAGAATTCGACTTGAAAATCGAAGCGATATATCGTCCTAGCCACCACGACCAGGTCGCCGACATTTCGGGATACGAAATCTCCCAGAAGAGCTGCACCTAAAAACGAAAGAAAAAATCGAAAAGAGTGCTTTCCTCGGGTTTTAAGTAGTGCCGATATATAGACATCGGGGAGCCTTTAGACGCATATATTATATTTTTTGGGTGCCCGCGTGAAGATATATGCGTTCTCGCACGAACGTAGCTTCCTTAGAGTTCGAATTGGTAGCTGTAAGTGTTATAATTTTTGTTTTATTAACTTTTTTCCTCCGCGAGGTCGCCTCCACGGCGGCAGGAGAATCAATTTTGGGCGTCGTGGGAAGTAGGGAGGGCAGGCGAAGTTTGCGAAAAGCCGTCGCACCGGAGCTCGTCGTCCGACCTGCCCGGGCCAAGCCCGCTAGGCCAGAAGTTCTGCGAGCGTGAACGGTAACAAGATATCGGATAATTAATCGCGAAATCGAGGACCGGAGAATGCTAATTTAATTATTGAAGGTAGTCTGAAGTCGTAGCGAAAAGCCTCCTCTCGGGTGCCATTCAAAAGGCCAGAAACGAGTCTCGAAAGTCCGAACCGCGGTTTCTGAGATGCGCCGTCTAGTGCAGCCATCTATCGGCCGCGGTAGGAAACACAATCTACGTGGGATACTCCGAAAAGCGAGCCGCGAATTCTAGAGTATCGGAAAGGAATAAACGAGTCGAATATCCTTGCAACGAATTAGGAATCTCGAGAGTCATAGGTGACTTATAAAAACAGAAAAACACGCTTACATAAGTAGAGATTAATCCTCGATACAAGCCAATTTTTTAAAAGTTAATAATATCTTCGGAGATTTTCGAAAAATTCTACCGGTGTTAGAAAAAATCTAGAGATCCGTCAGAGTAGCTTTAAAAATTATAAACGATATATCGGCCTCGTTTCGAGTCGGAATTCCTTTCAAACTGACGAGAGAAAAATAAAAGTATGCCAACAGCACGCGGTGTTCCCAGGTGGTCACCCTCCCAAGTACTGACCGCGCCCGATGCTGCTTGACTTCGGTGATCGGACGAGAACCGGTACTTTCAGCATGGTATGGCCGTTGACGTTCGAAACTTTGTTTACTCACGCGGGGGGCTTGTGTGTCAGTTTAAAGAGCTTGCCGTTCTCCTCCATAAAAATTAAATGGCAGCAGTACCTTTACTGTTCTTAAATTTTTTATTCCCTCTACTAATCGTTGAGTTAATTCGGAGGGACGCAAGGGGGGAGGGAGGAGAATTTAAAACGGAAATTGATTGGAGGACGCTCTGGATCCGCAAAAGGGGTATAAAAGACCTCTTTTTCCAAATTTTTTTATCATTTCGAACTGTTAACGTCTCGTTATGGGCCTGTACTTTGCCGAAATCTGCGTGGACTGTGGATAAAAAAAAGAGGATGAAGCGGAGGAAAGAATCCTTCGTCCGCTACATCTTCAAAATTTTGAAGCAGGTCCACCCCGATATCGGTATCAGCAGCAGATGTATGTCGATCCTCGACAATTTCGTGAATGATATGTTTCGAGCGCATTGCTGCCGAATCGTCTCGACTCGCTCAGTACAACAGGCGGTCGACGATAGGCAGCGGAGAAATCCAAACAGCTGTCCGACTCTTGATGCCCGGCGAGCTGGCTAAGCACGCCGTTTCTGAAGGAACCAAGGCCCTGTCGAAGTACAGTGGCTCTAAGTAAACGAGGACTTGTGTAATAAAAAAAAAGGCCCTTTTCAGGGCCATGAAATTTAGTATAAAGGAGTGCTTTCCTTTCGCTTGCTAGCCTTACGCTGCCGGACACGAATAATAATAATAATAGTAATAATAATATTAATAAAGAGGATAACTGAGGTCAATTAAAATAAATACGCTGTCGTGGGAAATAAAAATAAATGATACCCGATGTTAATGAGAATTCGACTTGAAAATCGAAGCGATATATCGTCCTAGCCACCACGACCAGGTCGCCGACATTTCGGGATATGAAATCTCCCAGAAGAGCTGCACCTGAAAAACGAAAGAAAAAATCGAAAAGAGTGCTTTCCTCCGGTTTTAAGTAGTGCCGATATATAGACATCGGGGAGCCTTTAGGCGCATATATTATATTTTTTGGGTGCGCGCGTGAAGATATATGTGTTCTCGCACGAATATAGCTTCCTTAGAGTTTGAATTGGTAGCTGTAAGTGTTATAATTTTTGTTTTATTAACTTTTTTCCTCCGCGAGGTCGCTCGCCGCCGGCCTACCGGCCGACGGCGAGCGACCTCGCTGCGGACTTTGCGCGCTCGCCTCCACGGCGGCAGGAGAATCAATTTTGGGCGTCGTGGGAAGTAGGGAGGGCAGGCGAAGTTTGCGAAAAGCCGTCGCACCGGAGCTCGTCGTCCGACCTGCCCGGGCCAAGCCCGCTAGGCCAGAAGTTCTGCGAGCGTGAACGGTAACAAGATATCGGATAATTAATCGCGAAATCGAGGACCGGAGGATGCTAATTTAATTATTGAAGGTAGTCTGAAGTCGTAGCGAAAAAGCCTCCTCTCGGGTGCCATTCAAAAGGCCAGAAACGAGTCTCGAAAGTCCGAACCGCGGTTTCTGAGATGCGCCGTCTAGTGCAGCCATCTATCGGCCGCGGTAGGAAACACAATCTACGTGGGATACTCCGAAAAGCGAGCCGCGAATTCTAGAGTATCGGAAAGGAATAAACGAGTCGAATATCCTTGCAACGAATTAGGAATCTCGAGAGTCATAGGTGACTTATAAAAACAGAAAAACACGCTTACATAAGTAGAGATTAATCCTCGATACAAGCCAATTTTTTAAAAGTTAATAATATCTTCGGAGATTTTCGAAAAATTCTACCGTGTTAGAAAAAATCTAGAGATCCGTCAGAGTAGCATTAAAAAATTATAAACGATATATCGGCCTCGTTTCGAGTCGAAATTCCTTTCAAACTGACGAGAGAAAAATTAAAAGTATGCCAACAGCACGCGGTGTTCCCAGGTGGTCACCCTCCCAAGTACTGACCGCGCCCGATGCTGCTTGACTTCGGTGATCGGACGAGAACCGGTATTTTCAGCATGGTATGGCCGTTGACGTTCGAAACTTTGTTTACTCACGCGGGGGGCTTGTGTGTCTGTTTAAAGAGCTTGCCGTTCTCCTCCATAAAAATTAAATGGCAGCAGTACCTTTACTGTTCTTAATTTTTTTTTCCCTCTACTAATCGTTGAGTTAATTCGGAGGGACGCAAGGGGGGAGGGAGGAGAATTTAAAACGGAAATTGATTGGAGGACGCTCTGGATCCGCAAAAGGGGTATAAAAGACCTCTTTTTCCAAATTTTTTTTATCATTTCGAACTGTTAACGTCTCGTTATGGCCTGTACTTTGCCGAAATCTGCGTGGACTGTGGATAAAAAAAAGAGGATGAAGCGGAGGAAAGAATCCTTCGTCCGCTACATCTTCAAAATTTTGAAGCAGGTCCACCCCGATATCGGTATCAGCAGCAGATGTATGTCGATCCTCGACAATTTCGTGAATGATATGTTCGAGCGCATTGCTGCCGAATCGTCTCGACTCGCTCAGTACAACAGGCGGTCGACGATAGGCAGCGGAGAAATCCAAACAGCTGTGCCGACTCTTGATGCCCGGCGAGCTGGCTAAGCACGCCGTTTCTGAAGGAACCAAGGCCCTGTCGAAGTACAGTGGCTCTAAGTAAACGAGGACTTGTGTAATAAAAAAAAAGGCCCTTTTCAGGGCCATGAAATTTAGTATAAAGGAGTGCTTTCCTTTCGCTTGCTAGCCTTACGCTGCCGGACACGAATAGTAATAATAGTAATAATAATATTAATAAAGAGGATAACTGAGGTCAATTAAAATAAATACGCTGTCGTGGAAATAAAAAATAAATGATACCCGATGTTAATGAGAATTCGACTGAAAATCGAAGCGATATATCGTCCTAGCCACCACGACCAGGTCGCCGACATTTCGGGATACGAAATCTCCCAGAAGAGCTGCACCTAAAAACGAAAGAAAAAATCGAAAAGAGTGCTTTCCTCGGGTTTTAAGTAGTGCCGATATATAGACATCGGGGAGCCTTTAGACGCATATATTATATTTTTTGGGTGCCCGCGTGAAGATATATGCGTTCTCGCACGAACGTAGCTTCCTTAGAGTTCGAATTGGTAGCTGTAAGTGTTATAATTTTTGTTTTATTAACTTTTTTCCTCCGCGAGGTCGCTCGCCGCCGGCCTACCGGCCGACGGCGAGCGACCTCGCTGCGGACTTTGCGCGCTCGCCTCCACGGCGGCAGGAGAATCAATTTTGGGCGTCGTGGGAAGTAGGGAGGGCAGGCGAAGTTTGCGAAAAGCCGTCGCACCGGAGCTCGTCGTCCGACCTGCCCGGGCCAAGCCCGCTAGGCCAGAAGTCTGCGAGCGTGAACGGTAACAAGATATCGGATAATTAATCGCGAAATCGAGGACCGGAGAATGCTAATTTAATTATTGAAGGTAGTCTGAAGTCGTAGCGAAAAGCCTCCTCTCGGGTGCCATTCAAAAGGCCAAAACGAGTCTCGAAAGTCCGAACCGCGGTTTCTGAGATGCGCCGTCTAGTGCAGCCATCTATCGGCCGCGGTAGGAAACACAATCTACGTGGGATACTCCGAAAAGCGAGCCGCGAATTCTAGAGTATCGGAAAGGAATAAACGAGTCGAATATCCTTGCAACGAATTAGGAATCTCGAGAGTCATAGGTGACTTATAAAAACAGAAAAACACGCTTACATAAGTAGAGATTAATCCTCGATACAAGCCAATTTTTTAAAAGTTAATAATATCTTCGGAGATTTTCGAAAAATTCTACCGGTGTTAGAAAAAATCTAGAGATCCGTCAGAGTAGCATTTAAAAATTATAAACGATATATCGGCCTCGTTTCGAGTCGAAATTCCTTTCAAACTGACGAGAGAAAAATAAAAGTATGCCAACAGCACGCGGTGTTCCCAGGTGGTCACCCTCCCAAGTACTGACCGCGCCCGATGCTGCTTGACTTCGGTGATCGGACGAGAACCGGTATTTTCAGCATGGTATGGCCGTTGACGTTCGAAAACTTTGTTTACTCACGCGGGGGGCTTGTGTGTCTGTTTAAAGAGCTTGCCGTTCTCCTCCATAAAAATTAAATGGCAGCAGTACCTTTACTGTTCTTAATTTTTTTTCCCTCTACTAATCGTTGAGTTAATTCGGAGGGACGCAAGGGGGGAGGGAGGAGAATTTAAAACGGAAATTGATTGGAGGACGCTCTGGATCCGCAAAAGGGGTATAAAAGACCTCTTTTTCCAAAATTTTTTATCATTTCGAACTGTTAACGTCTCGTTATGGCCTGTACTTTGCCGAAATCTGCGTGGACTGTGGATAAAAAAAAGAGGATGAAGCGGAGGAAAGAATCCTTCGTCCGCTACATCTTCAAAATTTTGAAGCAGGTCCACCCCGATATCGGTATCAGCAGCAGATGTATGTCGATCCTCGACAATTTCGTGAATGATATGTTCGAGCGCATTGCTGCCGAATCGTCTCGACTCGCTCAGTACAACAGGCGGTCGACGATAGGCAGCGGAGAAATCCAAACAGCTGTCCGACTCTTGATGCCCGGCGAGCTGGCTAAGCACGCCGTTTCTGAAGGAACCAAGGCCCTGTCGAAGTACAGTGGCTCTAAGTAAACGAGGACTTGTGTAATAAAAAAAAAGGCCCTTTTCAGGGCCATGAAATTTAGTATAAAGGAGTGCTTTCCTTTCGCTTGCTAGCCTTACGCTGCCGGACACGAATAATAATAATAATAGTAATAATAATATTAATAAAGAGGATAACTGAGGTCAATTAAAATAAATACGCTGTCGTGGGAATCAAAATAAATGATACCCGATGTTAATGAGAATTCGACTTAAAATCGAAGCGATATATCGTCCTAGCCACCACGACCAGGTCGCCGACATTTCGGGATACGAAATCTCCCAGAAGAGCTGCACCTAAAAACGAAAGAAAAAATCGAAAAGAGTGCTTTCCTCCGGTTTTAAGTAGTGCCGATATATAGACATCGGGGAGCCTTTAGGCGCATATATTATATTTTTTGGGTGCGCGCGTGAAGATATATGTGTTCTCGCACGAATATAGCTTCCTTAGAGTTTGAATTGGTAGCTGTAAGTGTTAAGTGTTATAATTTTTGTTTTATTAACTTTTTTCCTCCGCGAGGTCGCTCGCCGCCGGCCTACCGGCCGACGGCGAGCGACCTCGCTGCGGACTTTGCGCGCTCGCCTCCACGGCGGCAGGAGAAGCAATTTTGGGCGTCGTGGGAAGTAGGGAGGGCAGGCGAAGTTTGCGAAAAGCCGTCGCACCGGAGCTCGTCGTCCGACCTGCCCGGGCCAAGCCCGCTAGGCCAGAAGTTCTGCGAGCGTGAACGGTAACAAGATATCGGATAATTAATCGCGAAATCGAGGACCGGAGAATGCTAATTTAATTATTGAAGGTAGTCTGAAGTCGTAGCGAAAAGCCTCCTCTCGGGTGCCATTCAAAAGGCCAGAAACGAGTCTCGAAAGTCCGAACCGCGGTTTCTGAGATGCGCCGTCTAGTGCAGCCATCTATCGGCCGCGGTAGGAAACACAATCTACGTGGGATACTCCGAAAAGCGAGCCGCGAATTCTAGAGTATCGGAAAGGAATAAAACGAGTCGAATATCCTTGCAACGAATTAGGAATCTCGAGAGTTATAGGTGACTTATAAAAACCAGAAAAACACGCTTACATAAGTAGAGATTAATCCTCGATACAAGCCAATTTTTTAAAAGTTAATAATATCTTCGAAGATTTTCGAAAAATTCTACCGGTGTTAGAAAAAATCTAGAGATCCGTCAGAGTAGCATTAAAAATTATAAACGATATATCGGCCTCGTTTCGAGTCGGAATTCCTTTCAAACTGACGAGAGAAAAATAAAAGTATGCCAACAGCACGCGGTGTTCCCAGGTGGTCACCCTCCCAAGTACTGACCGCGCCCGATGCTGCTTGACTTCGGTGATCGGACGAGAACCGGTATTTTCAGCATGGTATGGCCGTTGACGTTCGAAACTTTGTTTACTCACGCGGGGGGCTTGTGTGTCTGTTTAAAGAGCTTGCCGTTCTCCTCCATAAAAATTAAATGGCAGCAGTACCTTTACTGTTCTTAATTTTTTTTCCCTCTACTAATCGTTGAGTTAATTCGGAGGGACGCAAGGGGGGAGGGAGGAGAATTTAAAACGGAAATTGATTGGAGGACGCTCTGGATCCGCAAAAGGGGTATAAAAGACCTCTTTTTCCAAAATTTTTTATCATTTCGAACTGTTAACGTCTCGTTATGGCCTGTACTTTGCCGAAATCTGCGTGGACTGTGGATAAAAAAAAGAGGATGAAGCGGAGGAAAGAATCCTTCGTCCGCTACATCTTCAAAATTTTGAAGCAGGTCCACCCCGATATCGGTATCAGCAGCAGATGTATGTCGATCCTCGACAATTTCGTGAATGATATGTTCGAGCGCATTGCTGCCGAATCGTCTCGACTCGCTCAGTACAACAGGCGGTCGACGATAGGCAGCGGAGAAATCCAAACAGCTGTCCGACTCTTGATGCCCGGCGAGCTGGCTAAGCACGCCGTTTCTGAAGGAACCAAGGCCCTGTCGAAGTACAGTGGCTCTAAGTAAACGAGGACTTGTGTAATAATAAAAAAAAGGCCCTTTTCAGGGCCATGAAATTTAGTATAAAGGAGTGCTTTCCTTTCGCTTGCTAGCCTTACGCTGCCGGACACGAATAATAATAATAATAGTAATAATAATATTAATAAAGAGGATAACTGAGGTCAATTAAAATAAATACGCTGTCGTGGGAATCAAAATAAATGATACCCGATGTTAATGAGAATTCGACTTAAAATCGAAGCGATATATCGTCCTAGCCACCACGACCAGGTCGCCGACATTTCGGGATACGAAATCTCCCAGAAGAGCTGCACCTAAAAACGAAAGAAAAAATCGAAAAGAGTGCTTTCCTCCGGTTTTAAGTAGTGCCGATATATAGACATCGGGGAGCCTTTAGGCGCATATATTATATTTTTTGGGTGCGCGCGTGAAGATATATGTGTTCTCGCACGAATATAGCTTCCTTAGAGTTTGAATTGGTAGCTGTAAGTGTTATAATTTTTGTTATATTAACTTTTTTTCCTCCGCGAGGTCGCTCGCCGCCGGCCTACCGGCCGCCGGCGAGCGACCTCGCTGCGGACTTTGCGCGCTCGCCTCCACGGCGGCAGGAGAAGCAATTTTGGGCGTCGTGGGAAGTAGGGAGGGCAGGCGAAGTTTGCGAAAAGCCGTCGCACCGGAGCTCGTCGTCCGACCTGCCCGGGCCAAGCCCGCTAGGCCAGAAGTTCTGCGAGCGCGAACGGCAATAAGATATCGGATAATTAATCGCGAAATCGAGGACCGGAGGATGCTAATTTAATTATTGAAGGTAGTCTGAAGTCGTAGCGAAAAGCCTCCTCTCGGGTGCCATTCAAAAGGCCAGAAACGAGTCTCGAAAGTCCGAACCGCGGTTTCTGAGATGCGCCGTCTAGTGCAGCCATCTATCGGCCGCGGTAGGAAACACAATCTACGTGGGATACTCCGAAAAGCGAGCCGCGAATTCTAGAGTATCGGAAAGGAATAAACGAGTCGAATATCCTTGCAACGAATTAGGAATCTCGAGAGTCATAGGTGACTTATAAAAACAGAAAAACACGCTTACATAAGTAGAGATTAATCCTCGATACAAGCCAATTTTTTAAAAGTTAATAATATCTTCGGAGATTTTCGAAAAATTCTACCGGTGTTAGAAAAAATCTAGAGATCCGTCAGAGTAGCATTAAAAATTATAAACGATATATCGGGCTCGTTTCGAGTCGAAATTCCTTTCAAACTGAAGAGAGAAAAATTAAAAGTATGCCAACAGCACGCGGTGTTCCCAGGTGGTCACCCTCCCAAGTACTGACCGCGCCCGATGCTGCTTGACTTCGGTGATCGGACGAGAACCGGTATTTTCAGCATGGTATGGCCGTTGACGTTCGAAACTTTGTTTACTCACGCGGGGGGCTTGTGTGTCTGTTTAAAGAGCTTGCCGTTCTCCTCCATAAAAATTAAATGGCAGCAGTACCTTTACTGTTCTTAATTTTTTTTCCCTCTACTAATCGTTGAGTTAATTCGGAGGGACGCAAGGGGGGAGGGAGGAGAATTTAAAACGGAAATTGATTGGAGGACGCTCTGGATCCGCAAAAGGGGTATAAAAGACCTCTTTTTCCAAAATTTTTTATCATTTCGAACTGTTAACGTCTCGTTATGGCCTGTACTTTGCCGAAATCTGCGTGGACTGTGGATAAAAAAAAGAGGATGAAGCGGAGGAAAGAATCCTTCGTCCGCTACATCTTCAAAATTTTGAAGCAGGTCCACCCCGATATCGGTATCAGCAGCAGATGTATGTCGATCCTCGACAATTTCGTGAATGATATGTTCGAGCGCATTGCTGCCGAATCGTCTCGACTCGCTCAGTACAACAGGCGGTCGACGATAGGCAGCGGAGAAATCCAAACAGCTGTCCGACTCTTGATGCCCGGCGAGCTGGCTAAGCACGCCGTTTCTGAAGGAACCAAGGCCCTGTCGAAGTACAGTGGCTCTAAGTAAACGAGGACTTGTGTAATAATAAAAAAAAGGCCCTTTTCAGGGCCATGAAATTTAGTATAAAGGAGTGCTTTCCTTTCGCTTGCTAGCCTTACGCTGCCGGACACGAATAATAATAATAGTAATAATAATATTAATAATAAAGAGGATAACTGAGGTCAATTAAAATAAATACGCTGTCGTGGAAATAAAAAATAATGATACCCGATGTTAATGAGAATTCGACTTGAAAATCGAAGCGATATATCGTCCTAGCCACCACGACCAGGTCGCCGACATTTCGGGATACGAAATCTCCCAGAAGAGCTGCACCTAAAAACGAAAGAAAAAATCGAAAAGAGTGCTTTCCTCCGGTTTTAAGTAGTGCCGATATATAGACATCGGGGAGCCTTTAGGCGCATATATTATATTTTTTGGGTGCGCGCGTGAAGATATATGTGTTCTCGCACGAATATAGCTTCCTTAGAGTTTGAATTGGTAGCTGTAAGTGTTATAATTTTTGTTATATTAACTTTTTTCCTCCGCGAGGTCCTCGCTGCGGACTTTGCGCGCTCGCCTCCACGGCGGCAGGAGAAGCAATTTTGGGCGTCGTGGGAAGTAGGGAGGGCAGGCGAAGTTTGCGAAAAGCCGTCGCACCGGAGCTCGTCGTCCGACCTGCCCGGGCCAAGCCCGCTAGGCCAGAAGTTCCTGCGAGCGTGAACGGTAACAAGATATCGGATAATTAATCGCGAAATCGAGGACCGGAGAATGCTAATTTAATTATTGAAGGTAGTCTGAAGTCGTAGCGAAAAGCCTCCTCTCGGGTGCCATTCAAAAGGCCAGAAACGAGTCTCGAAAGTCCGAACCGCGGTTTCTGAGATGCGCCGTCTAGTGCAGCCATCTATCGGCCGCGGTAGGAAACACAATCTACGTGGGATACTCCGAAAAGCGAGCCGCGAATTCTAGAGTATCGGAAAGGAATAAACGAGTCGAATATCCTTGCAACGAATTAGGAATCTCGAGAGTCATAGGTGACTTATAAAAACAGAAAAACACGCTTACATAAGTAGAGATTAATCCTCGATACAAGCCAATTTTTTAAAAGTTAATAATATCTTCGAAGATTTTCGAAAAATTCTACCGGTGTTAGAAAAAATCTAGAGATCCGTCAGAGTAGCATTAAAAATTATAAACGATATATCGGTCTCGTTTCGAGTCGAAATTCCTTTCAAACTGAAGAGAGAAAAATAAAAGTATGCCAACAGCACGCGGTGTTCCCAGGTGGTCACCCTCCCAAGTACTGACCGCGCCCGATGCTGCTTGACTTCGGTGATCGGACGAGAACCGGTATTTTCAGCATGGTATGGCCGTTGACGTTCGAAACTTTGTTTACTCACGCGGGGGGCTTGTGTGTCTGTTTAAAGAGCTTGCCGTTCTCCTCCATAAAAATTAAATGGCAGC
>CM063503.1:96854-116854 GCA_032207245.1 Pardosa pseudoannulata | reverse complement strand
AGAAACTCTGGTCCTTCGAACCAGATGTTGGCCTGGGCAATCTTGTCCGGATCCAGACATCTGAACACAAGATCGGCTGGATTTTGATCAGTAGACACATGTCTCCACTGATCCCTTGTAGTTAGGTCGTGGATAGTTGCGACTCTATTAGCCACGAAGGTTTTGAGTTGTGAGGGTTCTTTAGCAATCCATGAAAGAACAATCATGGAATCTGACCACAGATATACCGTATGGTTCAGCAAATTCAAAATTTGTTGAACCCTCTTCATCAGTTTGGCCAACAGTACGGCGGCACAGAGTTCGAGTCTGGGGATTGTTACGGTTTTCACCGGGGCACACATGGATTTACTTGTAACCAACCGGATCAAGGTCCCTGAGGAAGAGCTCTTGGATTTCGCGTAAATGACTGCACCGTAACACTTCGAGCTCGCATCTACAAATCCATGAAGCTCAATGAAGCATGACTCTGGCAAGAATATCGTTGAGGAATCTCCACGTTGAGGTCACGTAAAGACGTTAAAAAACGTTGCCATTCTCGGGATTCTCTCTCTGGAAACGCATCACTCCAGCCAATCTTAAGTACCCATAAGCTCTGCATAAACACTTTGGCCTTAGCGACAACAGGACCCACTAAACCTAAAGGATCGAAGATCTTCGCGATGGTCGACAGTACTTGACGCTTCGTGAGCGTAGCTGCTTGGGGATCAGTTTTAAATATAAAATTGTCTCTTTGACAATTCCATCGAACCCCTAACGTTTTTACTTCACTGTCAGTAAAGTTATACCCCAATTCGGAACTAGCTTGCAGCGACGGACAATTGCTGCACCACTTATGCAACTCCATCCCTGCAGATTAAAGTGCACACGTAAGTTGTCTCTTAATTTCGAGAGCTTCGCTCATTGTTTCTGCGCCAACAAGAGCGTCATCCATGTAAAAGTTTTCACGTAAAATTGGTGCTGCTAAAGGATAGTTTTCACTTTCTTCATCAGAAAGTTGTTTTAGGGTTCTCAGGGCAAGAAAAGGTGCACTCACTGTACCGTATGTTACAGTGTTTAATTCGTAAATTTTAACAGGGGCATTTGCACTCTCCTTCCACAAAATGCGTTGTAGTGGCCTTTGAGTTTTATCTATTTCAATTATGCGATACATTTTTTTAATGTCCACAGTAAATGCGTACTTATCTTTACGAAAATTTAACATGTGATCAAAAAGATCTTTTTGTATTACTCCTCCATTTAATTGAATCATATTTAATGAATTACCTTTAGAGGTCTCGGTTGATGCGTTAAATACTACTCTTAATTTAGTAGACGTTTTATCTGGTCTATACACCCCTTGGTGTGGCATGGTATAAGTAATTTTATGTTCGTTTATCGATGTTACTTCCGTCATATGACCTAATTGTTCGTACTCATCAATAAAATTTTTATATAATTTTAAGTATTCCGCATCTTTTTCTAGTCGGTTCCACAAAGAATTTAACCTCTTAATCGCAATCGTTTTTGACTCGCCCAAAACACTCGGATCCTCATTAAGCGGCATTTGAACTACATACCTACCGTCTTCTTTTCTCTTATGCGTGCTCTTAAAATGGTCTTCGCACATTTGATTTTCTTTAGTTTTCAAAATATTTAATTCGGGTTCAACCTCCTCTATTTCCCAAAATTTACGTAAAGTTTCATTTAAACTATCTTCACGAACCAATCCGCAATGTAAATAGGTGTCATTGGTAGAAGTTACTCTTCCCGAGGCAATGTACCCGAAAACACTATTTTGAAGAATTAAATTTGAATTTGGAGGGTACAATTGTCCAGGTTTTAACAATTCGTAAAAAATCGGTGCTCCTAAAAGTAATCGGTGCTCCCCTGGTTGGTTGAAAGAGTTATCAGCAAGTTGGATTTGTGGGAGTGGAATATTTATCGAATACGCAGGTATCCTATATATAATACGTTCAACCACCAAGAAGTCAAGATCTCGAATAAAAGTTCCCTTTTTATTGGCGATGGTTGCTGTTACGAATCCCTGCAATGGTAATGAGACATTTCCTAAACAGGATACTCTAATATTTGTTTTATTTTTGTTAAGGCCCAAAGCCTCTGCACACTTTTTACTCATGAAATGACTCATTGAACCATTATCTAACAAAATTCTTATTTCAACAAAATTGTTGGAACTATTTTTTATTAGCCCTTTGGCTGTACTCAAAAGAACTGTAGAACGATTCTCGACACTAGTTGCGCAATTTATCACATCCGAATTAATTTGTGTCTCGGATACACGCTCAGGTATAAAAATTTTAGAGTTAGCATCTAAACTTCTATTTTCTGTTGGGGAAAGGCCATTTCGACCTTCAAAAGGTCCAAAACCTGCATTTTCGCTTTCACCTTCAACACTCAATAAATCTCTTTGAAAATGAAGTGAATTATGATGTCTTTTGCCACATTCTTTACAAGAAAATTTTGACTTGCAAGATTTAACACTATGTTTTCCCAAACAATTAAAACACAAATTATTTCTTTTTACTATTTCCAGTCGTTCTGGAACAGATTTTTTCTTATAACATTGATACAAACTATGACCTTTATTTTTGCAAACAACACATTTAAAATCTTTATTCGCGTTTGAATTAACACCAGAAAAAATAGATTTCGAAAGCCTTTATAAGTACAAAAGCCTTTATAAGTATCGGTTTGCGGTTTTTGTTTTGATTGATAAAACACATCACAATTTTGTGCTATTTCTGTTGGCAACATCCACCCCTCACCTTGTTTAATGCTTATATGCATAGCGATTTCACGATCTAAAGTAGAAAAAAGTTTATCCGAAATTATTAATTGGTTTAAATCTTCCAGGGTCTTAACATTTCTCATTTTTAAATAGTAATTCCAGGAAATAGTAAACCTAGCTGTAAATTGCGTATGGGACTCATTTACTTGTCTAAATGCTTTTGAAAATTTTCTAAACACACTTGAGCAGTAAGCTCAAATTGCTTCAAAACAATTAGTTTTAATTTATCATAATCTGAAATTTCGTCTGTTTTAACATATGTTAATATGTTACTAGCACGTTCCCCTAACAAAATTAGCAAAATTTCAGCACGGTACGATTTTGGAACACTTTTAGCATCGTATGCTCTTTCCAACGAAAGAAAAAAAATGGCTCCACCCATCTGGCCGGGTCGGAACTTTAATGGTTAAAACACGAACACTTTTAACAAAAGAATCAAGCGACTCAATTTTCGCTTCTCCACCGCTGTTAGAAAATGATTCTTTTTGTAATTCGGCCAATTTTAATTCTGCCTGAATTCTTTCTAATTTAAATTTTTCTAATTGGATATTTGACGCCTCCTTGTTGCGTCTTTCCTCAATAATTTCGCTTATAATATCCGTAACTGAAGACGGATTGTTTTTGTACTCCTCACTATTTGAAATTAAGTTTCTTAATTCGGAAACTGTTGCCGTTTCCTCGAACTTCTCGCCAATTTCGGTACAAATTAATTGTAAATCGGCTTTACGAGCTCCTTTAAACATTATTAATTATACTTAAAAACCACTAAACACAATAAAATATCAACACGTTGCACGAAATAATAATTAGTTCAGTCGAAGCCAACTACAGCAACATTTCATAAAAAGAAAATGCAAAAACCAAACCTGAAACGAGAAATGGCGTACCCATTCCAACGGATATGATGACTCATTACACATTCCATTCCACCACTCCGCAAACCCAAAATCGAAACTTTAGAGTACTTCATACTAAAAAATCACACTTCTAAAACACTCCGGCTCGGAGGACCACATCATGAAAAGGCTTAGTCGCTGGTTCTTAATAAGGTAATGATTATCCCAAAATAAATGATGGACTGTAGCTCTTAAATTAAAACTTTTATTCTCCGACGAATACTCAGTCGCCTTCTCGAAGCGAAGGGTCAAACACACTCTATATTGCAAAAAAAAAAAAAAAAAAAAAAAAAAAAAAACAAAAAAAAAAAATTTTAATGTGGCGGTTTTACGGTAAGCTGCCAGAATTGGCGCCAAGCTTAATATTGGCGGTTTTTACAAAACAAAACTCAACAATATATATATATATATATATATATATATATATATATATATATATATATATATATATATATATATATATATATATATATGTTTGTATGTATATATTCATATGCAATAACGTTTTTTGCCTCATTACGAAGTGGGGTTCTGGGCGCTTATTGCTAACCTGCAGTCGTGGAACCTCGCGATGACAACGCAATCAAGACACTGGAAAATTCAATCTAACTTAGTTTATTCACCAAAATATCGAAACTGTGATGGAACTCTATCAAAACGTTATACGGAACTTTATACGAAACTGTTTTGAAATTCCAGACATCTGCTTAAATAGTCATTTCTGCCGACCAATCAGCTATTGTCACGTCCAATCACGACCAATCCGCTTGAAGTCACGTGGGTGATGTAATCACGCGTGAGAATTCTACTTTTAGATATGGAACCGGAAGGATTTATACTAGCGACATTCGAGAATATTCGCTAGGGTTTCTTGAGAAGAATTACCGGGAAAATAGAATCTTAAACTGAAAGTGATAAAAATATCTTTACTTATATAAATATATATGTATATATTAGTTAAGTTTCTCGACCAGATGTTACGATAGTCCTACATAAAAAATTTCAAATTTCTTACAGGTAATAGTTTTTGAGTTATGTTCGGCAGCATTAATATTTGTTATACTCATATATATATATATATATATATATATATATATATATATATATATATATATATATATATATATATATATATATATATATATATATATATATATATATATATATATATATATATATATATATATATATATATATATATATATATATATATATATATATATATATATATATATATAGTTCAGATCACAATAAAAAAGGGAGATACACGACCAGATGTTATAGCAGTCCTAAATACAAAATTTGAAAATTGCCGAAGTCTGAAAAAAATTCATACGTTTAATCGTTTTTGATCTAGAGATAAGCATATGTGTCGCGTCGAAATTTTTCAAATTGAATTGAGGGACGATGAAAATTTTAAATTTTCCTCGTATGTAAAACTAGTCCAAATGAGTAAAAATGGATATTGCACTCTGCAGTTTTTCTCGATTCCAATACATTTCGTAATATTACTGAGCTTTATAAAATTGGCCGATTGAACTCAAATCCCTTTGAATCTTGTTGATTACTCTACTAGCGTAGTTTCTGTTGTCAGTGAATGGCATAATATACAGTGAGTCCATTTGGTTCCGATTCATGCCAGTTCTCGAGTTCCATCAGTGGCTCTTGTCAAAATATTATCTCTTTCCCCTGAAAAAAATTGTTAAGCAGTTTCTGCATTGGAATCAGTTTTTTTAGCAAAAACCTCTTGTAAACCTGTAAGAAGTTCTTCTATAAATCGTACAAAAGAAGTTCTTCGTTACTTAAAAAAGTCTCCTAAAGGTATTTGAACTAGATGGATCATTAGACATTTCCTCTTTTTTTTTTTTTTTTCATTGCATTATTGTTGAGAGGGATTTTGTTATATTTGAATTCCTCGTCAATTGGGTATTTTAAGATATTAAGAGTGAAATATTATTTGGCACTTATCTTCTTGTTTAGCCAAAAGGTTCATGTACTTGGTCTGTTTGAACTTTCGTCCTTGAAAATGAAAAATGTCGTTTGCAAATGATTCAAATGCTCTTGCATCCTGTAAAACTGGTTGGCAAATTGAAATCATAGATAATGATTGGTTTGCAGGAGAATGTGTACATGTATATTTCCAATTCTTAATAGTATCCTGCTGACATATATTCCTAAAAAGGAAAATCCCCAGTTACATCAAGTTTTCAACAGATTTCTTGGTGTTTTGATAGGCATCACTGTGAAAGAAAAATTGGGAATAAAAGAATTAATTTCTCTAAAATGTATTCCGAATGAAATGCCTTTGCTTTCAATAGCAATATTCTTAATCTACTATTATGGGGATTTGGTATAAGAAACGTACGTTTTTCAACTATCTATATTGTTTTTCTATTGCAACCAATCTTTGCTTCTTCTAGTTAAAACTTCCCACTAGTGCTGGACGATATCAAAAACTTAATATCGCGATATATCCCCAAATTTATATTGGTATCACTGATATATTGCGATAATACTTTAAAATAGGAGGGTATATTACTATTTTTGAATAACGTAACCTTTCTATCATTCTAAACCTTTTTTCCCTGTTAATTAAATTTTTTATTATTATAATTTGATCCTAAACATTACATTGTTCAGAAGTAATTTGTTAACACACTTAGCAGAATTGTTTATCAAATTGGAAACAATTACGGCTATTTTACACTGTCTATTTATGCCAAATTATATTTCTCCCAAATCGAAATTAGACTCCTTTCATTGGTAAACTGATCTTCAGTATCGGATTTAGCGGGTTCGAATATCGCTCCTGGCATGGATGTTCGTTGCCTTTCGGAATCAGTTTTAAGTAGTAGATGTCGGTGAATAGCATTCGTAGAGCAAAAATAGCGGACCGTAGTAATCCAAACCAAAACGGTTTTATTGGTCCAATATCCGTCAAGCGGAAGCATAATATGACCTACAACTTTCAGCGCGCAGAACGGATATGTTATATACTAAACATATGAACTTGGGTATTCTAAACATCAGTCATACGCATTAATGAACAAATCAGTTTTAACTTTTATGATCACTATGCTCGAAATATTTATAAAAGCTATTGGGCTTTTTAAACAGAAAAGAACGCAAACCAAACTTTTTAGAACACTTCTCTACTTTACATTTTAATTGTTTTTTGTAATTCTAGTCTCTGTATATTACCTGGATAAAACGAAATAATTAAATGTCTCAAAAATTTAAATTTTAATAAAAATGGATTAATTTTGATAATTCTTTTAACTTTTCTTTTTCACTGACTCTTCGCACACAATAAATATTTCTCTAAACAATTTACTGTACTAAATTTGATGCAGATATCTTTCTCCTTACTTTGCAAGAATAAAATTTCAATCGATTGAAATTCAGTAAAACAAAATTTGAAATTAATAATAAATAACTTAGTAAATTATTAAAAATAAATAAACTTAAAAAATATATCTTAATTTTTAAAAAAAAAAGTTTTAACTGCAATTTAGATTCTGATATTGCAAACAGCTCCATATATTAGACGTATCGTTCGAACAAACTTCACACAGATCTAAATTGCATATCAATATATTTTCAGTAATTATTTTTCCATTTTCAACCCCTGTAAACAAATAAACAAAAAAAAACTGAAAAGCATTGCTTTTTGTTACATTTTTTAATATAATTTTATGATACTTTGGGCGATTAACAGGATTCCGAGCATCCATTTTTCATTCCGATATTCACTCAAAACACCATACGGCTCCGATATAAGTAGGAGATATAAAGGAGCAAGTGACAAGTTATCGAAACATATCAACACGTGCACATGTCACTGACTATTTGCGTTCTCCATTTAATGATAGTTTTCAGAGCACCTGGCCCAGTAGGACATATCTCCAGTTAGAAAGGTAGCTAACTTTACATGCGAGTGGTTCATGATGAGTCAATAAGTAATGAATATGCCAGCTACATACATAAGATAAATAAAATAGTTAAAATTAAAAGTAATTAAAATAAAGTAGATTTAAAAATATTAAAAAGCAAAACTATATATATATATATATATATATATATATATATATATATATATATATATATATATATATATATATATGTGTGTGTGTGTGTGTGTAGAGTAAAGCGAAAAATAGCTGAGGATGGTAATTCAGATCATGGTGAAATACCAATAAAATTCTACGAAACATAGTGGAAGGAGATTAAGTGTCCTTAGTAGGACTTTAAAACTTTAAATTTTGTGTTCTGTTATTTAGAATTTAAAAATTTTAACTAAAAACATGTGGAATGAAATAATTCAGGGAAGTGGCTTAATATTCACATGTTTAAAAAAAATTTAAACAGACTAAGGGCCAGTCTCACCAAAGTCGTTTAACAGCTAACCGCGATTAACCTCTGTTTAAACGGAGAATTATGTTTCACCATTGGTTGGCACCATGGGTTAATCTCGGTTAGCCGTTAAACGACTTTAGTGAGATCCGCCCTAAAACCCTCCAAAACTAAAATAGTAGGACGGAAGCTGAACACAGAAAGATGAGATTCAGTGGGCGTCGCCCAAGGCTCAAAATACTATTAGTATGGATATACAACGTTGTATTGCGTGGGTAAATACGCGTAGCGAACGTCAAACGAAATCAATAACGTGAAAAAAAAATACATTATGTAGGATATATAGGATGTATTTTGGCGGTTATCGCGAACGAGGGAAAACAGTATCGCCGACAGGGATATATCGGCAGAGCAGAATTGTAATATTGTTATCGCGATACTTAAATTATATCAATATTTCATGTTATATTTATAAACTACACAGCCCTACTTCACACCATATTTATCAATCACTTATTATTGAGAGTGGATACTTGACGGAGTGTCTTTCTTAACTTGCAAACGTTTGTCATGACAATATTAAACCTCATTAGGTACAGGTGTACCAAATACTCATTTACACGATAACAAAGAGTTAAAAATTTTCGATGGTTAAATAAAGTGCTTATTGATGAAATCAGTATGTATATTAAGGGCCGATCCCACCAAAGTCGTTTAACGACTAACTACGATTAGCCACGATTAACTCTGGCGCCAACCAATGGGGAAACGCTATTCTCCGTTTAAACCGAGATTAATCTCGCTTAGCGTTAAACGACTTTGGTGGGATCGGCCCTAAAAGCATTTTATCCCATTCATTCAAAGTATAAGTGGATACACCATGGAAAAACCTATGCAATAAATCTTCAAAACTGGAGTCGAATTAGAGATAGCTTAATATGTATTTATTTCCTTCAAAGTAATATTTTTTCAAACATTAATTTCTTTGTTATTGAAATAGTGGAAACGTCTATATCTCTTTAAAACCGAATTAAATTTTTGATTTGAAAGTTTTCCTCGGTTGTAGCATCTGTGGTGACTCACATTAACAAAAGTAAGTAGTCAAGAATCTGCCACATACATTTGGTGATAAATTTGAATGACTGTGCTACTATAATCTAAGGAAATTGATATTATTGCAATTTTATAAAGAAGCTCTTGAAGTTTAAATAGATTTTGGGAAGTGTTCAATAACTAAAACTGTGTTTTCAGCCGATTGATGATAATTTTATTATGGGACACCTATCAACTTGATTTCCATCGCTCTACAATATGAGACACTCAGAATCCTCTACCAAATTCAAATTCATAATAATAAAATGTTGACTATTCTATTCCTTTACTTTAATGAACAGTTTTAAAAGCAGTAAACAGTTTTATATTATTAAAAATTGACACTGACAATCAAATGGGCCTCTGTTATGGTGTCTTTGAAAAAAATAAAACTTCAATACTTGCTTTGTAAACTTCTAATTCCTTCTAATTTTTCCTCCAATGCAATCAGTCTTGATCATGTCCTAATAATCAGTTCCACTTTTGACCTTTTTAGCTAGTTGTTGGTATGTATAAGGATTTGTCATTGGGTAAAGTTACTAAATCTGACTAAATGCGTTTACCAGTCATACAAGGAATTTAGAAGATTTTCTCTCTATGTAATAAAAATAAATCTTTCTTTACTGCATAAGAGCATCTTCACGAAAAGAAATATCTAAAACAATATATATTTGTTTTATAGAAAACGTCAATACAAAGAAATAAAAATTGCTTTAGATATTTCTTTTCGAGAAATTTCGTTTCAGTAAGAAATAACTTCTAAACGTCCAATCGTAAGCAATGGGATCTAAATGAAATTTTCCGAACGACGTAGTAATTTAGGAGTATGTTCCATCTGAGGTTGCAATGGAGCTAGATTGGTCGTTAGGCTCATTACCTTTTTGAATTAGTAATCCAAATATATTTTTGAAAACGCTATCAATCAAAAAGGGAAATATGATATATATCGATAAGATGTTAACAGTCCATTGATAATATACCATCTATATATTATAGATGGTATATTATCAATGGATTTCTCTCGAATTTCTTCTAGATATTTTTCTGGATTCAAGGTGGTAAATGTTATTTTTGTAAATATATTTTGAAAAACAAGACTTCAACCCATAAGTATTCGAACTATTATTTTTAGAGCATTATTCAAAATCAAATGCATTTCTCAAAAACGGATACAGTTACAGGTATCAGTTAAAGTGGAAGTTCAAAAAGAAAAATATTCGTTACAACTGCAACAATATAAAAATCTCTAGGAAAACATTTTTACAATCTTTTTATAATTATACTTTATATAAATATTTTTGTAAAACTTTACTGATTAAGTTATAAACTTCTCAATCAATTCCGCTAACTATTATAAAAGTAACATGCCATTTTTTTCTTAGTACGTCATGTCAATTTGAGTGTTCTTGGATATGATTTTGTAAGATAGTTTCACCTGATTTTAGTACTATTTCGTCAATTGCATACAAGTTATTCCTCTCTCTTTCTTAACGAAACTTCATTTGAATAGTATCATTTCCAATTAATTTCTTCTTTTCGAATGGATTTCGAAAATATTTGGCTGATAAAAGAGGGAGAGAATTTTTTTGGTGTTTGAATTGACCGTTTTAAGCAAGGGCCTCGAATTCCTTTCTAGTATCATTTCGTACTGGGATTTTTTTCAGAAAATTGCTTGTGCGCTCAATAGAATTGAATATATTATCGTCTCCCTGCTGTAATTTTCTACTATTTCGTCAATATGATATGGACAATACGAAGGGGCTGTATGATCTTTTCAATTCAAATCGATATCTGCGATCTTACTTAGATATGAGTGAGACCGGAAAGTAATGTCGTTTCTGCGGATGTCGGTATTTGATTGTCATTTGTCAGCTCATTATGTATCTGGAAAGCATGCCAAAGTCATTTTAAGGTTATTGTGACTTGTTCACTTCTAAATAATTCAATATTAAACTTTTTTTTTTCAATTTAGGGTGAAATAGCCAGCTAAATACCAGAAGAGCATATCTAACTTTGTATGCTCTTTCAGTATCACAAGTGTAGTACCGTAACAGTTGCGACCAAAAACATTTGCGATGTTTATCCAAGTACATTAGACGTTCGAAAATGACAAAAATGGTTTTCCAAGTTCAGATCCGATAAATTTTATCTATTTGACTCCTGTCGATCAGGAAGACCAACAACATTAGACATTGATATTCTAAGGGCAGAAGTAGAATCAAATCCATGTCAAACAATCGAGGAACTGTGAAACACCCTTAACCTTCCTTAGTTGACCATCCAGGAACATTTACAGCAGATGGGAAAATAAGTAGAGCAGGTATTTGGTTCCTCTATAATCTGTCTGAAGAGAACAAAGCCAACCGATCCATCACATGCAACATATTACTTCAACGGCACCATACAGAACTGTTTTTTGATCGTTTGATCACTGGAGACGAAAAATTGGTTCTATTTGATAATCCAAAACTTAAAAGTCAGTGTCTGTCTCCAAATGAATCACCACTATGTACTGCGAAGCCGGGTTTACATCCCAAAAGGCGCTTTTGTGGGTTTGGGGGAGTATTCGCGGAATTGTTCTCTTTGTAGCGTTGAAACCTGGACAAAATATTAATGCAGAGCTTTATTGTGAACATTTGGATGGAGGGAACCAATCTTTAATCGAACGGTATCCGGAGATTGATAACAGAAAGGGCATTACTCTGCAACACGACAATGCAAGACCGCACTGTGCAAGGCGAACTCTGAAAAAAAAAGTGAATTGGGGTGGGAGGTACTGCCTCACTCACCATACTCGCTAGATATCGCACCCTCGGATTTCCATTTATCCCGATCCCTACAAGATTTTCTTAGTGGCAAAAAAATTGAAAATTTTTATGATGTTCAAAATGCCATCTCGAGATATTTTACTCAAAAACCAATTGATTTTTATTGGTTCGGGATTGAAAATTTGTTCACTAGATGGTAAAAGGTTGTTGATAACGTGGGTGATTATATTATTGATTAAATATAAAGACTTATTGAAAATTTATTCGTTTTAATTTAATGTAAGACAGCGACATTACTAACCGGTCCCCCTAATATATTTTCCACTTTTGCTGTAGCTAATCTTTAAGTGGGTGGATTTTTTTAGGATCAGAAACTTGATATTTCCCGCTTTCAGGTGGAGTTTTTTTTTCTTTTTACTATTTGAAATTTAATTTATTAAAAATGGCTCGATTTTGAACATAAGTTTTTTCTCGCATTTATCCATTTCAAAATGTTCATTCCAGTCAAAATAGAACATGACATGAAAATTCCTTTTCAAGATGAGAAATGAATTGCATCGAGATATTTTCAATTCCAATCTGATTATTTACTGACTGTTGAAGAATAAATATTTTCGAAAAGGTTTGGACCTATAGATTTAATTTCCGAATTCACGTAGAAGTAAAATATTTTATCCTAGTAACTGATTCGTGTTAAGACATTCTGAAAATATTTACCAATGACTAATAATGCCGAAATCGAAAATGCTTATTTTCTATCTATTATTTGTGTTTTGAGTTGATAGGCGGAAAATGTAACAGCATTTATCCCACATTTTTTTATGATTTGTTGACTTCAATCGATTCTGCTTTGACATCGGACGGCATTTCTCAACCATTTTTAGATGATGTACCATTTGGTTGTACATCGTGCTAAATTGTATCACTTTGTAAAAATGATTGTATTTCGTGAAAGTTGTTACTGCGAGTGTGTTTATTTATTTGCATTATACATTTTATAGGGTGACAATGTATTCACTTCACATAATGAGGCAAATTACATTGAAACACTCCTACACGTCATGCCGGATTACCACTAAAGTCACTTAAATTATAAACTCACTGTGACATATATATTTATCTACTATTTTGTCGTATTTCATTTACAGATAAATGGGTTTAATAAAAACACAAAATTATAAATAACCAATTAATTTATTTTCTTATAACCAAATACTCTATATTGCCAATGATGACCGGTCACTTACGAATTTAGTCATTTCGTTGATGATCATCATTTTGTTGAATATTTAGAAAGATACTCGAGGAATTATCTTGAAACCCCAGGCGTGAAAACAAAATGGTAGACATCATATATTTCAGCTAAGAATTTTTTCCAAAACCCCATAGGGGATCGTCAACAAATTGAAGAAAAACGAATATGTTTTGGATAACCTTGTAAAAAGTGATGCATGAAAAGCTTTGAAACTTTAGCACATGATTAGGATGCTTCTTGTAATAACTTGTGTTCATTGTCATGAGGATAGCACTTATACTCGTCGAGAAATTAAGGTTTTTATAAAAACAATCCCAAATTTCTTTAAGTGTTTTGCTTATAATTTGCAGAGTTTTCAATATTAAATAACGTTATTTTCGAGACGCATGTCAAACAACATTGAACACAATATCCTGCAATCGAAATTAAAAAATAATAAATTTTGGATGAAAGATGAGCAGGTTTACTAAATATGGTTTCACTATGCATGCGTGAATGCAATCAAAATATAATGTGCATAATATATTAGCTAAATGTATAGAGCAATTTTTGTGAAAGTCCCAAAAATACAGCTTGAAAAATCTGAAACTGATCGTCGATAGAATAAGCTCGAAATCCGTTGCTCTAAAAGAGAAGCAAAAATATGAGGGGCTGTATCCAAATATAGTATTTTGTATAAATACAAAATATACATAGTTTATTGCGGACAGCAGTATCAACGTTTCTTCTGCAGGCAGAACAAACATTCCCTTTCATGACATTCTCTACTTTAAAATATCATGTAGTGAAAGAAATATTACATATTTACCCATTTACTCGCCACGGAGATTTTTAATAACATATGAAATTTTGGATACAACACCTGATCTTTTTCTTTCCCTTTGAGAACAAAGGATTTCGAGTTTAATCTATCGACGATCACTTTCAGAATTTTCAAGCTGTATTTTGGGGACTTTCGTAAAAGTTGTTCTATACATTTAGCTAATACATTATGCACATTATATTTTGATTGCATTCGCGAATGCGCAGTGAAACATAATTTAGTAAATCTGCTCTCTTTCATCGAATATTTGTTATTTTTTAATTTTAATTGTAGGTTATTATGAACAATATTGTTTGATATGCCTAATGAAAATAGCGTTATTTGATATTGAGAACTCTGCAAATCATAAGCAAAACACTTAGAGAAATTTGGGATTGTTTTTATAAAAAACTTAATTTCTCCACGAGCATACGTGCTATCTTCCTAACAATGAACACAGATTACTACAAGAAGCATTTAAATCATGTGTTAAAGTTTCAACGCTTTTCATACGTTACTTTTTACATGGTTATCCAAAACATATTCGTTTTTCTTCAATTTGTTGACGATCCCCTATGGGGTTTCGGGAAAAATTCTTAGCTGAAATATTTGACTTCTACCATCCTTTTTACACGCCTGAGGTTTCAGGATAATTCCTCGTGTATTTTTCTAGATATTCAACAAAATGTTGAAAATCGCAAGTAACTGGTCATCATTAACAATATAGTGTACTAAATAAAATAAATTTAATGAGATCTTCTGGCTTGTTCCGAAGACCATAATTTTTTGAAATTTAGTTCAAAAGATGCGAGATAAACCCTTAAGTCTACAGTTGAGTTCAATCTGTTTCGATACTTATATATATACATATATATATATATATATATATATATATATATATATTTATATATATATACATATATAAATATATATATATATATACATACATACATATATATAAATATATATACATATATAAATAAATAAATATATATATATATATATATATACATATACATATATATACATATACATATATATACATATACATATATACATATATATATACATATATATATATATATATATATATATATACATATATATATACATATATATATTATACATATATATATATTATATATATATATATATTATATATATATATATATATATATATAGAGAGAGAGAGAGAGAGAGAGAGAGAGAGCTCTTTCTACTAATTCCCTACTAGTAAAATAATAATATTAATTAAAATAATCTTATGAATTATAGGAAAAATGTTTCTATGATATTTTTTGATTTAATTTTTTTATGTCCGCCATTCCTAATAATTTTTCTCACACCACCAACCAGCATTTGGGAAACACTGTTTTAGGGCACGGAATGCTAAACTGTTGCTGCCCCCTCTCATTTCCTATTCCGATCCTCATAATATTGGTAATTTTGAAATATTGGTTAGTTTAACTTTCGATTTCGATCTTCAGCCTTATTTTCATGTAGCTTTATCACCAGCCTTATTTTCTGTCATTTTTGAACGCTTCTAAAATAAACCCAATAATTTAATATTTTTACCAATAAGATTTTTTTAAATGTTAAATTATAAAAATTCCTATGCTCTTTATACTTACATAGTAAATTTAGCATTTAAAATATTGTTTTTCACATTCTTATAAATTTATTGTCAAAGAAATGAATAAATTTATCATTAAATATTTTTATAGTCAAAATTGTTATCGTAATTCAGGTTTTATGCTTTAAATATTGTATTTTAGATGATAATATTGTATTTTAGTTTATAATATTGTATTTTAATATTGTATTTTAGGTCTATTGTTTATTTTATGTTTCAAATACTTTTAATCTAATTATAGTTCCTAAGTAGAAATATGTTGAATGAGTTTAAGACTATCCATTTTTCCAGAAATAATTGCTATATCTGATTATGTAATAACTCTTCACTCAACATAAAACTAAATATTTCGATTTTCTCCCTAAATAAAATTTTTTGTATAGTAGTTTACTTCTCCTCTATCAATTTTATTTTATTGTTCTTTCATATCAAAGCAAATTAGACAATTGATTTTCATCAGTTTTTTTCTGAGATTAATCGGATTAATATTGTCTTGTTTATATTTTCTTGGTATAAGAGGAACATAAAAATAGTTTTTTGTAATAAAAATGTCGTAAAGAAAACTGTATTATAAAGGATGCACAGAGAAAGCCGAATGACGGGAACACGGAAAAAACGAAGAGAATGGTGGAAATTCCAAGTTATATCAATACGTATAACTGAAGCTGAAAGATTATTTTACTGGGTTTTTTTTTTTTCGGTGGAAAGGGGAAATTTACCTGGGGAATTTAATCTTTATAGGTTTATATTTTTTCTAACACCTGTAAGTCCCTTAGCGGGCTAATCAAGCTCGAAATTACTATTGTTTACATTAAAATTTCGAATTGAGAATGAGGAACAGAAATAGTTTAATGACCTTCATCATCTAATGATAATATTTACTATTGAAACATGCGATTCAATTATTACTAATAACTTGAAACAAGGTAAAAGTATTTGGATTTTATATATTTGAAGTATATCAGGTGTATTTCTAGCTGTCAGATTCTTTTGAAATTTTACTGTAACGTGTCTAAAATAAAAGTTAGCTGAAACGCATATATTTCAATAAATATGAAGTTGGCAATTTTGTACTTAAAAGAACTATTTGAGGTAGTTTGTACAAAGAAAAGGTGCCTTCTTTTATATTTTCTGTCAATACTTCTGAAAACAAGGGAGTTTAATTTAAAGATCTGAAATAAATACGACTCTAAGTAATGGGAAGGAAGTATTTCCATTAAAGGTGAGTTTCGAATAATAGAACTAATTCAAAGAGTTATTTCTTACTTGAAATTTGAACCTCTTTAGCATTAGAACTGTGGGATGTGTCATTTGGACTCAACTATTTTGAGTCCAATTTTCTCAAAAAGTTACTAACGAAATTGAAATAAATTTCTAGAATTCTCCTAATTTTATACCTAATAAATCTATGAAAATATAATATTGAAGAATTTGTGCATGAGTGAAAATTGATTCATTATTAACATTTCAAGGTATTGTAAAAGGAAGGTCCGAGTCTTATCAAAAGTCAAATTATCAAATAATACTCGAAAATTTGTTGACAAATCGTTGAGAGAAAAGCTCCAAATTGTACCAACAATTATGCCTCGAAAAGCATTGCGACGAATTCAAATTGAAATTTGAAACTGTTGTTAGTAAGAATTTGATTCTATGTTTTGGGTCCTAATTGTTTTTCTAGTTTAATGACTTTTACAAAATGCCTCAATCAATTGAAGCAGGTTTCTGTCAAAATATCCATGTGTTAAGTGCTATTCATTGCGCCGTAGAATATTGAAATTTTGTTAGAACGTCTTCTTCCCTTTCAACTGCACTCAATATCACGTACTATATTATCCCATAACTCAAAAACTATTTGCCGTAGAAGGTTTAAATTTTATTTTCGGACTGTTATAGCGTCTATTTTGTATTGCAACCGATCTATAATAATGGAACTCAAAGACATAGATGTATTTATATGCAGTTGTAACAATGTAATAGTAATGCTGTGGGTCTGGCAGTACTCGGACAACTTCTTTGGAGAAAATAACGAAATCTATACTACAATAGGCGTATACGGGAGGGAGTTTTTCCGCTTTCTCTTCTTTAAGTCACCTTTGGATGTTATGCTGGAATCTACTTTAGCCCGTTTTCCTGTAGCCGTACCAAATATTTAGTATCGAAGCTGCGATACCTAGAGATATTCCGATCTCCACACCATCTTCAAACTCCTTTAAGCTAAACTTTTTCGAAAATTTGTAGAGGATATCCCTGACTTTTAAAATTTTTTAAATAATATTCATTTTTATGTCCAGGACACGAAAATTGGTTTTAAAACTACGACATCGATAAATGCCTTAGTAATGTTTTAAATTCATATGGCTTAGAGACTAAAGTATTCTTCCGCTTTTAAAAGAAGATCAATAAAACACTGCCATTGGTTTATTTTTTTAAAATTGAGCTTTGAACTCCGAAATGAGCTTGAAATATATCAAACCGAAGTGATCGGGATCATAGAATTATATTTTGGGTAGTTATCAAGGTTTTTGCTGAATTGTCTCCAACTTAAGTTTGCTCATGAGAGGAAAAAAAAAAAGAGTCCTTTAAATTTTAAGCAAGAAACCGTATTATTAAAGTAAAGAAGATAATAAATATTACTCATATTAGAAAATATGATAAGTAAAATATGATATATTTGTGATTATGTAATAAAACTTGCATTCAAATTTTATCTTTTTCCCCCTAAGAATTTTCCGTAAAAAAACGTCATTGGCCTCTTTTTAATTGAGTCCTTCTAATGAAATCCGCATTTTAAGTTCCTTTTCTGTAAGTGTATTTTGTTTGGATTCTTTTCCTGCGAGAGAAGCTGCTTTCTGAAATGATTAGAGTCATTTTAATCAATATTGAAAGCTGTGAGAAATCCTCAATAAAGCCCTTAATAAGGATTCTTACAAAATATTCAACCTCCAGGATTTCACAATTAAATTGCAGAAAGTGAGTTAGCAATTTACTTATATCTATCCATTTCCCATTTTTGCCATTCAATGAATCAGTAAGTGGGTTTAAACCCCATTCATTTAAGTGTTTTTTCGTCAAAGAATTGTCCCAACTTTTGCCTCCAGTTATTAGAAATTGGCGCCTTGCGCGAACCCTTCTTAAGCAATCCTAACTTTATTATTTTAACTTTAATCTTTGTACCAATATTTGAGCAGGTTTTTCAAGCGGCATCTTTCGTACAATGGGCAAGATAATCTACCTCAATTTCTCGCAGCCGAATATACACGAAGCCTTTCGAGTTCCCCCCAAACCCTGTTCTCAGTTTCTACCAAGAATGTCGGAATAGTTAGTAGCCAAAATGGAGGTTCAGCGACACTGGAGTGCCTGAAGGTCTCGTCCCAAAGGAATATATTCCAGGAGAAGCATACTTGTTTTTCGGTAGCAACTAGCTTTTCAGAAAGCAGTGGAATTAAATGATTTGAAAAGAGGACGTAGTTTTTTCCCCAAATGATAGTGTTGGCAGCCCATTAAAATTCGTCTCGGGAACCGGATATTCAATTTAATTGGCGTCGCAATCTCCGAGTCCAAACAATAATTTCACTTGAATAGATGGACTTTTTTCACCACACGAGCCATCCATTTTATAATGACCATATCAACCCCCTTATTATGTACCACTTAGATATAAATTTTGGAATCATTTTCTTTGCAAATTTCTATTATTTCATTTCAAATTTCGGGTAATTTGGACCTATTTGAACAGTTTTTTAAAAATATAATCATCATGTATATGTATAGGATATATAAGCGAGGAAAGTTTAGAGATAATTTTTGTTCTTCTCATCCGCAGTTATACACACGAATCAAATAATTTCCAACAAATTCAATCCATATATACAGCGATTATTTCTTAGTAATAATTAAAACTTTATACTTTCTTTTTGGTGGGAATAAACCTGGATCTATCATTCCCGCATTGATTGGTCGATTGATCTGGTCCAAAATACCCCATAGAACAAATGTTTTTTTCCTTAATGCTTCGTTTTCTCGCATCTATCTTCGAAACATTTCGATCTCATCGGTTTGTATCGTTTTTGTACAATTTAGGAGGACTAAGTAAATGTATGTGTGCCGTTAAGAATGATTGGAGGTGAGCCTCCGTAGATCAGTCGGCAAAGGCAACCGTCACTTAACCGGAGGGTTGCGAATTTGCGACTCGAACCGAACAAAGATCTTCCGCGTTCATTAATGGCGGCTAGTGTACGTCAAATAGATTTGTGGTTGCACTGTCCTCTAAGTTCCCAAACGATACCTCTTGGTGTCTTCTGCTTGGTCCTTCCTTCTAAATGACGAAGTCCCAATTTGTTTCTTTGTGTCGTCTTAATGATGCATGTTGGCCACGTAAAGAGTGCTCTACTAGAGTGAAACTTTGTATGAGCG
>CM063503.1:46754-96754 GCA_032207245.1 Pardosa pseudoannulata | reverse complement strand
CACTGTAATTTTGTATGACAGTGAGGGGTGCTCGAATATCCTATTAATGTCGGTTTTTGTTGTTTGATTTCATTTAAACGTCGTTTTGTTAATGACGCAAATATGACGTCATCCACTAATTTATGAAAATTCATTTTTTTTTAATTTATATAAACTTAGATATCCGTAAACCATTACAACAAAATTCATTTTTTGCCTACGACTCCAGGCCTCAGGGACTGACCCTCCAGAACAAGAACTGCCAAACGTTGTTTTTTGGTGAAATTATATTATTTTAAGGTACCATAAATATTGTAGTCGACTGGAGTTCACGTGGTCGTATTTCGCTACAGTAAACGTTAGATTTAAGCTCTGTTTTATTATTATATGTTAGACTTAAGCTCTGTTATATTCGACTTCTTTTTTGATCGGGTGTACATTAAATACTTCTTTTGATTAAACACTTTTTATAAAACACTTTTAAACTAGAATAATATTAAATGGTATAGAAAATAAAACTTTTTGAAGAGTAAAAGGAGGTGATAATGCAAATAAGGTCACAGATTAATGAATGTTGAAATTGGTCACCAAATCATTTTCCTTTGTATTAGTTTCTATTTGAGAAAAATGTCTTTCGAATAGATGAATGCGACGCTTACTTAGTTCATTCCCAAAACATGTAATTCTTTGGAGGACATAACAGATTTATTTCAACTCTATTGCCTTTGATGTGTTAATCTTTTGTTGGATTTCCCAATAGGATTCCCTCGTTAATGCAAAAGGACAATGCAATTCAACGAATATTTTCTTAATTTAAATTGAAAACCAGGTTGTGACGTCCCTTTAACTGGTGGGAATAACATTTGCTGGAAAACACAGTGGATATCCACCCCGTTTAGAATCAGGTAACTCTTTCCTCCAATTATTGGAATTAATTTGTGAACCAATAACTGAGCAAAGGAAAAAAAAAGCCTGGAAATTTGGAATTTTGAAATATAGGTCAACTTTTAAATCAGAGAGCACTAACATTTTTAGTGATACAGTTCTTTCATTTTTTTCCTAAATATAGTGATAAACAGCGGTAGAACGTATAAAAAGTTAGATTTCATAATTTTTTTAGAATTGAACTTTTAAAGTTAAAAACACCATAAAAGGCATTCTTATCGTTTTAAAAATATTTCTGCAATTTGAAGTATATATTCTATGACCAACGGTTGACTGCTATGCACCCTGTACATTAGTTTACTATTTACTAGCCGCTTAGCGCCCAGCCTTTGGTCTAAATAATTAAGCTCGTGCGTATTTCAAAATTCATTAGTTGCAACTTGGCTATTGTTGATAATTCACAAATTAAAATTTCTGTTTTATCTTAAAGGAAATCTATTTATTATTACCACAATAAAGGATTAGTGTATCCTTACTTTATTGATTTACAATGTGTTTTTAAGGAGCTTTATTAATAAAAGTTGATGTACAACTTCTTTCACACACCACAACAGGAACTGGGAAATTTCTATGTAGAATCAATGTAATCTGCACTGTAAATTGTGTCTGATTTATCAGCTTCATATTTTTTAATTCCTGAATTCTCTGTTTCCAGATTTTCATATTAACTTTCTACAATTTAAAATTTTGAATGTCGAAGCGTAAAAAAGACATGTCTAACAAAAATTAAATTACCAAAAGATAATTTATATATGTAAAAAATTAGTCTAAAGTAATCAATAGATGCAATGTTTTTGCACATTTTTATAATAAAAATATAATTTTTATTCAATATTATTCTATTTTATAATAGGTAAGTTCTCCTATAACCTGTAGAAAAGTAGTTAAAAAAACATGCTTAAAGTTTTTGAATAGTTATGTCCAACAGCCAAAGGTAGAAAAATCCCATCTAAATAACATTTGCAAGCTGTTTTAATTATATCAATAAATTTTAATTAATAGATGATTTAGGTAGAGGAACTTTTAAAAAAACCACTGTATTTCACTTAAAGTAGCATATTTATGCATTCAGATATTTATAAATGTTTTATTAAAATATAAAAGTAATTTTATAGCAAATGATAATCAACTCAATTTATTAATAACAGTCGCTTAACCATATTTTAAAAATGTAATAGATGATATAAGTAGGTCTTCTAAATTATGTTTGCATCATTGTTCACTTCACTTCAAAAATATAATTTTAACTATTTATAAAATATTTCTGAATAACTACTCGAAAAAAGTGACTGAAAAATATATTGAAAAAGTTAAGAAAAAATCCAATAAGAAAAAAATAAAAATTTTTTAACTATTTCTTGTAATAACATTTTTACCTTTTTTTTCACTATTGAATTATGTTTCATTGTTTATGTAGTACAAATCAGTATCAGATGTTATATATAAATAAAACTGTAAATAAAAATTTTGAAATTATTTTGCCTCAGCTTAATGTTTTTGCATACAAAATTGAGGAGTTTGTGAAATTTGTCAGTGATAAGTTGTTCTATGTTTTTACACTAAGGCAGTATTTTTTAATACTGCCTTTAATATAATCCTTAAGGATTTTATTTATTTTAACTTTAATGTGATCCTTAAAGAATCATATTTTATGAAGAAAAGTTAAGATATTTTATTTCCATGGGACCATTTAAGGAAAGGTAAGCAAAAAGAAAAAAAATGCGAGTTGTGTAATTTTTTGCAGATGTAATTTCTTTGCTTAAAATTTTATCTATGCATCATATCTGTTCTCTTGTAGTGTATGAAGTTGTTTTGGTAACTAAAATTTAAATATAAATTGGCACACAAATAAAATATCTATAGGAAAACAATTTTTCTTCTAATAAATATTTACGTTACTGAAATAATTGAATATCCTTAGTTTATTTTTTTGAAAAAATATTTTGATGAGTAAGTAAAAGGCACAACACATTTTACTTGCGGATTATAAAAGGGAAACTGCCTTCGGCAGCCGCCATTTTGTTAGAATGCGCAGGCCTTCTATATAGATGGCTGAAGTATTTCGGGGAATGACGTCATAGTGATGAAAAATGCTAAATTGGTGTAAAAATCACGGAGGTTAGGGGTATATGTGACTAATTTTCAAAACACGTTGACTGGCTATTTAAGCTAAATTACGACCAATTTTTCGCCTGTGGTTCATTTTAAAACAAAAGAACACGCCGTCAAAATTGGGGTGTTCATGTTCTGATCACCGTGATAACTGCCCTGCAAACATACGTCAAAGAAGCTAAAAAAAGACATCAATCTTCCATTTTCGGACATGGAGTAAAGTCATCAAGAGCAAACATTTAGCAATTAAGCAAAAGGAAGGAAATGATTCAAAGTATCACGAGAAATACAACTACACTGAGATTAACTGTCCTTTTAATTATCCTAGTTTAGATACAAGAGATCAAGAAACCAAAATTGCCACGATTCGTACTCAGTTTATAATAACGTTCTATAAGCTTCAAAAAATAAAGAAGCATCTCCCCCCTCCCCTCTAGAGCAACACAGACGATTATGTACAGCACGCTTTAATAATCTGTAAAAAAAAAAAAAAAAAAATATGGAAACATTCATAAGCGGCTCAAGCGGAAATCGAAAATGAATTTAACAATGAAAAACCTCTGTCTACCAGATCTAGACAGGTGTGGGCTGAGACTGGTCGGAGAAGTGAACTGAAGCGTACGTTACCGTTTGCGGGGAGGGTTTAGATGGTCTCGTTCGTCCGCTTTTCAAGTTCTCGCTTGTTTTACCTGTTGGGTATTACCTACTGTACACGTCATTAGGTATTCAGGGCAAAGGTCATCTACAATCCCTGATTTTGTCCACCGGACTGAAATCCAAAAGAAAAACCTGTTAAAAATCGATTCAAAATTTAAGAATAAAAACTAATTCGAATTTTGAAAAAAAAAAAAGACTTTAAGAACTTGTCCCAAAAAACCCTGCACCAAATACCATGTATGTAGCTCTCATTGTTTAAACACAATCGTGCTTACAGACAAACACTTCTCTTTATTACGATTATATGCTGAAAAACAAACTTTCAAAAATTTCTCCAATAATTCCAAGACTAACGTGTGCGTTTGATAACGAATCTTCCTCGGTTGGTGAGTCCTGGCCTTCGCATCCAAACACCACCCATCCCAAATCCCCAAACTGTTACGACTTGGCACTCACTTCAGGTCGGAAATTTGGATAGTTGCTGAGCTTCAGTATTTCTTCTACCATAACACAGATCGCTCACGCAAATGTAAAACAATACAAAGTTTGGTGCCCATAGAAACAGTGAAAAATATTGGATCTATTTTAAGGAACGTTGTAGATCGAAAATGCTCCACCAGTAGATTTTAGTGTCCCATTTTAGGTAAGGCATCCAATCATCAATCTGGTTACTACTCTAAATGTCAAAGGCATTTTTTAAAGTGGGACCGATGTAAGACGTTCCCGGTAAAGAAGTGTTCCCTCTTAAGACGTTCTATTTCTGTGGTCACCATAGGTCGATAATTGTTCAATTTCCCTTTTAAGAAAGGGAAATTGAACAATTATTGATCTTTTGGTCTTAAACCTTTTTTTTTTCCTTAAGTTTGTTATATTCCAAACCAACTTTTCAACTCTGTAGTGAAGCTTACCATTTGAGCCAACGGAAACAGGATTCCCCGTTCGCACGGGGAATCACAAAAGAAGGGGAGAAAGACATCCGGATGGACATTATCCATGGAATTGGGTAATAAGAAAACTTTTTTCGGGTTACTTCTTACTTCAATAGTCGTCGGGGACATTCCTAGTAGGAAGGGTCGAAAGTCTGTCATCCAGCTTCAGTCCATAAACTTAGTTTTAATTGAGAAGGAATTTTCACCACTAACTCTTCCACCATACTTCTATATTAATTACTAGAAACTCCTCATTCATGAATACATAACATATACAAAATTTTAGAATCTCACATAAAAAAAAACAAAATTTGTGTTAAAACATAAATATAACTATTTTGTCTTGTTATCTCCAGTCCCATTCGTTTTAGTAGTTCGAGATTCAGTATCGCTATCGCAGGCTAGGATGAATTGAATATTCACTTTAATTTTTTTGTATACCCCGGAAACAAGCAAAAATCATTTAAGGCATTAATAAATTGTCAAAAGTAAAGCATATTTATATTATTAATTTTTAGTTTTATATTTTCGCTAGTTTCTGCTTTGTGTTTCCTAGATACTGGATCAGATTAAACACCATTTTAAACATGCGGATTAAATCATAAAAATTTATCTTTTGACCAGAAACTAAGAATTTTAAAAGTAGAAAATAATTCTTACTTTAGCCTCAGAGAGAAAAAAAGTTGGACTTGCTTGTGACAAAGCTTAACGACGTTGTTACTAAACGAAGGATTAAACGGAAAAAAATTACTGAAAAGGAGAAAACATAAAGACCGTGAAAGCAAACTTATTATAGCTAAAATACGTGAAGTTATAAAACATCTATCTATCTATCTGTCTATCTATCTATCTATCTATCTATCTATCTATCTATATATATATATATATATATATATATATATATATATATATATATATGTGTGTGTGTGTGTGTGTGTGTGTGTGTGTGTGTGTGTGTGTGTGAGTGTGTGTGTGTGTAACCAGACGAAATTATTATCGCCAATTACATGAGAAAAACAGTCCCCATTCGAATTACCCGGGTTTACTGGAGAATGAGAGAACCTGTATGATTTGCATTTGAGGCTCCATTAAAAAACTGCGAAACTCAACGTTGTGGAACTTAACTTTATTGATTCTAAAAATGAACGTCCTTTCAAGACAAAAGCTCAGCATCAAATGCTCAAGATATCACACATCTTTTACAAATATTTCTCAACAGAGAGTGGTTAAGTGAATTTTTTTCCAAGAGAACAAGAGATTACTCGTCGTTATTGGCAGTCAGAAATGAACTTTGATCATTTAAGTGAGCTCGAAAACCACATATGCCACATTTTAAACATTGGAGCAGTGAAACTATTTTTCTTGGACAGCTGTAAAATGTGGCCAGTGGGCAGAAAATGAGCAATTATTCTGGAGTTAATTTTGGGTAAAAATAGTTTAAGTCGGCAAACACTCCTTTAAATCTGACATTTTCAGGGTAATTAGGTATGAAAGAATGAGAAAAAATATATAATGCGCATTTTTCATGATTTCCCGTTAAGAAGTTTTAATCTCTTGGAAAACTGCGTAAGCGGATACCCCTGTAAGTATATATTTCGAGAAATTAATTAGAAATAATTGTATTGTAGTGTGGCAGATCTTGTCATTTTAAGGTGACAAGATGGTGTAGTGGCAAGGAGAAATCGGGGTCTGAAAAGCCTCTCACTCAAAGAGATCAAATCCTTCAAGTTGATAAAAGTGGGATCAAATTTCACTTGGACCCAAAATAAAAACCAAAGTAAAGAAAATAGAAATGCTGAAGATACAGTATTCAAATCCCTAAAATGGGTTTATTAAGTTGGTTTTTCTCTAAGTATTTTCTATAAATGAAACTTAAATCCAGGAAAACAATTTAAAGATTAGAGTTTTGTACTTTTCCACAATTGTAAAGCAAACTTCGTACACTTTTTTCGGGTGGGAGTGGGGGAAGGGTGTTCAATGAAAAATTATAAAAGGGAAAAATACGAAATTTTGACTGTTTTTTTTTTTTAAATAACCAGAAAGAACTTTAAGCTTAACTCTATATTTAAAACAACGTATCAGACATTTAGATGGGTATGGGAAAAACAGATTCGTCACCTCTTTCAAACTCTCGAAAACGTCGAGTTTAGTAGTTTGTTGGAGCAGATCTAACAATAACAGTCACCAATTTTTTCCATTATTCTAAGAGAGCCATTCTTAGGTTGCTTTTCGTCGAAATCTAATCACTTTTAATTCCAACTTCTGATATTTGCTATAATGTTCCAGTAAGGTGATATTTCAATATTTCAGGGAAATTATATAGAAGCTTCAAGCAAGTATTGACGCCAAAATGAAAATTTGTTGGAATTCCACGATGCCGTGCACTAGGTTTTATATTTCTTTCAAATTTTAATATAAACATACTGATCCATTGTTAATCAACTGAACATTAATCGATGAACACCTGGAGCAGTCATCCACCACGGTCTCTCCTCCATGTCTTACAGTTGGTGTTATACACGGAACAGCCATTTCATTATAATAACCCTCCTTTTATAAAAATGGACTCGACGAGGAACAAAACTACTGTGTGTGCGCGGCTGATGTTGAATATACAAAGCGGCTATGCATTATCTTTCCAAACGCAGTGCGATTAGTGATATAATGGGAAAAGCAGCTGATTTATGAGATTTTGATAAAGTTCAAATCGTTACGGCTTGACGACTGGGAACATCAATATCAGAAACGGCGTGTTTAGTGCGCTGTCCATGTGCAGATGTTGTGAGCACATATCGAATTTGTTGTATAGGTGTTGAAACAACAAGTCGCCGGCCAGCTTTGTGTCGTTAACGGTGCATTTATTCCAGAGGAGAGAGGAGATTACTACGCTTTGTTCACAGTGACCGAAGAGCTGCAACAGCCGAAATGACCACCTGCTACAACAGTGGCGACCCAGGCAGTGTTTCTCAACACACTCTGCAGGGTACATTGCTGAGTGCAGCCAGAGGTCGAAGTATGTCTCTGCACTGACGGCACGTAATCGCCAGCTGCGTCTACAATTGGTCAAGAAACACCAGAATTCAGCATTAGAAGAGTGGAAGAAAGTTGCATGGTACGACGAATCACCCTTTCTGGTCTATCACATCGATGGGTGTGTGTGTGAATACTCCGATTTTTACAGGAAACCCTGGTTCTCGGATGCACAGTTGGACGGAGTGGTGGGAGTATTATAATGTGGGCTATGTTTTCATTGAGCACATTAGTACCCATAATTCCCATAGAACAATCCCTGATGTCTGTGCGCTACGTGCAGACCAGGTTCACCCATTCATGATAGCAGTATTTTCACCGGGGGATGGTGTTTACCAACAGAATAATGCACCATTTCATAAGGGTCATATGCATCATGTCGTCTTCGAGTGGTTCTAGGAAAATTTCAGTGACTTTCAAGTCATGTCTTGGTCTCCAAATTCACCTGACATTAATCCAATAGACCATTTGTGGTCCTACCCGGTAAACCAAATTCGGGCTGTCACGCTCAATGTGTGGGAAATGCAAGACCCGTTGGTGAGCTGTTGGCTTCAGTTACCTCCGACTACCTATCAGCACCTTATGGAGTCAATGCCATGCTGGGGGGTGCTGGTTGTTTTGAAGGCTAAAGGTGATCCTACCTGTTATTAATAGGGTGATCATAGTGTAATGGCTGTTCGGTGTAATTGTAAAGCTCTTTATTCGTGTTTCATCTGCTCTGAATCTTTATAATTGAAGTTGGTTTCATCGAATGGAAAGATAAAAGAGTAGTGAAACACACATAAAGAACTTAATCTAGCAAATAGGAGGCGAACTGTAACATATGCAAAAGGGAGAATGATGGTAGGACTCCAACAGCTGGTGACGGATCAATGAAAGGTTATCATATTTATATCAACTTTTCCAAAGATAACAGAATAATTACAACGTAATCAAGCGATTGAAATTAATTTGTCTTTCTATTGTTTTGGAGACACTGAGTTTTAGGAAACTGCTCCTCTCGTCACAAACTACTGAACTGGAAATATCAACATTTCAAAAATTGAGAATTTTGTATAGTGTATAGGGAACCAGTTTTTTTTTCACATTCATTTACCCAAACACTACGTACCTTAAATTTTTTTTAAGGAACTAAATAATGAACAATTTAGTACAATGTTTATTGATACCGGAAGCTAGCCAAGGACCAAAATTTTTTGTCTAAAAATATAAACAGATTAAAATAAAAACAATAAAAAAAAGGTTAAAATATTTTTCTAAAAACATAAACAGCTTTATTTGTTATTTTAAAAAATGAGAAATTTTCTCGTTTTTCCCTTTTAAAATTTCAAATTGAAGAGAAAAACAGTAGTGTACCAGTTTTACTTTCACTTAATGTTTGGACTTTTGTAGTAACTTGTATGAAAGGTAGGTGCACATAAATTGAAAACAACCTAACAAATGTCCTTCGAGTTTCTCATATCTAAGCAATCCACTAGAAAACAATTCCTGCCAAGAAGAACAGCACTTCGCATTAAAGAGAAATGAACCACTTTCTGCTACTTTACTCAAAATAAATAAATTGTATTGAAAAGAGTAAATAATTGTGATATGCAATATATGAAACATTAAGCGAGTGTTTGAAATAAACAGCTACAGATTTCTTTATCCTATCGTTGAACGTTACATTAAATATAAGATTTAATGTATTTACTGGCATACACCTATTTTGGCTTCTAGCTATTCTAAAATGCCCACGCAGGTAAAGATTTGACTGAAATCAGTCGATTTCAGCTGTTGTTTCAAAGTGTTGATAAAACAATTATCAGTACTTAATGTTTTTTCTCACTGGATGCCAAATGAAATAAAGTATTTATCTATCCAAAAGTTTTAGTAGTATATATGATCTGAAACAACAAGACTCGCTTTCAATGCACACAGCATGTTTCACAGAAATAGAAAAACGGTTTTAATGCTGTCATCAAAAGTTTAAATATTGTTGATCAATCGCCACATATGTGGTAGCATTACAAAATCGTACCTTTTAATATCGTTTTCCAATTCTTTTAAGTTCACACAATGGAAATTAAAAAAAATGCACGGAATTATGAATTTAAATTATAGTGATGTAAAACAAGGGAGACTACCAGAAATATAAATACCTCAGATATGTCCAGAAAATGGATTTACTTAATTTTCTTTATTTTACTAGAAAGACTATAGGGTTTTCTAATCTTCTACTTGAAAAATTTTCATTGTACTAGGCATTTTTTTTCGATTCATCAAAAAGTAAAATGCTCTGCTCGCTGTAGAAGAAAATTTACACAAGCTTTTTTAAGGAAGATTAAGTTTAGTTTTGTCATTTCAAGCAATAAATTAAAAATATAAAATGCATACACCTAATTAGCTGATGCTTTAGATAGGGTTTGATATTTAGAAATATTTTATGGATTTATTATTCGAATTCTTTGTTGTTACACTTCCGTTAAGCTGAGAAAATATTGTCACTGCTTATGTTTTACTACATACCATCTTATATAGGCATATAAACATATGCAGTTATGTACAAGCATGCATATATATAATACATACATAAACTTGAGCATCTATATATATATATATATATATATATATATATATATATATATATATATATATATACATGTATTTAAAGATATTTATACACATACCTATTGCTATTAGACAGATGCTCCAATATTAACGTTTTAAGATTCCCGTAAGTTTTTAAAGTTCCGATTGAGCAGCGAATTCTATATTAAGATGGCGTTTTTCTCATGATGTGAAAGGCCGTTTCCCTTTTTCCCATCCGAACTCTTTATTAAAAGCAGTCGCGTCCGTAATTAAACGACTGCGGAGCATCCAAGCTGAGTGCCCTGAGAAAACGCACCAATGTGTACATCCGACTCACCTTGTCCCACGACCTGACACTTAATTAGCTTCACACTTCAAAAACAGCTGAAAATCCGAAAACAAACAATTAATTGACAAAAAAAATAAATTTAGTAAGCGAGACCCATAGTCAATCCAATTCTGGGAGATGTTCATTCCAGGAACGGAGGTTTTCGTAATCCACTTTCGTTAGAAAAAGGAATTCTTCAATTACAGTCGTACCAAATATATTCTTGTTTACAGAGAAAAAATCTTTCTAAAAGAAGTGAATGTAGAAAATGATTTCTATTCAAGGGCAGTTGGTATATGTCCAGATAAATATATACCGGCTTTTTCTTGAAGATTTTTTTATCTGGGTTCATTTGAGATTTATTAACTAGAGTCATAAAATAAGGATTAAATTACATTCCCAAATTTTTCAACTTCAATTTCTGGAAATACCTAAAAAATAAATGTTAGTGAAGTTATTTTTCCTTTAAAATAAACGTAGAAGTAAAATTTGATTGGATTTGGATTTACTAAAACATAGAATCAGTTGAGAAATATTCCCCATTCCATAGCAGCTAGAAATGCTCAAAAATTAAATGTTGTGAAGTTATTTTTCCTTTTTAATAAGCGTAAAAATAAAATTTGATTGCATCTGAATTTATTAGATATTATAGGGATACTATACTAATAGAGAGATATCTAAGCATCTCTATGTAGTAGCAGAGCTTTTGTAATTCAATTTCATTTGAAGCAAAATTCTAATAAAAAAATAAGAAAATGTCACTGAGAAAGAACTCCACTTTTGTAAATGCTCAGAAATCTTTACAAAATCTATCTAAAATAGAATATATACAACAACTAAATTTATTCTACTTTTCTATGAGAAAATATTTAGTAAAAGTTAATACACAAATTCGGTTTCATTCCTCATCAGCTGTAATTATAAGAAAATAAATACGGTATTGGAAATGACATATCACTTTTGTTAAATATCCAATAGAATTTGAGGCAAAATTTATTAAATGAATGAAAAGTTTTTAAAAATTCAGTAAAAATAAATGTAGGAATTAATTCCCATTCAATAGCTGAAAGTGTCCAAAGAATAAAAACGACACGCATTTTTTTTTCTTTTTTTTGGGGGGGGGGAGCAAACTTAAAAAACACTTTTTATTTGATACAGGATTTATTGAAATAGGGAATGAAAATAAGAACTTTTTCTACTTGATTTTACAAATGCAACCAAAATAATAAGTAAAACAGAATGCACGAATTGATTCTTGTTCCAAGTTTCCTTTAGCCTTTGAACTCTCTTGTACAAAGAAAAGAAATAAATTCCAGAGCTTCAATTTCAACGAAAATATTTATTCGGACTTGATTTCGATTATTTTATGTAGGAAAACAACTTTAAAATCTCATTTTGTTTCGACTTTTTACGTCTGTACGTACTCGCAGAACTCGACTATCAATCATTTGTATAACACCTCTCCTTTCGAATCTTGAGAGAACGAAAAATCTCAATAATGCTAACTCAAAAATGATTAGCCGAAAAATGAGGAAATGTTGTATTTAGAATTATTATAAAGTCACCTCATCTTTTGATTGCAATATATGCTGTATATGGCAAAAAATTACAACATAAAGTACATTCACATTGTAAGTCACAACTCAAACACGATTAGCTGTAAAAAAGATTGAAAGTGGTGTTTGAGACTGTTAGAATTTCTATATGTGCCCCTCCAGTTTTTAATTCCAATTTTCACTCTATATAAAGAAAAATCTCAGTATAACTTCTATTTATGCTACCGATCTACAACAAATTAACTCAAAAACATTGACGTATTTATACTCAGTTTTAATAATGTTTTTTAAACAGTAAAAAAAAAATAATTTTAAATATCATTATTAGAAAACAGATATAAAAAATATTTGCAGAGAATAATTACGAATTTTTACTCCTTATTACTTCTTGGTACAGAATGAAGTAACTGTTGTAATCGTGAAAAAATTCCTTTTCGAACGAAATCTACAAGAACGTCTCTCATTATTACGAGTTTCGGTCTCTAGCAGACAACAGTACTTAAGTCATCATGGATATGAAACCTACTTTGTGCAAACGATAATTTGGATGATGCAGAATGCAGAAATTTAGAAGAAAGTCCACACACGATTGTTCCATTTCAGGTGATATTTATTAAATTACACTCGAAAAACTCGAGAAGAAATTTAGTTCAAGAAAAGATCATTTGCTTTTTCTGTTCTGGAATCAGAAAACTGAGATTTCAGTTAAGGTAGTATTTATGAAATCCTTTTTAAAACACAACAATAAACTTACATTTAATTATAGCATTAAATGATATTTATCAAACCTAAAACTTGAAGGTTATCGAATATTTTAGATATTTTTAGTTAAAATTATGCATGATTCTTCGTATCATGACTGAATGATAGAATTTTGTCTTGATAATATACTTTTAATTAAATACATTAACAAAGAAATAATAAGAAGGAAATACACTTTGTAGATGCTATAAACCTCGTAGTTAATCAGCACAATCTTCTAGAATTGTAATATAAAGAAAAATATCTCTTTCATATTCTCTGCTCAATAAATAATTTCAGGAGAATCCCGGTTGATTCCCCTGAATCCCATTGTTAATCATGTTCAGAGCTGTATCAAGATACTGTTCATTATATTTACTTAATGTAGGATAGTCAACGATTAGCTTTCTTGTTGAATTCAAACAAACACCACACGAATATGATATATAATAGCTATGCATGAGCTTAATCAATATAGCTATGTTGGAAAAAGACCTTCGTTAACACTTCAAAATAGCTGTTGACTCTGATTCTCTGCTGATATAATTGAAGGATTTAGATTTTTTTTTCCTTCTAGAAAGTGTTTTATAATTTTACGCTATTTCAAGTTCTACATGTCTCTAGATTTTAGATGTATTCTCAGTATTCTATAATAATCAACTCCGGACTTAAAATCGAAGTAATGATGTAATAACCGACGCATTCTTTTAATCTACTTTTATGAAATTATGTCAAATTATATTTTGAAAACTTTTAGAGATTTTCGTTTTCTTTTTAATATAAGGAAAAATATTTTTAATATGTATTTACTGCATTCAGCCGTAAACGAGGAGGTATAATATTTCCTGAAAGGAACATCAATCATGACTTGTCATCAGATTAAATATGATTCCAATAGTATACCAATATAAAAAAGTATAGGTCGAATAGTCCATAAAATGCCAGTTGAGAAATTTCGCACAGATCTCGAAAATAAAAACTATCGTTTATAAAAAGAATAACTGTACTTTTAAAAAATGTATTGTATTTTAGTTTTTCAAAATAAAGAAAACTGTCTTATGATCATTTTCAGTCTCGAAAAGTGATAACAGTGAAAGTTGCTTTACAACTTCCTTAAACTACTTCTTAAACTATCTCCATAAAAGGATCCAAATTACATAACTATGATCATCGAGAAACAAGAGTAGTTTTTATAGTATTAATCTTCAAGGTGAATCTTTTTTTGCAGAAAATTGCTCCAAACCGTAATACGGTTGAAGAGTTCCCATCAGTTATCCAACACTTACTATTCTGTTTCATGCCTGAAAACTCAAATCTTTAGAGTGCAGTGATGTGTGTAAACACAAACATTTGTATTGAAAAATATATATCTCTTTAATAATATACAGTATTCATTTCTGTTTTAAATTTGTCTACCGTTTGCTGATTATTTGAGACACCTAGAAAAAGAGTGTGTTTATTTAACACACTCATTTTTAAAGTTTTTGGTTTATTAAAAATTTGAAAAATAAACAATCCTAATTATTGGCGAGGCAAAGAATAAACTCCTTGTTAAGTAAAATGTCTATTCCACTGAAACTGACAACAAAAATAGAAATAAAAATAAATAAATGGATTGGCTTCTAACAGATTCATTTACAAAATCCATTGTTGGAAGTTAACAGGAGTCAACACCATTTTAAGGAACTAAATAATGAACAATTTAGTACAATGTTTATTGATACCGGAAGCTAGCCAAGGACCAAAATCATCAAGAAAAACCTTAATTATTATTATATAATTAAAAATTATTATTATATAATTAGAAATTATTGTTATATATTACCTGTATTTTAACTATAGTATCGGTTTTTAAATATTTCAGTTATCTTGATTCTGAGTGAAGAATGTAACGGCAGGTGCTTTTTAGTTGGTTTCCCTGCACGTTTCTACCACAGACCGGAATGATACTGGATGTTGTTGCTACAGCTGTTCCGTTACAACACGAAATAATTTTAGAAACCAGCATTCTATCTGGATGCGTATTACATTCCTATATTTGACAATATGTTCGCCTTAAAGAAAAGTTATGAGTGCTATGCAAGTGAGCATCATTTCAAAAATGTAATGTCCGATTTACATGGAAGCTATACCCTTTTTAAAGCAGATTTTTTTCTATTCAATACTTAAATACGCACATATTGTTAGTATTTGGGACAAAAAATTCGTTAAAAATTCTGACTGTAAATGATTATTAAACGAATGCAGACAATTACAATAATATGGATTTCATAAAGTTTTTCAAAATAAAAATATGATATAAGGCCATAACGTTTCTTTCATTTTAATGAAACTGATTTCACATTTTATGCACACTTTAAAAAATATTAGAAATAGTGTGTTCCAGTTTTCCACAAGAATTGATGAAAAAGTTTTTGTCATAGGAGTTTAGTACGATAATTCTATGTACAGTCAAATGAAAAATAACAAAACTAGGTTTTTAAAATTTTTAGTTATTGAAGTATTCGACTAAAAATGTTTTTTCCAACCAAGAAACAAAATACTTTCTATCGAATGATCCGCTTTCTGATCCCATTTTTCATTTGCGGAATAATATTTAGAAAAGTACGTAATGCCTTCAAATCATTCTTTAGTTTCAAATTAAAATCTCAAAAAATTATTTCAGTTAGAATTCATATCACTGCAATTTCTCCCTTTTACTGGTCGATTATCACTGAATAACGTTCAAATATTCATATCAATTCTTAAATGCTCAGCGACATTTATGTTCGCAAAAGAAAAAAACCAAGTATGGACATTAAAACTTACTTTAAATGATAAGGCATAAAAAATACGTTAATAATTTTAAATTTAGGCCATAAGGTTTTAATTTTAAGCCATATTATTGAATAATTTTTACATAGAATATACTATTAGATCATATGATATTTCTTTATGAATAGGTATTTTTATTTACTCCTCTTTTGTGCAAAGTATACAGAAACTAATGTAAGAGTATTCAAAAGTACATCAATTTAGGTAAAAAAAACTATGTTTTATAACTGATATTTAAAAAAATAGTTTTGGATTAGTTTACAATTCATAGTTTTTTTTTTGGGGGGGGGGGTTAAGACGAAGGCTACTCACTGAGAATCACTTCACATTCAATTACGAAACGTGTATGAAATTGGCCCTCGGACATTCAGACAAATAAAATGTTGACGACTGTATTTGTTTGAGCGTGTATGAGCGACAAAATTTTTCGCTTGAGCGTATTTTCAAGAATATATTTCCGCTCATACTTGTTCAAACGCATTCTCATGTCAGATTTTATCTTATTGCAGAATGGGGTGAATGAACAACACAGGAGGCTGACGATTTATCAAAAATTTAAAATAGTCATAACTTTTTTTATTAGGGGACCTGGTACATTTTCTATAAAATTTTTAATATTTGACTAGACGTACATAAAGGAAAAAAATTAACTGAACATTTTGTCAGGATTTAAAATGTAGATTAATTTTAAGTGATTTTAATTAGGGATTCTTTTACTGAGAGTGACGCGGCATGAGAAGTTAGCCACATAAATACGGCTCACGCGCAGTGATCTGAGCAGAGAGCAGTATGCACACTCCACGGACAGAGCTGTGGTCAACCGATGCAGATAAGCCTGCCTTTGTTAGAAGTTGGGCGCCAATGTGAGACGCCATTGAACTTGATTGTCGAGTAGTGTGGTTTGAGATTTAAATAAAGATATGAAGCGATGTCAGGGCTCTAGTGTCGTTTACTAGACCCCGACAACGAGTCGGCAGGATCATGAACCTTTGAGGATAAAATTATTTGACTTGATGTACATACTTCTTTAGCTCGAAAATCCTTTTCGTGCTGGACTTACGCTGAACTGAAATTCGCTGCCTGAGATTTTACCTGTTTCTTTCGAAATTATATTACTGGACGAACTATGACTGTAATTCTCAAACATGAACAATTATATCCTATCAAGCGAACTCAGGCTTATTCTGATAATCTACCAAGACCATGGCATCCATCCGCCGTCTGCAGAAAGAGTTACGAAAATCCCGAAAAGAGATCGAGAGATCTGGCCTGCAGGGTGGCAGGGCCACGTCGAGATCCTTATGTGCTCATTTCATCAAAGCTCCCTACAACGCGCCTTCCGGATCGAGATCACCGATTTCCCTTTAAAGCCAAGCAAGAACTCTGCAAGACGAGTACAATATTAAATTTCAGCAAATTAGTGAAAAAAAAATTCTACAAAAACTTACTGCTTGACCTTTGTATTTTCGGCTCATAAAGGTAAAATTAAATTTTTTTTTAACAGAGCATTTTTAAAAAAAAATTCATCAATTAAGATTTCAGTATAAAAAATTATAATATGACTTTTTATATACGAAACTTTTTTCAAATTAATGTGTATTTGTATTTCTAGAATTTATAGTTTGAAATTTCTGTTTTTGTAAACATATCTAAATTTGTTTAAATTAATAACATGTCTAGTCATGTGATAATTCTTAAAAAAAAATGATTATGGGTTTTTTTTTCTTTTTGATTTTTAATATTGAAGAAGTAATTAAATTTTACTTATTTGGTGTTTTATTAACATGATGTTTGGTTAAATTTTGATAGTTGAAATGAAAGGATCACAATATTGTGCACTGTAAAACTAAATCAATTAAGAATAATTTTGACTTTTATATATTAACAGCGTTAAAATTTAATAATTTCCTTAGGAATTTAAAATTTTGATTTAAGAGAAATTTGATTATTCTATGATTTTATCCAGTAGAAAGGGCCCACCTACATGGGCAAAACTTTTGACCGAAGAGAAAAAAATATTTTATTTTCAGCGCGTGTGATTAAAAATTCTACTATTTTTATCGATAAAAATGTGAATCGTCTGTGACCTTGGTCAGAATCTAACGAAATTGTACGAGTTGTAACTTCGAATCCCGGCAATCTAAAACTGCATCCTTTTTGCGGCTTGAGCGCATAAATTACTGCTTCCGATAACGTTAAATCTTTTATTTTATTGTTATGACTATTGCAAGAAACTGTGAATTCTTAATTCTTATGACGTGGCATTTTCGGTCTGAACTGAATTGCAATCGAACTGAGATGATGTTTTGACAACTTTTGCTGAGTGAGGTTTTGGTTCTAAAAAACTGTTCTGTTGATTATGAGCTTTGACAAAAATAAATACTATTCTGATATTTATGTGTCATATTTATACTCATTTCTTATATTTAACTAGATTTTTTGCTTTTTATTGAGTTATATGTAAAGAAAAAGTTTTGAAATTGACAAACCAAATCAATATACTGGAAAATTAACTGATATTGTACACACTACCAAATTGAAACATTCTTATCCACAAACTGATTTTAAACTGAGGTAAAGCTATAGTAAAATAAGTTGTCAAATTTATTGAAAAATTATTTTTGTTTTTCATTTGTGGGGGGGGGGAAACAAGGATATTAAATTACAAAAAATTGTGTCAAAACAAAAGAAAAATTTTAAAGTGTTATTTGGAAAATTGTTTATGTTATATGATGTAAAAACTAAATTATTCTCATTGTAAGGGGGGGGGAATATACTGGGGATTTATAGAATGTTGTTGAAGAAATTTTTGAAATTGTGTTTTGATTTAATTATATTAGTATTACATAAATTGTTTTTTTAACTGAAGACGTTGTGACACACCATGAAGATGTATTACTAATTTTGTTCATCTGTGGAGTCAACTTTATTGCTGATTTTGACATAAGAACTGATAATGACATGATGTTTTGAATTTTGTTTTATTTTGATTAAAAAAGGTTTTTGATTTTGCTGTTTTTATAATTAAGTTGATTTTTGCTATTTTTATATTTTTTGATAATTATACTGTCCAGGGAGTTTTTCCGTTCTAAATTTAATATGCCCAGGAAGAAAACATCCCCAAAAACCCTACTACTTTTCTCTATTAGGAAAATAAACCTAATGACATGAAAATTGATGACTTTGTAACCACTATATTGTTTTTATTTTACTTTTGCCACATAATGAGTGATTTTCATTATGACACCTTTTTACTTTTGAAATTGTAAGTTATCGAGTGATTTTTGAGATAAGTACTATGATGAAAGATTGTTATGATATTATTTTTGGAATAGATTGAAATTGTCGACATGTGATATATTTTGTATTTTGATAAACCAACGAAGAATAAGAAATGAAGTGAAATTTTGTAATTAAATTAGATTATGATGTTTGCTGACAAGAGATCTCAACACAGTGTATATTTTTATCAAACTTAGGTTTCTTTTTAGATTTTTATTTACTTTTTTACTGTATTACATAATATCATACTACTGATTGTGATAAGAACTCAAGGACATTACCCAATACTGTTGGATTGTGCTATAAGAGAAACTATTCTCAAATTCATCTGTTTTGTTTTCACCATATATTAGTGATATTTTGATATTGTGTTTTTTTTTATCTCTTATTATACTCATACTGTTAATGTTATTTTTGGCAGCTCCTAAGATTGTTTCACCAAAGGTGTTTTCTATAACCAATATATTATTATTCCTAAAATATGTTATTCATCTTCAACCATATATTCCCAAGTTCCTGTTCTTTTTATAATTGTTGTATAATGTGTCTAATTTTCAGGAAAGATTTTTGTGTGTTAGGTAATTGTGTAAAAAGACTTTAACCATTTTATAGTGCCATCATAGGGTGATTTTTGCTAATTTTGAATTTTTATCCATTAGTATACCATTGTAATTTGTGAAGAAGCCACCAGCTCTGACTGAATTAAGTAACTTAAATTTATTATTTTTGGGGTAGTTAATTACATGCTTTTTCAAAATTTTAGGGTCCTCTAAGGATTTGCTGGTCAGGAAGGGCCCTCCTGCCTGTGCAAGCCTTCAGAGGGAGGGGGGAAAGTTGTCAGGATTTAAAATGTAGATTAATTTTAAGAGATTTTAATTAGGGATTCTTTTACTGAGAGTGACGCGGCGTGAGGAGTTAGCCACATAAATACGGCTCACGCGCAGTGATCTGAGCAGAGAGCAGTATGCACACTCCACGGACAGAGCTGTGGCCAACCGATGCAGCTAAGCCTGCCTTTGTTAGAAGTTGGGCGCCAATGTGAGACGCCATTGAACTTGATTGTCGAGTAGTGTGGTTTGAGATTTAAATAAAGATATGAAGCTGATGTCAGGATTCTAGTGTCGTTTACTGGACCCCGACATATATATATATATATATATATATATATATATATATATATATATATATATATATATATATATATATATATATATATATATATATATATATATATATATATATTATAAATTTAATTTTAAAAGTTTCTACTTTTGTAAAATATTTACATTTTTTGTCGACATTTTTTTTCAAATATTTATTAAAGTATATAACTAAAGACTGCGCAAGGATTTTTATTAGCTAGAATTATATTGACTGTAATATTAGATATTCTCCATATATAAATAATGTAAAATGGTGAAATCTAACTGTTAGACATAATTTTATCCATAAAATATAAACTAAATAACTGAAGTCTGAATCTATACGCAGATTTATCACGAGCCTAAATACGAACAAATAGAAAAAAAAATCAAACTGCTATCTCCAATTAAAAAAAAGGGGTTTATCATTTTGAAAACAGAAAAGTAAAGAAAACTGATTATGGAGTCAAAGTAATTTAAAAGTTTCATTTAATAAAAGAAAACAACCTAGAAATGAAATAGTATACAAATTCTGTATATAATAACTGTAAAACTAGGCATTTGCGAGACATTTCAAGCATTCATAAACAATAAAGCAATGTATGAAATTTTAAAAACATGTTAGTAAAAAGTAAAAGAATTCAATCTTGCTTTAATATTTTTTTTAATTTTACCTATAAATCTTATTGTTGATTCCATGCAGTTTCATTCTATAGACTATCAAATACCTGCATAAAAAATTTAAAACTTTTTTAAATTTAAAAAAAGATAAAATCCTTAGAATTTTGAATGCATGGAATTCGAGGAAAAAACAAACGTAAAGAAAAAGATATTTAAAAATATAACTGCATCTTTCTCAAAACTATATATAAACAATCGAAGATAATTACGTATAAATGCCAGGTTACATAACTCAGCTTCATTAAAAAATTATTCATTAGTTTAATAATATCTTCAGTTTTCTCGATGGTAGAATTAAAAGCCACGCCTCTATTAAAAGCATAATGTTTCTGTCTTTATTATAAAAAAAAAACGTAAGTAACATGAAATATAGACGATATAGAAGTACAGATAACTCTAACAAGAATGTCCAGAAAGGTTTGACAGGTAATTTGAGCTAGTGAAAGTAAAATATAAAAAAGTATTTAAAAAAAATCGCTTTTATTTAACTAAACAAAAGATTAAAAATACATATTATTAGTAATATACCTTAATAATTTTAAAACAGCGTAAGAAAGAGAAATTGTGTGAAAAGCTCTTGTATGATATAGAGAAATTGCTGTAAGATCTTCAATAGGATAAGGGTCAGCAGGTTATGCGAATAAAAATAAAAGCATAAGGTGCTCAATATAAATCAATAAAATATCGCATTAGTATTTTAATATAAATATCCCTTATACAATTCTATCTGCATTAAAAATGTTACTTTGTCACTCATTTCAATTGCTTCTATTTTTAATCACATAACCCATGAGAACAGATGGCCCTTATTCTATAGCAGCTCTTCATGTAATTTCAAGCTTCATGTAAAAACAAGCTCTGTTTCACACAATTTCTCTTTCATACGCTGTTTTAAAATTATTTTTTACTTTTCATTGCATTTTTAATCTTTTTTTTTGTTAAATAGAAGCGATTTTTTAAATACTTTTATATAATAATTGTTTACTTTTTTAGTTTAAAATTTTGTAATCCACTTTCATCCCTAATTTTTCAACTTATGTTAAATTAATTATCAGACATTTGAAATTTTAAATATAATTATTTTTATTAAGTGTAGACTTTAAATTATAAGATACCATCGGTCCATGGAGTTTTAAAATATTAGTTTTTTTTTAACAAATCGGTAACGGTAATTTATTTTAAAACTATAATTATCCTTTATTTGCATAATTAAAAACATAAACACACTTTCAGATTCAGGAGGACTAACGAGACCGGTACCTACTGCCTAAAGCCCATTCTGAACGGATACGAATATCCCTACCATAGTGGGATTCGAACCCACGAACTTCGCTACCGAAGTTTAGAGCTCTAACAGTCGGCCATCGTTCAGCTGCAAACTGGTAAGAAAAACGTATAGTAAATGAATATATAGATGGAATCACACCGGCACAGTCTGGTGAGTAGACGCATACATTACCTCCACACCACAAAGGCACTTACAGCCTGCGTATAAAAGGAGAACAGCTTTTTGCAGCTACCAAACTCATTTTGTTTTTCTTCAATCTAATATTTTATGATTGAATAGTGAAATGCACCTATGTGCAAAATATCTCAGGAAAATAGTTAAAAATGGATTTCAAAATACAACCTGATTGACAAGTGAAGTTAAATCAAAGCGATATCTTGGGTGTGCTCCCACGAAACCTTTTGTCATTCAAATAAATGCCGGTGAGAAAGTTTTGCAGTTTCACAGACGTGATTTGAAGCTTGTAGTGGGATCCGAATAGCGTTCGGCGAAGTATTTTTAGAATATCTGTGCGTATGATTGCAATCATTAAAAAAGTATGAAAAAAACGAAATGATTTAGTGAATGAAACGGTATACGTGAATAGTAGATCTGTGTTTCCTTTTGGGTCCACTTGAATGGGAAACTGAGCTTCTATTTTGAAATGAGTATAACTTAACGAATAATTATTGCTGTGGGAGAAGGACAACCGCCGTGTGAGTTCCATTTGCTTTCTAATAGTCTATTTCGAGTTCGAAATTTTTTTGTCGAGGCATCTATTACCATTTTTTTTGTCAGCTCCCCATTCTAGCGGTATTCTAAGTCCCTTGAAAAACACTCATATTTCATTGCTACTTCCAGATGAAGCTAAATTCGATTCTACCCCATTCTGCGAATTGGACCCGCAAAGAAAACATCCGTTTCCCGTAAGGAAAGCATTTTTCAACTGAGATATGAATAATTAGAGAGCTCTTGCATATATGATGGACTGGATATCATAAAACTGTCAACGTATCTAAATCATCGCACGTGAACTGCGCACGATAAAATAGATGACACTAGATTATATCTCCTTTTTTATTTTATTTTTTACTTTTTTTTTCTAAGCAAGCAGTTGGTCGGAAAGCGAAATAAATAATTCTATATAAACAGAGTTTTTCAGTAGTGGGAGCGAACAGTCATCGACCAATAATTCGACACCAATGTTTGAATGAATAGCTACGGTTTGGACTTTTTTTTTTTTATTACGGCTCACTTTACAGCACCACCATGCTTTCAAATTCACACTTTTTTAATGTCAAAGCATCCTATTTTCAACAGTAATAACCACTTAAATACAATACCGCTTATGTAGTTAATACTAAACCCACCAAAGCCGTCGAAAGACTGACTTTCATCAAAACTGTTCAGTTCCAGGTTTTCATTTTTCTTGAACTTACTGCTCTAATTTTTCTATAATATATATCCATTTCACTTTTCAATATCTCTCTTCTTTCGCTTTTCATTTTTCCCGATAATCATCTGTACTCTATCGTTACCTACCTTTAGGATCGTTGAAAAATAGATGATATTTTATAAAGCTATCTGCATTGAAATCTCAAACTTACTACTCATTTTAAAAGAAAATGTCATTCAATTGAGTTTCGGAACATAGCATGTGTTTATGTATAGTTTGTTTTATGCTAAGTACAGAACACTGACTACTGGTAATCCATTATAACGATCATTCCAATTTAAGCAAGTTCGATTTGTAATAATAAAATAGGCTACAAACTTTGGGTAATAAATAAATAAAAATAGTAAATACTCAGTTTTTCATTTTATTATTGGTGTATTATTCAAACACAAATTCAAAAATCGAGTTCCAAAATGTCAATGCAAAGAAAATTGTTGGAATAAATAAATATAAGCAAATTATGCTCTGAAATAAAAGAAGAAAATTCGGAAATGATAAATTCTGTATTATATCTCATCAACTGGAATATAATCTAACGTTTATTTGAAAAGCAGTTATTGGACCTCTATCGGTTGAAATAGGTATTTATAATATATAGGTAGGTTTAATGGGAAATTATTGAAAAGGTAGAATCAAACATGATCAACAGTGCAGTATTCATAAGATTAAAAAAGTTTTTAAAAATCCATTTTAAAAATAAGGAAACTATATAACCATACGCATTTTCGAACTACGGTCACAAAACGCCACCAATATGGCCAAGTACAGTTTATCTAGATTACTTCCATTAGAAATTTAACAATGTAAATCATGAAAATCAATAGAGAAACACATAGCCTTAATTAGGATTTTTTGAGAGGAGGACGTTATAATTCAATTTGTTTCGATACTTATTTTCCAAAATATATATGCTCTTTCTACTAATTTCGTACTAGTAAACGGTAATAATAATTTAAGAGCTTTCCCCAAAAAGTTGTTCATATTCTTTATCTCTGCTTAACCCCAAATTAATTAGATTTCTTCATTTAAATGTTTTATGTCTGCCATTATTGATTATTTTTCGCCTACCATCAACCAGCCACTCGCGTACCACAGATTGTGTTTGGTTTGGTTTGGAGAGCTGCGGTCTACTGTTTTGCACACGAGGGCTAATCAGGCTAGGACCTGCAGCTTAAAGTCGATTCCGAACGGCTACGAACATCCATGCCATAATGGGATTCGAAACCACAAACTCTGGTACCGACGATTAGCGCCCTAACCAATCGGCCAGCGTTCGGCCCACAGATTGGGAAACTATGACTTAGATCAGGGGTCTCCAAACTTTCCAGCCTTAGGGCCATACTGATTACTCCAGTAAGTTCCGAGGGCCAAAACCATATTATCATTGTTGCCGGTGGTAAAAAGTGAAATAGTCCACTGATGAAAAAAAAAGTCCGAAAAAGTACGCAACGTTTAAAAAAGGTTTAAACTTTTAATAATTGGTACAAGTAAAATTAGTCCATAACTACAAACTATTGTCAGTGGAAAATCTCAATTACATAAATCTCATTAGTATTTCATATGTCATTATGCTTGTTATAAGTTATGTTTTTATTTAAAATGTATAAAATGTTAGTTGGATTCATTTCAATAATTTGTTAGTTATTATATACTGAAGTTAAATTTTCTGCATATTATACATGTCTTTACTCATTACAATTCTGTGTTTCTTTATCTAACTTATCACAAAAACAATAACAATAAGCCTACAACAATGTTATGAGTAGTTAGCCCATGACCATATCAATGTAGATGTTATATTAATAATTATTCAACATAAAATTACAACACTTCAGTAAACTAAATTTAATTTGCTATAAAAAATATGTACTCTAAAAGGAGTTTTCAAGTATGCTAGCTCTCCGCGGGCCGGACAAAATCTGTCCGCGGGCCGGATGTGGCCCTCGGGCCGTAGTTTGGAGACCCCTGACTTAGATTAACGCGGCAGGGGTTTATTGTCAAGTCGTTGGCAAAGGAATTTAATTCAGAGCATATGAAACCGATTAATGTTTATAGGGCCAACGACGTGATCTTATTCCATTTATTGGATAGATTCTGGCATTTAATAATGCTCATTTACAAGAGATGCAATCCAATGTTATGTTCTAGAACAGATGTTATAGTGCAGTCTGCCAAGTAAACCAGTCTTCTTATAGTAAAATTTTCTTTAATGATATATTTTCCTCATTCAAGTCTTATACCTGAGCAATCGTTATAACCAAATTCCTTATTGGGTATAGCCGAACGATGGCCGAATGGTAGAGCACTGCTCTTCGGAACCGGAGTTCGCGGGTTCAAATCCCGCCGCTGGCATGGATGTTCGTAGCCGTTCGGAATCGGCTTTAAACCGTAGGTCCCGGTCTCATTAGCCCTCGTGTGCAAAACAGTAGACCGTAGCGCTCCAAACCAAACTTAAACTTAAAACCTTATTGGGTATAAATTAAAGGTATAAAGAACTCTTTTGGCCCGTTTAATTCCTTCATTGCCAATGTTTAAACAGACATTTGAATCATCCAAATCCTTTAAACAGTTTTATAGAAAATCGATGAATCTTAGAAAACCATATATACATCATATATGCTGGAAATGGTATTCGCTATTACTTTGGACGAAAAGAAATTGGATAGGGATCAAGAGGATATTTAGGATAAAAATTTGATAATATACATATTAATGTTAGATTAAATGGAGAAAATATAAGAGAGAATAAAACATTTTAGCGACAATATTAAATTATAACATTAAAGAAAAAATATATAAGAGATTATTTACATAGTGAAATCAATGAAATATTTTGGGGTGTTTAAAAATTTTTATCCTCTTGTTGAGCTTTTATGAAAGTAACAACAATTTGTAGAGAAATCAAAGGATATGAAACTCTAAAAACCGCAGAGTCTTAATGACAGTAGTTGTAGACCCAATAAAACCTCAGTAGCTGTAGTTTCAGTCAACAAGAAAATCTTCATATGTTAAAATTCAAAAATCAATAATTTTCAAACCATTTTTTAGAATTTATAAATTATATGTCAAACTATAGCACTCAATAAAATTAATGGGCAAAATAATTAAAACATTAAAGAGATGATTAGCTACAGAAAAAAATATTTAAAAGTGAGCTACCACAAGATGAATAAGATCAACATTTAATTAAAAACTTTTAACTCTGGAAAACTGTGCTTGAGTTTATATACTGTACACCAATTTATAGACTTCCAGAAATATTTCAAGTAGACTAACTTATCTAAATTTTTAAATAACTGACTAATATTTGAGGAGATATATTGAGTTTTAGAGAACTTTAGTGTCATTTATTGATAATTGGGAACATAAAAATTCATTATAACCAGATTTTACATTATATACAGTACAGAAAATTTATGATAGAATGCCTGTCCGAATTATAACTCTAGATCAAATCATGTGGATTTGTATAAAGAACACACACACACACACACACACACACACATATATATATATATATATATATATATATATATATATATATATATATATATATATATATATACACTCAGTTTCATATATAAAGAGAAGAGATATCAACTAAATATTTAGGTAGGTTATAAATTTGAATGTAACTTTTGCATCCTTATATCCCCTTTTGCAAACATACCATATGAATGTTTTTTAGATAGGGCCAAACGTCCTTAACTGCATTAAAAATCAAAATTTCACCCTTTTATCATTTTAAAGAACATTTAAGAACGTATCTCGACACATTTCAATAAAAAAATCGTAACTAGATTCTCAAACATAATTCAAAAATACTTAACTTTTGGTTCTGTCAAATTTTGGCTACTCATTGACTTGACATAATAATACGAAGTGGAGTGCTATTCTGAAATTTATTGCAATTACTAATATATAAATATATTAATGTAATAAATAAAATAATATAATAAAAATAATAAAAAAAATCAATTATGTAAAACTATAATAATAATATAAATAATATAATATAATAATGTATATAATATATAAATATAGTAATTCATATATTATTCCAATTCAAAAACTTTATTTTCATGTTTTTTAATAAACAATTGTCAATAAAATTGACTTTTGATAAATACTTTTCTTTGGCCTTTTAAAATAGTTAAGAGAAGTTGCCGTGTGCGTTGAACGTGAAGAAAGCCATTGTATACACAAAGCACGGTACGAAGGTGAACAGAAACTGTCGCAAACACAAATCCATTTCTACTAAGAAACGCAGAATCCCAAACAATACCTCAATCAGAGTATGCGGTAAAAGTAAAAGTGCTCAAAACAACAAAATGAGAATCGACATTTTAATTAGGTTCTGAAGTCACACAAAAACTAAGCATTCATATTTATTTTTTATATTGAAAACAAACATTTTGATTCGAGATGTATTCACGATTTAAGTGAATTCGGCAACCAAATTGAAAGGAATAATAAAGAAAACAAATAAAACTACTGTTTTAGGTACAGAAAAAGGGAAGCTTTAGAATTCCATGTAGTAGGAGAGTAAAAATGTAGATTATCAATTGTATCCAGTCTTTTTAGATTTTTCGAATGATCGTTATTTCAATATTTTTTCAATTCAAGTTTATTTGCTTTGAAATTTTGAAAGTATGCTTACAGAATTTACCTTTTTTATTCTATAATTTTAATCTTATTTTTCTCCATAAAAAATAGTAAATTAGTCTGTCAAAAAGATGTTATGTAAAAAATGGAATCCGAAAAGGAAATTTTTCTACCTTGCTACAAAACTCTATCATAAAATAACACAATCCGAGTCACTTCGTGTAACTGTGGAGTAATATATTGTGTAAGAACGGGTTGGGACAATATTACACACAAAAAAGACCTCATTGTGTTGTGTCACGAGAAAGAAATTTTAATTAAAAAATAACGTTAATGAGAGCATTTAAGTTAAAGAAAAGTAAGGATATGATTTTAAGTAAAGAAAGCACACATTTTAAAAGATGGTCAGAAATTTAACTTTTAATTAAAAAATACAAAATTAAGTATTTTATGTTTACAAAATTTCCAGTTTACCAGTACATTTATCTACATATTTGCAAGAATTCTTTTTCGGAGAGGTCCCAAAGTTTAAATCTCATAAAAAAATATCACACACACACAAATTTCAACACTAGCCAATGGTTTTTAACTTAAGTCTGATATCATTAATAAACATTCTATTAAAATATTTGACGAGGTGATGGTAGACGAAGCGGAAATATAACCTTCTGCATCGAAAATCTGTTAAAAATTAATAGAAAATTTCTAATCATATGTTGAACTCAAAGGGTGGTATCAAATATCTCGCTTGTAGAAGAGAAAGGCATCCTATTGAAAACATTTTCAAACTTGTTTATTCCAATTTGGAGAGTTTTAGAAGTATTTATCAAATTAAGTTCTATTTGAGAAGATCTACTGGTTGTTTGATGTGTGTCAAGTGATTTCGAGTACAGAAAAGGCTTGAATGTCTTTATCAGAGAATGCCTGTCAGTCCCTTTTCCAAAATGATAATTTCCTCCTGATCATTTTGCCAAGAAAATCCAATTTCATTAACAACAATATATATTCCGGCAAAACGAACTTGAAGAAAAATCTAGAGCTCATTGATTGCGTTCAACAAATATGTGCATTAAACATCTTTAAGGAATTTTTAATTCGAGTCCAGTTTTAATAATCCCTTATCGATTCCATTTTAATAATGGATGTAAATGGGTGACTCATTGCCTACTAAAAATGAAAGCCAGTGAAAAGATTAGTTTACTTTTAACTATTACTCACTGTTTTGATAGAGAAATAATTGCAATCGGGGCACTTTATGAAATCTTTTGTCCAATACAACCAATGATTCCGACACTTTTTCTTCTATTGCTAGCGTAGAGGAAAAATTTGTTCATTTCCCGCATTCTGTTATTTTCGTAAATGAAAACAAAAGGATTGAAAAAAAACTCAATGAACGACTCAAAAGTTTGTTATATCAAATTTCGCTATAAAAGGATACGGATAATAATTATAGGATCCAAACTTTTTTTTTCGTTATATGAAAGAGACTGCGCAATAATGGATTTAGAGGCTCACAGACTAAGTTCTATCGATCATTGGTCTATTAACAAAAGCTATTTGCCTTTGGAAATGAGTTAATATTTGTTCAGTAAAGATATCCATTTCAAAAAGAAATCAATCAGAGACTTCAATTTTTATTATAGAATGGATTTGATTTGGAATTAATTCCTTTCAGTCCAATTACTTAATTCACTTTTCTTTTCAATATGCATTTCATTCATCTAAAAAAAATTTATCGCCAGAAAAGTGTATTTTCTACTAAACAAGATACTTATTGCAATTTGCTTGGCACAAGATTTTTTTTCTACATAAAGAACTTGATACTACCACCTTTATAAGATATGTACTTCTCTATTTTTGTTATATTTTGTTTCTATTTCAGTAATTAGGATCAAGCTATAAAAGAAAATAAATTTAGTACGGGGATAAGAAGCATCCTCCTAAACAGCTCCAAACTTTTCAAGCTCACTATGGAAATTTTGCAACGGGTTAACAATTGTGTTCCAAGAAGACTGTCGATCAGTTAAAAGTATTAAAAACAATTGCAGTAGGAATCGACTGCAGGAAACATTAATGCATTTTTCCACTGTCAACAGATGACACTAGTCTCGTTTAACTCCAAAGCTTTTTTTTTTAAACCCTCGGTTGCAAACAGCCTTCCCTAAGGATTAGGCTGTCAAATATTTACCACGAAACAGTTCACTCCGCAATAGTAGAACAAAAATAAAAATTAAAAAAAAAATAATGAGAGAATATAGTCGTGAGTTATCATTTAAAAAAGTCCATAGTTTAAATAACTAAAACGAAACTCTGGAAGAAGGTAGTATTATGCTTGCCGTTAATGTTAAAATAAGAAAAAAAAAAGGTTAAAACTAGTGAAAGAAGATAAAAAATTAAACCAAAACTGGAACGAAGCCCTAGTTAGATGATGTTAAACGGGTTCCATGATAATATTAAGAACAAGATGCTTTACATAATTTAACTTAGAGAGGGGGGTCTCCAAGCATGCGTCCAGCCCCGGAAGTGATAAAAAACAAACACTTGTCTGTACAGATATTTGAATTTGTGCAATTATGTACCAATGAGCGTTACAAACATCTTGAAAAACATGTACATTGAAAATTAACAAGAGAAAGGAACATAAATTGACAACAAAATGAAGACTTTGTTGAAATGAGAAATAATTTATAGAAAGTCAATCTATTATTACTTGAGCTTTTAAAAACAAAATTAATTTTTAACAATTTCATAAAAATATTTACAGTACAAATAAAAATAAAAAAAATATATAAAAATAAAGAAGCTTGACCATTTAGCTGGTGCAAGTGATTAGTTCACAGTTTTCAATCATCCAGGAGATTAGTTTCTGTGCCTTACTGCGCAGGACTTTGTATGTAAAAGCTGGAACCACTTCGATTCCGCTCCAATCGGAGGCTCTTTAAAATGAAAATCCTTTGTTAGGTTCCAAGAAAAAAGGTAGTGCAGAGAGTTTCCTTCCTGACCACAAATACAGTTTGGAGACCTAGTCGCCAAACGAAAACGAGAGAGATATTGAGGGAAGGGACCATGTCCCATTAGAAGAGCATTTATGTGTGGTGAATTAGATAAGCGGGCTGGGTCGACCTTCTTTAGAAAACGATATAGAGTGCGGCCAGTGTGAATAGAATCCCAATAGCACTGCCAATCCTCTAATAGTTTAGAATACAGAATATTTCTGATATGTCTGGCGGTTATTGGAATGTTAATTTCAGGTGGTCTTAAGGCCGCATTTTTCGCAAGTTTGTCCGCCATCTCGTTACCCTCATGGCCTACATGTACTTTAATCCAGTGCAATTCAAGTTTTGTTTTAGATTTGGCAAGTAAGTAGAGGGATTTTTTGGATATTTTGTACTTGGGGGTTAACTTGGTTAAATTTTTTTATTGCAAGTAGGCTAGCCTTACTGTCTGAAAGAATTGAAACACTAGTCTCAGGACGCTTTGCTAGAAGCCAATTTAATGCCTCCTGGATTGCGTAAAGTTCCGCTTGGAATACCGAACCATGGCTATTTAGAGATACGGACCAGGAGGTCTGTAGTTTTGAGTTCCCGAAAATTGCATAGGCAGCTCCAACTCCAAAGCTTGTTAGCGAAAGGAGTAGTGTTGTTGTTGTTTCTGAGCCACTTCGTCAAACCAAGCACGATTCTTGTATAAAGGTAAAGGGATGTGCCTTTCGTCTAAACGAACATATCTACGGTGACAGTACGACTTATGCTCAAGTGGATCCTCGTAATTTAGAAGAAGCCCATAGGCTTGGCCTGACACCCCTAGAGGTATTGATTGAGAACTTGGAGGACATTGGTGACCATGAACATATTTTAAGTGCCCCAGTCACTTATAACGAACACGGCGGATTTTAGGCCTCAAACCTTCAGTTATGAGAGCGTTGCTTTTGCCGACTGAACTCGAAAGGAGTAGAGGTTGTTTCGCAAAGGAATTAAAAAGAAAAATAACGTTTAGCCAGTTAAATAGACAAAACAAGAGATTTTAAAACAAATATTCAAAGAGTTACAATAAACAATATAATAGCTATCATAAATGATGATATTTATTATTTCTATTTACTTTTTAATACTGAGTAGTAAATAAAACATAAATAGTAAAATTTAAATAATACACACGTTCAAAAATGATTAAATAAAACTAAGAATTAAGACTACTGTGTCACTGCTTTCTCATTTTCAGATTTCCTTCAACATTCAAAGGTGTCTCAGTGCATTCATATATATTCCATAGATATGTAGTGATAACCTGAAATTTCTTGCGAATCAAATCCAGGAAGTAATGAAATAATAAATAAATAACAATAATGAAATAATAAATTCCAAATTATTCTTTGCAAATAGATTTTTTTTTTCTTTTTTAAAAAGGAACTTAATAGTGATTGTTTCAACTGGTTGCTAAGCATTGTTACAAATGTCTATGATTGGTGTGGTTTAGAGTTCTAAGTTCTACTTTTTTGCAACACGAGGGCTAACTAGACCGGAACCTACTGTTTAAAGCCGATTCAGAACACAGCCTGCCACAGTAGGATTCGAATGCACCATCTCCGGTGCCGAAGATCAATACCCTAACCATTCGGCCTTCGTTCGGTACAAGTGCCTATGAATATTTTAATAACTTCATCATCCGTAACCTTTATATTTAGATTGTTCAATCCCAAATAGAGGTGCAGAACTCGATATCGTAACAATCCTATATAGGCCCCCTATATTATATGCAAATTTAAAGTAGTTTTTTTTTTTCAAGAGAGTAAAATTAGCTAACATTGAAACTCTGCAAATTTATTTTAGAAGAATTAACAATAATAAATGCCTATATAAAATTGGCATAAAAAAAGTTATAATGATTTCAATACCAAATGTTCATTCATCTCTAAGTAATTTTAAACACAATAACCAGGATTGTATTAATGAGTCCCTTTGTTGTACTTAGTTGTCGTAATTTATATATGTTAATAATTACGAAATTGTAAATAAATTTATCTTCCAGAAAAATTTCCTGCATATTATGAATAGAATATTCTCTGTTTTATAAATAACATGGAATAAAGTTAATAAGAGTACGTTAACTTGTAATAAAAATTATGGAAATTATTTTATGGATATTTTGTGTATTATGAATTTATTGTCGAGAATGTCTTAATCGCTTTTGGGATTGAAAATTTTTAATTCTTAAGAAACACAGTCTGTTAAGAAATTGTATGAAAACAAATATTACCTAAGGTACATAGTCGGAGTATAATTTTTAGTAATTTGTTTTTTAACATTAGATTTTGTTTTCTTCTGCATTGGTACGTTTATAATATTTTTGAGGCTTCTCAAAAGTATTTTATCGTATCATATGCAAATAATTATAAAGTTACTTATATTAGAAAAAATATTTCTTCAATTTGCGCTTAGAGATTTATTCCAGAAAAGTATTTTTTCTTAAATGTACTTCATATCTCGCGATTATTCCTTTGATTTCATTAATATTTACAAATTCGCATGTAATATAAGTTCTCCATTACTTTATAATATGTCTTCAAATGAATGAGCTAACTGCTAGATAGTTTTTTTCCATCTGTCGATGCCACTTTTTACAAATTCAACTTATTTTATAACTTTTGCGAAAGTGGAATCTTTCGAAAACATAAGTTCTTTGAGGACTTGAGAAAGTGTCCTTAGATATGGAAATGTCCGTTATGTGGATTCCATTACTATATGGAGATTAACATTTAGATTTTTTCTTTCTTTCACAAATAAAACTCATAAGAAATGTCTAACTATATTGTACTACTGCCTGAATACATGTAATATTGATGCACATTTGTACAGTTTTTTGAAAATAAAAAGTTCAATACAGGATAATCTATATAACAATTCACATTTCTAACTAGAAAAAAATAGCGGAAAAAGAATTGATTAGAGTTAAATTTTCTAGGTATTTTAAGTAGGTAAATAACATTTCATCTACTTAGTCTTCTAACTCTCAAACTGTTCTGTGTGAACTTATTTAAATATACTCTATATCCTATGTAAATATCAAAAGCCTTGGACAATCTTTTAAAATGCCTGCTAAATTTTAAAAAACCTAATTTATTTTAGATTAAGAAATAATTAATTATTAAGAAATGTATTAATTAGCACATTGAATTCATCAAATTATTTAAAGTTTGCAAATGTCTTGAAATATATCGAGAATGTGAAAAGATGCTTTCTGATATTAACAGAAAATATAGAAATAACAATTATTATTAAAATAATTTTTTAAATTTTAAATTTAAAAAATTAATAAAAAATTTACTAATTTTTCAAATAAAAATTTAAATATATAAAATATTAAGTGTAAAATAAATTTCTATTTTTGGAAATTAGAAAAACAAAAAAAATAATTTCAATAATTTTTTTAAAAATAGGATTTAATAAAATCTCTAAAAGTAGAATTAATACTTTCAAAGTTCTGTAATACATAAAAATTATAAGTTAATAATATTCTAATAAAAATTTTGTAACAAAATTTGTTTTTAATAAAATTTCTAAAAGTAGAAAAAATTATTATAAAATCTTAAGTTTTAAATAAATTTCCATGCCTTGGAAAATAGAACTATGGATATAAAATAAAAATTAATTATCATATAAACTTACTTCTTATAACACTAACAGATGGCGCGTTTTTAAATACATTTATCTTGCCTTTCAATAAGGTCATGCCTTAAGTTTATCACAAAAAAATCCAATTTTATTTTAAGGAAAAAATCTGCTAGAGATACTAGCACGCTGGTCAAGACATTGAGACAAACAGTTCTAATGAAACACACCCACGTTCGATTCCAGTCCCTTTCGTTGGTATAGTAAATATTTTAAGAAAATCGTCGTTCCATTCTACGAAAAAGATAAGTCCTCTATTTCCTGATAGATGGCAGTATTAGAGTTAGAAAAAATTAACTTTTGCCATTTTATGTACAGAAATTTCTAGTTTCATATCCGTAATACATCTCAACTCCACTCGGTTGGTAATGTCATCCAAACATCTCAACTCCACTCGACTATAACATGCCTGATAAAATAAACCAAGCCCACTTCTGGCAAGCCGCATGTTGCAGAACCGACATAATCATACTACTAGCATTGATACTCATGATTAGAAGGCTAAGAAATGAATATCTGGCTAATGCCGGATGTGGATGTCCCGAAACCACCTGACAAAAATTTTTATGCCAGTCGAAACAAATCCGATCCATTTAAGAAAAAGTAACAACTAAAACCGATGTTTCATTTAAATGAAAAAAAAAAAAAATGGGAAGTTGGAGTTTTTGCTTATGGGACTCCAACCCCTGACTATTAATGTTTGGAAAACTCAAGATACAAATTCAAAGACAGTTTTAATTACTCTGGCATTATAAATGTTCCTATTCATTTCCTTAATTCGCGCGTTATTAAAAGCGTAATCCCCGCACAATGAAAATGGCTGGGGCTTCTAGTAGCTGTCTCCAAGGGTATATATACTAACGCATTGTAGGGCTTGGAAAGAATGTAAATTTGGAAATGAATGAGGACACTCTAGGTCTCACCAGTCTGGAGGTTGAATAAAGATTTTGATTCCTACTATCTGCAAAATCTTTAAAATCCGTCGTTTTAAGTAGAGACTGATGTCAAAACTACATTTGTTTTTCTTATGCTGTTCTGTTTATAAATTAAAAACATTTATATTTATTTTCAGAATATTTTATGCGCTATATTATACTTTCATTTCAGATAATCTTCGTTATTCAAATGTATTCTTGTAAGAAATTTAGTTTCATTTTCGTTTAGGATCTGTGAGGAACGACTACAAATAACGAACCTCATAATCAGTTAACCTATGCAGCTTTCCCGCGGCACTAAACTGTACAATTTTCATTTCAGTCCTCTCTAATGCATCGATAATTCCATCAACACTCAGTTCCCTTTCAGCTTTGGAAAAAATAAACTTTTGTTTTTAAGGAAACTTCCTATGCTTTGGAGGGAGGGGGAGTTATACAAAATACTTGTTTTTCAAATCGATTTTTTTTTTAATTTGCATACAAAAACCTAATTGGTAAGATGAAAGTTATTGATCTTCATGCGTGTTAAGATCCCGAAGGATTAGAAGAATGCTTCTGTACTAAACCTATGGTATTTCATGTCACACATTCACAGTCAACGACGCTCTTGTATCAACGACACTCCATATTCAGAGGGGTTTTTTTAATAAAAAAATTAACAGAAATGTAAAATGAGCCGAATATAAATGAGGATTGTAAAGTAAAAATAAATGGTTCCATGTTTTACAAATATTTACGATTTCAAAACTTTAGACCTTGCAATTGTGCCAAAAGATTTTTTCATTAAAATTCTATACACTTGAATGCCAAATGAATTCCAAGGATAATCAATTATTGCTCAAACCTTAATCAGATTCATCGAAAAGTAAAGTCTCACGGTTACCAAAATCTTTAAAAAATTAGTTTTGTCCTCTCAATATATATATATATATATATATATATATATATATATATATATATATATATATATATATATATATATATATATATATATATATATATATATATATATATATATATATATATATATATATATATATATATATACATATATATATATACATATATATATATATACATATATATATATACATATATATATATATATATATATATATATATATATATATATATATATATATATATATATATATATATATAGATAATTATGCACCAAATGGAAAAAATTAAATTTATTTATCCGCCAGATAACCTTAAATAGTTAGTCAGTCAAACTCGTACACTATGTTTTTTTCGTTCAATTAGAGGTTTTAAAAATAAAAATCCCGAAATTGATACGTTTTAATTCAAGAAGCTCTCCTTTTTATTATATAAAAAGGAGATCTTAAGAGCGAAGAGATCGAACTTTAAGGATTACGTTACCTATACTTTGAATAGTGGAAAATACAGCGATATTATGGATTACGTTAAGAAGAATCGGCAAATCGCCCATAGTACTGTGTTTAAGGATGATGGTGAAGAAACTTTAGATTTAAAGGATACCATTAGTACTATTATGAAAGGGCATTTTACTTATACTCAGGACGATAGTTATGAAGAAGAGGAAGGGGAACATGATATATTGAAGATCGAGGAATACGAAATTGAGGACGTTCTTCAACAGATGAAGAAGAACAAAGCTCCTGGACTTGATGGGATTAATTTAGAGATCTATAAAGAACTTTATAATGTAAATAAAAATATTTTTATTGATATCTTTAACTTTTGTCTTAGGAAAGGATATTTTCCCACTGTGTGGAAGATAGCTAAAGTAAAACTTTGTCTAAAGAGTGGTAGAGACCCTCAGAAGGTGGATTCTTATAGACCTATTAGTCTTCTTCCCGTATGGGGAAAGATTTTTGATAAACTTTTGACTAGACGCCTAGACTATTATCTAGAAAAAAGTTATTTTAACAATTTACAATTTGGTTTTAGGAGAGGCAAATCTACTGCTATGGCACTGGATAGAGGGCTTAACTTTGTGGACAATTCTACAGCTAGAGGTCTTATTACTTTAATGGTAGTATTAGACATAAAGGGATCCTTTGACAGTTTTAAGTGGCACAGCATTAGGGATAAGATTAATATTCTCAATATCCCTAGTTATTTGAGAGCATGCATAAATTCCTTTATAAATAATAGAAAGGTGGTTTGTGATGATTATAGTGATAATTATAATAACGGGGTGCCTCAGGGTTCCAGTTTGGGACCTAAGTTGTGGTTATTTACAATTAATGAAATTTTATTTGAGGATGATAATAGTATGGTGGTTATTGCATATGCGGATGATGTCAGTATCCTTATTAGGGCTCAGGCTCCTCGTTTCTTTACGGAGTTTACGAACACTATATTTTATAAGATTCAGCATTGGGCTGAACAGTGTGGACTACAGCTTAGTGAAAATAAATGTTTTTATACTGTATTTAGGCATGGTAAAAATATAAGGTCACATCCCACCATTAGGATTGTGGACCATAAGATAAAGTATAGTAAAAATATAAACTATTTGGGAGTGATAATCGATAATAAATTAACTTGGACCAAGCACTTACATTAAGAGTAAGGTAGTGGCCCAAATGGTGAGACTTAATAGTATTAGTAGGGTCAAGTGGGGAGTAAGTGCTAACTTGTTGAAGAAAATTTATAATAGCGTATTTCAAAAGAAGATTATTTATAACTCTGAAGTTTGGTATAAAAATACCAAAAGGATTAGCACAATGCTAAATAGCATTCAGAGAATTATATTACTAAAAGTTACTAAGGCTTATAGCACTGCTCCTACTTCGGCACTTCAAGTTCTTAGTAGGATAATTCCCATAGAACTTATTTGTATTAAACAGTAAAAATTCTTTAAACTTAAATACTATAGGGAAGCATTGCAAGTATATGAAGAATACATAACGTATGAGGATGTGGATTGGGATAATAATCCAGGGATTCCACCTTGGGATACATATAGAATCCCTTGGGAAAGATCAGACTTAAGTGAAGAGAAGTATATGGTGTATACCGACGGTTCTAAGATTAATAGTCATGTCGGTTTTGATTTCTTGGTCGTTAAAGACGGTGAGATCATATTCTCCAAGAAGTTTAGAGCAAACGATAGGTGTTCTGTATTTAAGGCAGAACTCTTAGCAACTGCTAAGGCGGTTGAATATGTTAATCATAATCATTTTATTGATATCGTATACATTAGGAGTGATTCCTTATCCGTTCTCTATTCACTTCATAAAGTGAGTTCCAATCCTTTAATAAACGATATCAGACAAAAAATTCGTAATTCTAATACTAGGATCAAGCTTACTTGGGTTCGGGCCCACGTTGGTGAAAGGTATAACGAGGAAGTGGATCTCATGGCTAAGGAAGCTACTGCCAGGAAGGACATCGATTTTGAAGTAGGGTGGTCAACGCAGCAGGTCAAGGCTCTACTGCATAAGGACATTATGGAGAAGTGGCAAGTGTTATGGGATGAAGAGGAGACTGGTAGGAAGACTTATAGGTTCTTTCTTAAAGTTAATGAAGAACGTCTCGAAGGCAATTTTTATATGAATCAGGTGTTTACCGGTCATGGTGCATTTCCTGCTTATCAGAACAGGTTTTTTAGTAAAGTGGCCAGTTACTGATGTGGTTCCAGTGAAGGAAATGTTGAACATATTATTTACGATTGCAGTTTGGTTCAACACATACGGGATACTTTTTTCCTTTGAATTATAAGCATGTAAATTTAATTTATTTATGTTCCTCCGCTAAGTCTCGTAGAGGACTGATTTCTATTATTGAATTTGTATTGGAGTTATCTATGAATTGTTGATTTGTATATATATTGTTATGTTTAATATTTAATATTGTAACTTTCTATTATGTATGTCATATTCTGTATAATTGTTTAAATAAAGAGCAGTTGGCTCTATGTCGAGGGATGTTTCAGTCGACTGCAGTACGGTGGCCTGGTCCGGTGTGGCTCAGTTTGGTTAGGAAATTTATTGATTTGGTACTGGGTACGATTTCTATCTCGGCGACGTGTCATTTTCCGTATGACTTCGGCTGGGTCGGAGTAAGAAGTGACTTACCATTGTAGCGTTACTTTGAGCCGCGGTAGCTCAGTTGGCAAAGGCAACGCTCTTTTACTGGAGGGTTACAAGTTCGGAGCCGGAACCGGCCTAAGATCAGCCGTGTTCATTAAAGGTGACTGGGGCACGTAAAATATGTTCGTGGTCTCAATGTCCTCCAAGTTCTTGATCAATACCTCTGGGGGTGGCAGGTCAAGTTTATGGGTCTTCTGCTTAGTCCCTGCTTCAAAATTACGAGGACCCACTTCAGCATAAGTTGTACTTTCACCTTTGCGGTGCTTATTCAAAAGAAAGACGCACCCCTTTGCCTTCCGAGTAGTCCAAATTGTGCTTGGGTTGACCAAGTGGTATAAAACAACAAGCTTTACTCTATTTAAACAACGTGAACTATTTAGATGGCTATTCAAATAAATAGGACTAAAGTTATCCAAAATTCTCAATTTTAGAAAGTTTGAATAGATATTTTCAGTTTATTACTTTGTTAGTTATCTTCCAAGTCGCCTAAAGTGATGAAAACGTGTTGGTACGAGATTTTTTCAGTTAATATTGTTCCATTCTTAAGTGGCTTTTCTTCGAAATATGACAATGGCAGAAATTTTGGAAACCGTTAGCTTGGATGAGGTTTCAATGAGTCTAGAGCCCAAAGTGAGTATCAAAGCTATGCTGATAGTATTGCTTTGAGTCTAGAGCCCAAAGCTAATGAGTCTAGAGCCCAAAGTGAGTATCAAAGCTATGCTGATAGTATTGAAAAGTTGGTTACCACCAACTCTAGGTTTTACAGTTGTCTTATTTTTCCAATGCAAATCACGAGTTGGAAAGAAAGTGCCCAACAATGGATCAGTGTGATTAGATTACATTTTAAAAGATAGTGCACGTCAACGACTTTTCTATACTAGAAGGATTCTGGTGTTTTGTGTCATTCAAGTGATCATGCTCTAGAAAATGGATGAAAGGAACTCAAGAATGGCTGTTGGAATAAAATCGTTTAATATTTATAGGGAAATTCTAACAACATAGAGGATACCCAACAAACTAAAAAAATATTTTTATATAGTGTGAGAGTTTTGCTTTTTCCATATTCATCTTAATATATGCTACGTTGCTGAAATATTGTATTTTTGCATCAAAATATTTGTCAATAGTTAGATTTGCTATTTAAGTAATAATATGGGTCCAAATTTCCTATTTTTCACTTCTCCAATAAGTCTTATAATATAACTAAAATCTCCAACAGCATAGTGGACGAGTTTTACTTTGACTATATGGTGTGAGATCCCGAGCAACTTAATCAAAAAACAGAATAGACGTCCATCTTAAGTAATGACAGTACACGTCAGAAAAAAAAAAAAATTGGGAGAAGTATTGTGGATTCAAAAATAAAGAAAATTAGATTCAGTTAAAATTGTCTATCTTAATTTTAATATTTTTATGAAATGTACTTGAAAAAGATTATTCTAATTTTGTTTTTTCATAAAATATAATAAACTTTTTTATTTATTTTAGTTATTTATTTAATGTGTGTGTGTTTGCAGTCGTGGGATCTAAATAAACATGCCAAATAAATTAAATGTATAACTTTGCCTTTTGAAATTTCTTCATACTCACTTTTCTACTAATTTGAAGTTTAAGAAATTTCGAATATAACTGCTATTTGTTTCCATAAATTCAAACTGTCTGAAAGTCAAACTGCTAAAAAAAGTCGTTGAAATTCATATCATTCTTATTATTATGAATATTTTGAAAAATATTTTAACATTGATTATTTTGAATGAATTTCATTCTTACTTTCCTTAAAATATTTACTGTAATCGACAAAATATATCCCATCCGAAATAAAGTTGTAAAAAAAATTATTGTATTATGTTTGGGAAATAAGATTTTTATAGTAGCTACACTTTTAACCTTGTGTTGAGTCAAAATAAATAAATAAATAAATAAATAAATTATCATATTCTACTAGCAGGGTCAATTTTCGAAATCGTATATTGCATTTTGTATGAAGATGTTTACCGTCGATATTGTTAAGTACTGAACGATATCGACTGACGAATTTTTTTTTCTCGAAATGCATATTTGGTTCATCCAAATTGCAGTTGGTGTTTCCTGGGGATTTTTTTACTACGCATATTTCCATGCGGTTAAGAATAAATAATATTCTATCTCATCAGTTTAAAATAAAGATGTTCGTTCGGGGACGACACGAACATTTCTCTCGTTCTTACTGTTTACCATGGCGTTTAAAGCTTCGGCCGCTAGGGGAGAAAACGGCGCTGGCTTCTGATGCACGTGGATTTCCAACGGAGAATATTACATCCTGTCCTTCAATAGGATGCGTTGTACGTCTGGATTTTTTTTTATTATTATTATTCCTCATTATTCGAGTTAAGTGGAATAAAATAATGACGATGACGTTAATATGTGAAAAATTGCTCCTGAAGTATTTTTTGCGATTAAGAGTTGAATTTGGAATCATTTAATGTTCAGTTACTGAAAATATTAAGCTACTGATTTCCGTATTTGAGCTTTAGCAATGGTAAATTACGTTTAATTCATCTTCTTCGGAAAAATTTACCATTCCTTTAAGATTAATGTGCGTAAAAATTGTTCATAAAGTATATTTGCGAATAAATGTCATACTATTACTGAATTTGAATCGCATGAGGCAGAATTAAATAAAAAAAAATTTTAAGCTATCAGTTTCAGCATTTGAAACTAAGTAACGCGGAATTTTGTTTAAAATATATGTAATTCCTGAAAATTATATTATCAATTTGAGTTGAAGGCATAACCTTGATATGTATATAACATCAATTTCTCTTTTTTTGTACCTTTCAGTTTAATAAGTTTTTTATTTATAATGAACATTCATTTTAGTTTAACATTAATCACTGATCACTCATAATACTTAATCATAAACAATACAAAAATGACAACAGATTAAGCCTTTATATTTTTAATATTTTTATGCAAATATCCTTTAAAAATACATTTTATTCTTTGATTATTATTCACAAATTTATTCAGCAGTTACTGTCTACGAAAATTACTTTTTCCATTCATATTTTAGGGACCCAATTTAAGAAAAGTACAGTTAGGGTCGAATTCTTTTATATCCTTATAGTCTTTTACTCAAACGACTTTTACTCAAATATCATTTTTTGACCATTGACGTAGGTGATACAGCATTGAGTCCCTTTCGCGTTTATCGCAGGAATTAAAGTTAACAGGGCAGTTTAACTCCAAATAGATCAGGGGTCGTCTACAAATGATATCACGCTTGGAGGTGGGAGTAACAAGAAATGTGACATTTCATATTTCGGTTAAAATAAAACCGTTTAAAATCAGTAAATTGAATTTTTATAATTGGTACAAAAGCAACTTTCATACTTTTTTTTTAAGCATTCAGAGTAGGTTTTGAGAATATAGTAGCAGCTGAAATTCTTTACTTTCCCCTAAAATGTCAAAAAAAAAAAAAAAAAAGAAAAAAAAAAAAAAAAAAAAAAAAAAAAAAAAAGATTCCCACTCCTGATTAAGTGGTTCACAAAGTAAAGATTTAAAGCAAAATCTATTAAATTCCATTTCAAATTCAAAAATGCTACCGTTTTTAATTACTCTTTTCTAGTAATATTTTATTGTTATTGTATATTGATTATGCTTCTGTTGTAAATTTTTACTCTTATTTCATACAAAATAAGTACCCGAATTGTTATTATTGTTATATTTACAGATGTCATTAAAACATTGTTAAAATTTACAACTAAAATTTGAAATAGTATATACAACGTAGTGCTTTCTGATCTGAAAGTATATATTTATGTAATATAGCATAAAATATGACAAGGAGGGAATAAAAAATATTGAAATAAGTATGGTGTCATTAATGCACAGTCCCTTAAACAATCTCTTTTTCTTTTCTTTTCTTAAAAAAAAAAAAAAAAAAAAAAAAAACTTTTGATTTAAAATTTTTTTTATTTGAAGGGATTTGACACTCGAGTTTTACCAGCCACGCAAAGTATCAATTTTTCAATGCCTGTAAAGAATTAGGCTCATCAAATACGCTAACAATATATTTGGAATTTTCTGGTTACTTTAAATGTTGTTCTATTAAATCATCTCGAATTATGTATTTATATTAAAATAAATATAATTTTAAAGTTCCCGTTAATCATTTTTCCATTGCCTTAATTTCCCTTTTCTTCTCTTGCCCATTTTAAAGAATTGACCATTCTTGAGTATTTCCTGTCAATTAATATTCGTCTTTCAGAAGAATAGTCTAGTTATCTCTCATGTCGAAAAGGCGAAATGATATTTAATATGTTTGGCGAGCGCCAAGCGTTGGCTTTACTGCCAAGTGCGAGTGCAGGGTGAGTATTGTGGCAGCCTCGGTATTTCCTGCGTGGATGTACAGTCGAATGCCCAGGCAGAGCAGCTGCCTCCACCTTCCCAGTGCTGTCGCTCGGAACGCCCGAGAACTGAAGAAAAAAAGAACCCTCGAAGCTGAAAAAGCACTTCCTTCCCTTGTTTCCTTCCGCAAAATTTAAAACCGCGTCCGATTGCCCCACCTTGGATCGACTCCAGAAATTTATTGGGATCGGCCAACATATGTTCACATAACAATATCTCGACAATAATGAGGCCCATTTTAAATACCGCCTTTTTGGCTTGTTTTTGAGGACCAAATAATTGGGGATTCAATAAAGTAACCTTTCTCATGTAAATCATTTCTTCTCAAATTATCATAACTGATAACCGATAGAAATAGCTTATTTTACTAGTGTTTAAGGTTAACGTTTTGGTTGTATATTGAATAATTAAAAAAATCCATTGTCCCTTTTCCAATAATATGAAACAGAAAAAATTTGTGATTTAAATAAACAAATTGATAAATGATGTAGAAAAAACGGTGTAATTACAAATCAACAAGTTTTTAATAAAATGTACGATACGGTATAAAAAAAACTTTTTAATCGGGAATGTCATATTTTGCATACATTTTTATCTTGAAGTCAAATTTGAATGTGAACTGATATTTCTAGTATATAGCGCCATTAAAATTGCATGTTTTGTTTTTAACTCCTATTTTAATTTCAGTAGTAGAGAAGTCACCTTTCTCGTTTCGTTAATTTTGTTTATTACAGGTACTTAAGACTATTTTAGAGACATATGCCCCTAAGGTTCTGATATTCCATCCTCCAATTTGAGGAAAAATATTAGTATTGCTGTAGAAGCAAACTGTCATCTTTTGACTGATAGTAAAAAACTTTTTATTCAGAGCTATATCAGGTTCAAAAAATAGTACACCCTAAAGAAATCCAGAACCATAAAAGGGTTGGCAGTAAAATCCTGCCTAGAGAACTCAAGAATATGGGGAAGCAATCTCAATGGAACATTTCGTACTGATCACAAAACACTTAGAAGCGTCAGAGTTGGTCAAATAGCCACTAAAGAAGCGAAGAAAGGTGGTTTGGTTCTGCCTTTTCTACCAAAGCGTTAAAGAATGAACCCGTACGATTACTTCGATGCCAATGATGTTTTATCCTTGCATTTTGTCTTAGAAAAGAGCTCCAAATAAGACAAGGCGTCGGATGCACACGCTTTGGCTAAAGTATCTGCAAGTCATTGCCCTCAAGGTCAACATGAAGAGAAACCCACTAGAAAACCATCCAATGAAATCAAGTTATTTCAGTTTCATAATCTCTCTGATTTTGTATCTTACACTGTGCCATTAGGCCAAATGAATTTTGAACTTTGTCTATATTTCATCTTCCTGAGTAAATGTCGGAATAAAATCAAGTTTGGTTGAATTCTGTCTACTGTTTTGCAACACGAGGGATAATGATACGAACATCCATGCCTTCTGAAGGATTCGAATTCAGCATAACCAAATGAAGGCATTAATTCATTAATACACAGCTGGAGTCATGGTTCCTCTTTGAAATTCATCCATTCGCAAGGCCTCAAACTAGAATCTTATAAATTAGCTCAAGGGTCACTTGCCTTCGATAAACATATTCAAGGAGAAAAACCTTCTGAGGGATCATGGCATCTTGTCACATTGCCCGAAATTACTGCGCCAAGTGGGTTGTTGATCTCGATTACTGCGCCAACACCCTGGTATAATCTGGTTAGAGTATACAAGACTCACTCATGCCAGATGGGTAGGGCGCTGCTTTTCATTACATGAGTTGGGATCTCACTACTGGCTTGGATATTCGTAGCGGATTGAAAAACAGCTGTACGTAATGGTCACATTACTAAGCTCATAACCAACCAACTTCTAAGCCTCAGGCTGTAAGTCCGACTTGTTGAGCCCAATGTCATGTATTTCGGTTGGTGGGGACTACTAGGGTCAACTGTTTTGCTACACGAGACCGGAACTTTCAACTTATAGCCTTTTCCGAACAACTATCCATGCCAGCAGTGGGATTCAAACCCGATGCCGAAGACCCATTCCGCCATCGTTAGGCGACATGTATTTAGGAGATCAGCGCTTCACACCCGTTGAAATTGGAATCAACTGCAAAACAATAAACTCGATAACCCTATTCAAAATTAGGTTTTGCAACACAAGTACTTCTGAGAAGTATCCCATATATTTAAGATGTAGTGTTTTAGGACTTGATGATTAGTATGCTTATTGTATCTATTTCAGGATCCCAATACTAAACGCAAATACTTAACAACCTCGAGTGATTGATGGTGCATCCAAATATTAGATGGATACCCTTATAAATTTTTATTAGTAGTAAAGAAACCATATCCATAGATTAAGGGTTAAATTCAATTTGAGGCATCAAGGACAAATTTAAGTCCCTCTCTAGGTCATTAAAAACCTGATTTATTACTCTGTAAAACAATTCAAGCTGTATAACCTACGAGATACTGTAGAGAGGCTTCGTAGCCAATAACACTATTTTTCCTATCTATTAAGCGTAACCAGCTACACGTAGCTGCAAACATACAAACTTTTGAAAATCATACAATTTCACATACTAAATGTACGAGCTAAATATCTAGGCTGAAAATAGACTCACAAATTTATATATAATCCCGCCTCCAGTAAAAAAAGAAGGGATTTATGGCAATCTCAGTGAATAGCACCACGAAACATTTTTCGAATCCACAAATGACTGTAATTTCAACTTAATTCACCAAACAGGTACAATTAATTTGATTGAGGTAGTCTAATCAAGTGGATAATAGACCACCCAAACCGGATATATTTTGGCTGGGATACTAAAAGCTTCACATTTCATAGCCATATTTAATATTCGGAAATGGAACCTCTAAGCTATTAAAAGACATTCTCATTTTACCCTTAGTTTAAATCCAAACTTGTGTCAAGATTTAAAACGGAAAAGCAAAAATCTTTATTAAATAGCATACTTTTGAGAAAACAATTTCTGGAATAAATGAAAAATTTCCAGTGAAATACTCCCCCCCCCTCCATTTTTATGAATAGCATACAAACAAGGCACCAATGTGTTTGATCCTAGCTGATTTTTTTTTTCTGATGAAACTATCATTTGATGTCTTAAAATATTACACAATATTTTAAACAATTTTTGTTAATACTACCATTATAACTTTACGATACTGAAAATTGTAATACTATATAGAGATACTGCTAATTCTTCTAGTTATAAATGCTGCACTTATGGCAAATTAAAAATTATTTTCACTTTACTAACAGAACGTTAACCGTGAATATATTTTATATCCATAATATTATCCAATTACACAACATTCCGTATTCCAAATCAAAAGTTAGCGTACTTGTTAACTGATCGAAGCAGCTGGTTTCTATTGTGAGTTTCAGGAAATATAAAACATTTGTTTTCTTTGCCTCTCTTCTACTTAAAATAGGAGAAAAAATTGCTAATATTTCCTTCCATCAAGATTAATATGGTATCAGCTGAAATTGGTGATTGAGGGTGAGGAGAACCCTGAAAATTATGTTACGATAATCGCATTTATATTTTAATATTCATTTAATGCCATCTATTTTATGGCAATTTATCCAATCAAATGAGATAAAATTAGTTCTTAGATACTCTCAACAGCGGAATAAGAACGATTTTAGAGACTTATTTAAGATTATGTGTATCGCTTCAGAGTACTTAATATATATTATTACCTACACATATTTTAGATTTAAAGTCAAACTAAAAAATTGCATTAAGAATTTAATTTATTTTAACAATTTAGTTATTTTTCAAAAGTTTCACACTAAGTCAATCGCTTTTTTTTTTTTTTTTTTTTTTTTTTGGTAGGTGTGTTGTATTTGTAGGTAATGAGATTTAAAAAGTATTTTGCTTTTTGATAAGGGAAACCACGCTTATGAAGACATCTTAATGACACATTTTGTAGAAGACAAAATATCTTCCAAATTTAATTTATAATTTTTCAGGTAGATAGCTATTTTCATTTATTATTATTAACAATTTGTTGCATATTAAAAGACCTTAATCCGTCTATATGCTACCGTTTCCTTGTATGATGGAAAAAAATCTATAGGGCTAAAATAACTATTGAGAATTTTAAGTAGTAAAAGTTTTATACCTGAGTTTATTATTTAGACGTTGAAAAGATCATTTCTCCCGTGTAACAGAAATTATTTAAGAAGTTTCGTGTACCGTTGAATACATATTGTTTCATTTCTCTAAAGTCACCCTCCCGCGTGATTTTAATCACTTATCTAAATAAAACAGTTTTGGGAAAAGAGGAAGATTAATCGAACAATGACCTACATCAGTAAAGTTTATATATCTATATAAAAAAAATATTCATCGATGCAATGAACCCCGACAGATGGCGCTCTCAACCATCCCCCCTAAAATGCAGGTATTAAAAGCCAGATTAGGACTGAATAGAAATTTTAATTTTATAGAGATGTTCGTCAGAAAATCTCATACTAGGATTTTTGTCGAATGCTGATTTAGTTTGTTGTTCATAAAAAGGGACAAAACAATTCCACTTTCTACAAAAAAGTAGCATTTTCATAATACATTTTTTTAATAAATAAAATCATTGCCACTAAAGAAAGAAATTTGAAACCCTTATAAAAATTTTTTAAACAATTATTTTGATTCAGAGAAATTTAATGTTGTTTTTATTGAATAGGAAAATTTAATTTTAATTTAATAAAAATTTAACAAGCAACACGTAAAAGAAAAACAAATCTATATAAAATGATTTAGGTGCTTTCAGTATGTAAACAATTTGTGGTTTACAGTTTTTTTTTTTTTTTTAAAGAAATCTGTACCAGAACTCTAAGTAGCATGTACGGTAAAGGTTTAATATCTTCTTTGATTTAGAGAGGTACGAGGGTTAGGAGATACGAACCTACTGTTTAAGGTTGATTCCGAATATCCATGCCATCAGTGGAATTCGAACTCCGACTCCCTATTCATTCGGCCATCATTCGGCAAAACCTTTTCGGGATTTTGAGATACTTGAATCTTTATCTAAAGTCAACTAGAAATTTTAAATACCCCCTACAATATTCCTAAAGTAATAATTAAAATATATAATTAGGGGACAAATAAGAAAAATAAAAATTAAATTCTATCTGGAATGTTCAATTCATTCTCGTTTAACAAATGCCTTATATTAACTCTTGCTTGTTCATGAGACTGAGTCATTTTCAATCAATATTTTAAAAACTGCTGTTCAATTTAGAAATATTTATCCCTTCGCAATCAACTTAACTGCTGCGTAAAACTCCTTTTCCTAAAATCCTGTATAAAAGGAAAAATAATCTGGAAATTTGTTACTTAATATTTTATTAAATCATAGAAACTTTCAAGGAAATGAGTGGTGAAGAGAGAACTTTTCATTCCTCTGAACAAAGATGGTTTAATCCCCAACCTGAGTCGCAGGGACCCACTCATGAAAAAAATGGGGGGGAAATTGTTCCTTCGAAAAATCATATTATTTAAGTAAATATATCGCACATTTCAATAGAATAAAACAATTATTGGATTTGTAATAATGTATATAAAAATTACGCGTAATTTTTTTTTTCAAAATTTTCGGATTGCATTGGAAAGAACTTCAGTGTCTTCTTTTAATTATGAACCTTGCAATGAAATTCTATTGAATTTTTTAGTTTCTTTTCTCTAAGTCTATCTCTACAACTCGTTTTGATTTTTTTCATACCGACAAGCCTCTTTCTGCTCCTGAAGACTAGATCGGACTTACTAAAAAAATTTTAGCCAATTTTGAAAACG